>CM053793.1:285257090-285857090 GCA_028749045.1 Cupressus sempervirens | reverse complement strand
GTTAACCTATGACCCCTTTCGATACATTTCATGACAACATATGTCCCTAGGGGCCTTAGGACCTCTAGGGACCCATTTTTTTGGTTGGAATGCATCGAAAGGAGTCATACGATAACCTATGACCCTTTTCAATGCATTTTGTTGGCTCCTAATTTAACAGTTTTGGAAATAACCAAGAAAATAAACCAATACATCTATGTTTAGAAAATTCCTATGATGAATGCACTTGACTGCAGTCTTGGGCCAACTATAAGGATAAATCCTTCTTCTTCTTCAAGCTCTGTTAAACCTAGGTAGGTGGACCTCGGATTCTTTATATGGTACCAGTTTAAAGGCACAACTAAATCTGGAAAATTGATAAAATCCCTGAATCTTCTATGTTTATGCAAGAATTCATGGTTGAAATAGCTGATAATAGAGCACATGAACCTGATAAACTAAGTGAGGGAAAATTATTTTAACTTCTAAACACAAAAGGAAATATATTTGATTAAGATTTGTATCTCAACATGATCCAGGTATGCAACAATAGAGAACATGTATCCTTCAAGCTAACCAGTCCCTTATCCATTGGGCACCAACTAAACCTTAACATGCAAATGGATACCTAAAATATACTCATATATTTAGGCATATGATCTATCTATTTGAATTGCAAATAGACATCAATCTTCATAACAACTCTCGTACTTATGATAATATCCTTCTAGTGTAACCTATAACCCTATCAATATAAACAAGCATTTACTTGGCTCTTTGTTCCAACAACAAATCTATTCTGATATACAACCTTAAGGGATTGCAACTGAGTTCAAGCTCTTTTTTCTCAAACACAAAACATTATAGATAATAGAAGAAGGAGATGAGAATCAGAATGAAGCTAAGAAAGGTGAAGCTCTTGAATTAATTTCCTTGAAAATAATACACCTTCATATCAAAACTTAGAAAATACACGAAGAATGACTGTGTAATACAAAAATGCTTCAAAAGATATACAATATTGATGTTCATAACAGAAAAAACACTAAGAAATTTGGTATCACAACTCTAAAAACTGGAGCCAACCTTGTGGTCTCACAAGTCCTAAAAATTGGAACCCTTACAACAAGTAGAAAAGGAAGATATATAGGAGAGAAGATCTTTCTACAATGGCAATCTGAACTTGACATCTGTCCCACTGAAAGAGTCTTCAATCTGGAGTTGTTGAAATTGAACTTCCTCATCTACTTGCAATTGAAAACCATAAATGAACCCCAAAATATCTGATATATCCCCTTTAACAATTAGCAAAATATCCCATGGAGAAATATCAAGAAATCATCAAACTATATTGAGGCTCCAAAAATATGATCTCAACATGTCACTGTTGCTTTGCCATGAAAATCAACATGTGGTGTTGCCAAAAACATTTTATTGCTCCCAACTACATCAAAGACAATCAAATCACCATTAAAATTGCTGGAGAATTTAAATCAGATGAATATCTAAATCTGATTGCAATTTCATCTGCAACATTAAATTTGCACCTTCTCTCTGTATAATTCCTGCTACAACTCTCTTGATCGCTAGATAAAATCTCTGTGCCCTAGCTCTAAAACTTCTTTATGCTATGTTAATTTCTTGTAATTCGGTGGTTCAAATAATGGCAAGATCGTGAATTATATTCAAGCATTGAAATCACAGGAATGAGCTCTAAACCAAATTAACTTCCATTAGCCATTTTTTCTCAAGTTGCATTAGAATTTCAAATCTCATCTATCGATTTCACCAGATCAGAAAACCTTAATTCAAAGAAGAAATAAGCTTTATGTCCTTAGGAGTGGAGCCATGTGTCGCATTACTGCTTACCCGCATTGCTTAAATTTCTTGTATCTTAAAATAGCGGGTAAGCGCCAATCGTTGATCAAGACAAGATCAATGACTACACAAATTTACAGTTGACTAAGGCCAAGTCAACCATTCTAACCAATAGGAAGTCTCCATGTAAGTATGTGCCTCCTGAAAACTTCCATGCAAGTGGGTCCCATATCACCTCCTGAGTGAATGAATACCTGACATCTCCATATTGCGTGATTGCGCAAGCAGTTGATCTAGACAGATCAACAATGACATTGTTTATATCCTCTAATCCTTTTGAGTTGGGAATAGTGACATCACCATGGACACGTTTCTACAAATCACTTGCCCACATTATTTAAACTTCCTACAGGTTCTCAATGCGGGTAAGCGCCCTCCATTGATCAGGACAGGATCAACGGTGTGAAACAATTCTACATTTTATGCTCACATCATCCACTTGGACCAATAAAATGACTCTTCTCAACCCTCATGCTCTGACCCACCTAACTATTGCATTTATTTCTAAGGTTTCCATGCCTGTTGCACAAATATTTCTAGCTAGGCACATGTGGCATGCAGCATGGCACGACTCAGTTTTCTTCTTAGCACGATGACAATCAAACCAATAAAATAACTCCATTTGTACCTTTCCTCTAATGCTAGAATTTAAAACTAGGCCCACAAATGACTGAGGACACATGTCATCAACTCACTATCTTACTATACATAACCTTTGAGCACCTTTCCATAGCGAGCTAGCGATAACCATTGATTTTGCATTGATCCTATGGTAGACATTTGATACAACCCTTAAGAGAACAATGGTGGGTCCCTCACTCGCTACCTCACTATACATAACTTTTGCACATCTTTCTATAGAAAGTTAGCGAGTACTGTTGATGCATGCTTGATCTAACGATCAAAATTCTTTGCATATTTTATGCATTGGTAATGGTTCCAAGTTACCATTGGCGTTGAGCTAGTTTAACATGTAATCACATATATATATATTATCTTAATCCTTTAGTGACATCACATGTCTTTAGCCCTGCCGTGTTTGTTATTTTTAGGCAGGTTGCTACATTGCTACTAGCAAAAATACTACTAACTTTTTGACTAGCGATATAGCACATTCTGACAAATTCAAAAATTTTGGCTTATAAATGCTCAGCAGGATGCCACCGTGTCATTTAATCTGCACAACTCATTTCTAATGAATCACTTGTTCAGGGCCCATCTGTTACACGTGATGCGTCATTACTGGATTTGCTTGAATCAGGGCCCATTTGATAATTCATATCATAATATAGTCTTTACAATTGTCTACATGTCTTGCAAAGTGAAGGCACATAAACATCACTGATCAACACATTTGGTCTTACGAGTCCCTTTCATAAGTAAGATTGTAAAGGACTTTATGATTTTTCATTGTACAAAGTATTATGCTCTTACGCTATCCCCTAGATAGTAAGTGCATAAATCAAGACCCAACATATTTCCTCTTACTTGCTTAAAGGCTCACCTGTAACCATGTAAAACAATATAATATCTCCCTTTAAAACTTTTGTGCTCACTCGCAAATCACTTTAAGCGTATGCCCGAGAATGCCTTTTCAAACCCTTTGTGCTCACCCGCTCAACCCTACACTGTGAGACTGTAAAGGGGTAGATTTGAGTGCTTTTCCAAACCTTTTGAAAACTTAACAAGAAATTCAAGGTCCTTTTTATCCAGGGTATTTTGGTAATTTCTTTGATAACAAACCTTAAGAAATTAGAAAGAATTTAAACAACACAGAGCAATAATAGGGCATAATGAAAAAAAATCATAAAGTTTGCAACCCTAGTTTGGAAGAAATAAGGACCTAATTTATTTTTCACCAAAATTTTATTCAATCTCTACCCTGTGAAAAATCAAACCAACAGCAGTTCTGTCTAGGGATGATAGACTACTTGAGTCTATCGAAGAATTCAGAATCTATGGAGGAGCAGACCACATACTTGGTAAAGAGATGACAACTTTTTCAGAGAGCATAGAGCAACACATAGAAACAAGAAACAAGAAACCAAACTGTACCGAGAGACTATTTACAGGGATTTACAAAATATACAGAATGTACAGGAAAATCAAGAACCCTAAAACTATTGTTCATGGAAAATAGATACTTTTAAGAAAAGTACCTCTTCAAGAATTGTCCATGAACTGGCAATTCAAGAATACCTCCAGTTAAATCCTTTAGAAAATATGAATCTTTTCCATTTTTATCACAAATGTTATATGGGCCAAGCCAGATTGGGTCAAATTCACCATGCTTTCCTTTATCTTCCAATCTAGCATTCCACATCAGTACCATGTCACCTATTTCAAATTTCCTATTACTGGCTCTTTTGTCATATAAATGCTTCATTTGTGATTGTAACTTGGCATTTTAAACAACAAATTCTCTCCTTGTTTCTTCTAGTTGCAATATATCATCCATTCTAAGTTGCATCTCATCAATGATGGCATCTTCATATAGTTGAATAAATTTATACATCTCCTTTAGGTTATTTTGTGGAAGTCTGGCCTGTATACCATAAACTAGATCAAATGGGGCACATCCAATAGCCTTTTTCACAGTAACCATGTTAGCCCATAGGGCTAATGGCAACTTTGAATCCCAGGCCTTCTTGTTTTCACCTAAAATCCTCTTGATTATTTTCAATATACTCTTATTACTAGATTCAGCCTAACCATTACCTTGAGGGTGGTAGGGTGATGATGTGTATTCTGTAATGCCATACTTTTTACAAAAATCTTTATATTCATCTGATCTGAAACACATGGCATTATCAATTACAATCCTCTGAGGACATCCAAACCTAATTATAATATTATTCAAGATGAAATTAATCACCACCTTGCTTGTTGCTTTCCTAGTAGGGATTGCCTCAACCCACTTGGTGAAATAATCAGTAGCCACCATGATCCAAGAATGACCTCCACTGGACTTATTTGTTATTTCACCTATAAAATCAATTCCCCATTGTTTGAAAGGTGTTTGTACCTCAGTAGGTCTTAAGGGTAGATTTCCAAAAAACTTCAACTTCCCACTGAATCTTTGACAAGTATCACATAATTTCACAAAGTTATGAGCATCTTTAAAAAGTTTTGGACACCAAAACCCAGCCCTCAGAATCTTATGAGCAGTAGTTTTAGCCATATAGTGACCACCACATACACCTTCATGCATATCTTTTAGGATCCTTTTAGATTCATTTTCATCTACACATTTCAAAAGTACCCCTTCCATATTCCTCTACCATAATTGACCTTGCACTATAACATACCTTATAGCTTGCAACTTGAGGGATCTTTTCTGGTTATTTGTTAGCTCTGATGGAGATTTCATGTTTTATAAATAATAAATTATGTCTTTCTACTAGTCAGAGATATCCATATCACAAATATTCTCCTTGCAACTATCATCAAGTTGATTAATTTAGCCAAACCTTGACCCTTAACCAACTTAGTAATCTGAATATCAATGTTAAACTCTTGTATTCTATTAATCCATCTACATCTCCTTACAGATACCTCTTGTTGTGAAAAGATGTCCTTCACAGCAGCAATAGGAACAAAAGCAATGATAGTAGCTCCCATTAAGTAACATCTAAAAGCTTTCACCCCTTTTACCAGTGTATATGCATATTTTTGATTGGTGTCATACTTGAGTTCTACTGCTTGCAAAGACTTGTTGAAGAATGCAATAGGCTACTCATAACCTTCTTCATTTTTTTGTAACAGTACTGCAGCAATAGTGTGAAATGAGGCAAAAGAAAATATATGCATTGGTTTGTCATAATCAGGAGCTCTAAGAACAGGGGCATCTTTAATAGCTTAATTAATCTTTTGAAATGCAATACTGGGCCCACCATCCCATTTTATCTCAGATCCCCTCTTTAGCATTCTTGATATAGGCCTACTAATCTCTATAAAATTTGTCACAAATCTCCTAAGAAAATTGATCTGTCCAAAGAATGACTGAATGCCTTTAACACTCTTGGGTTTCTAAATCATATCTATTGCTTCTACCCTTTCAGGGTCAATCCTTACTCCATGCTTGCCAATTAGATGTCCTAACAATTTTCCTTTAGTGAAACCAAAGTTACATTTCCTTGGATTTAAAGATATTCCATATTTAAGGGCTCTGATAAATACCTTTTCTAGGTGCATGCAATGATCATTTTCATTCTTGGAATAAGCAGTAAGGTCATCTTGATACATAGCCAAAAATTTGTCAATAATATCAGCAAAAGCCACATCCATAGCCCTTTGAAAAGTAGCTCCAGCATTAGTAAGCCCAAAAGGCATCTTGACATAAACATAAGTACCCCATGGACTAATGAAAGAAGTCTTAAACTATTCTGATTCTTTGACAACTACTTGATTATATCCTAAGAACCCATCCATCATGGACATCAATTCTGAACCAGTGACCCTTTGCAACATGGCTTCCATATTTGGCAAACCATAATTATCTGTTAAGGAAGATATATTGAGATTTCTAAAGTCAACACATAACCTTATGTCTCCATTTTTCTTCCTAATAGGAACTAAATTGGATATCGAATAAGAATGTCTGATAGGCTTTATGATCCCAACATCTTTCAACTTCATCAATTCTTCTTGCATTTTGGGAGCCAAGGTTGGGTTTATTTGCCTTTGTTTTTGTCTGAAAGGCTTAGCATCTGGTTTCAAAGGGACTTCATGTTCAAAAAGATCTTCCCTATAGGCCTTCAGATCATCATATGACCATGCAAACACATGTCTATATTTCCTTAGCAGGTTTATTAAATCTTTCCTAATTTTAGGAGGTAATTTCTTACCAATATATACCTTTTTAGGTGTTTCATGGGTTTCCAAGTTCACCTCTTCTAAATCCTTGGCATTATATCCATTAGTGTCCATTTGTGTCCTATCTTGGTTGTCAAAAATAGTTTCTAAAATAACTAGACCCTTTGGAATTTTGTTTGTCTTCAATTGTACAACCTCCTACCCAAATACTATATCTTTTCCATCTACATTTTCTACATAAGCTGCACAATCAATTTCTTGTCCTGACAACATCTCCTCACAATTCAAAAATCTTAGAATATTCTTATCATCTTGAAACACTTGCCATTTTTGAACATTATCAGGGATAGAAGGTCTAGTTTGAATCTTAATTTTAGACACACCAACAAATGTGATATCATCTGATTTTATTGTTATGTTTGCCAGTAAATCTACCATTTTATTATTTTTCCTATCCTTCCAAATGCATCAAAACATTCAACCATGTCCCATACTGCATTTCTATACTGTTCAATCTTTTATTCTTTGACACATAAGCATTTCTTACCTGGGATACCACCAATTCAAAATCTCCTACAACACGTAAACACTTTATCCCATGCTTATGAGCTAATCTAAGACCTAACAACAAAGCCTCATATTCTGCTATATTTTTAGTACAAGGGAAACTTAAAGTAAAGAAGAATTTGTATGTTACCCATGTTGGAGATATCAACAAAATGCCTACACTAGATCCATCTTTGCAACATGCACCATCAAAAAACACAGTCCATAAATCACCCTTGTCTATTTTTGTGTCAACTTCCATTTCCATCTAAGACTTATGCTTAGATTCTTTCAAAGTCAGGACCTCAGCTCTAAATGCATTAATATCTGTATCCACAAAATTTGTCATATTGTCTCCTACATCTTCCTCGATCATGTATATACTCTTAGGCTCCCTATTGACCTTTATCAAATTCCCCTCAATATTAAAAGTAGCAAATGACAAATCACACTGTAGACTCCCACCCATAGTAGCACTCCATTTTCTTGATAATAGCATGCCATACTAAGGTGGAATGTCAACAACTAATACACTCATAGTAAATTCTTTGTTAGGGCAAGTTGTTAATCTATGTGGCAAAGAGTTTATAGTGCCTATGACTGTCACTTCTCTTTTATCCATAGCACAAAATCTTCCTTGAGTTGTATCCACTTTTAAGCCTAATTCCTTCATTATTTTGAAAGGCATCATAGTGTTGGGAGCACCAGAATCAATTATGCAATTTTTTAATGTTTTACCATTTACTATAATACTTAAGAAAAATGGTTCAACATTTCCCAAAAACTGATTTATAGAATTATCCAAAACATTTGAGGAATTTGAGAGACAACTCCTTCAGCTCCATTTTCCTTTACTTCTTCTTTACTGCTTTCTTTGGAACTGTGATTTTCATTACAATCCTGACTTACCATTATATCAGTATTTCCCAACCATGCTATAGCTTTATTTTGGTCTTCGGGGATTCTTAGCAATTCAGACAATGGAACCTTAACAGTAATCTCAGACAAAATAGCAAGCATATCTATAGAAGAACCAAGAGGATCACCATTAGTCACATTCCTTTTCTCATCTTGTTTATCCAAAATGTTCAGAGCATTTTGATGATTCTTATCATGTTTTGTGATGATCTTTGATACATTCTCATCTATTTTTCTAGGGATATTATTTGAGAACTCCACATCTTTAGGATTTCCTCCTTTCTTTTGTTCCCACCTTCTATTAGTAATTTTAACCTTCACAGTCGAAGCTTCTTTAGGTTTCACAATTTCCCCCTTCTTAGGATCAGCCCCTTTTATGAAGATACTAGCTACCTTATTACTTTCATCTCTCTAAGTCATGTTTCTAGTCTAAACCTGAGCTATCATAATAATAGTAATTTGATCAATCTCTTCCCTAGAAGGTTTTCTCAGTGTTACTTCTTCCTTTGCATTTACCATGTTACACACATTGTCCTCCACCTCATTTTCAACAGAAAATACTTGTTTTTGTATGACATTTTGAAACTGTCTTTCGTCATATACATCTTTGTCATAGTCTTCATAGTTAGAATAATGTAATTCAAACATATTGCATCCTACATCATCATTATTTTCTTCATGCTCATGATAGTTTTCTACTGTAGTCTAATTTCCTGGGAATGAGAATGCTACTGCACAAGATTCAGGGGAATGGGGTAATTGACATGCAAAATACCATGTAGGTTCAGCAACAAACTCAGGATCATCTACCAAATTTACAGAATTTTTTGACAAAGGATCAGGGGTCACCTTGTTGTTTTTGCTCTTAGGAGAAGGGACACTAGGCTGACCATCCCTCCAGGTAGTATTGTAAGGGAAATTTTGCAGCCTATTTTGTCTATTGAAATTTGATTGATAAGGGACCCTATTATCAGTGGGGTTCCTATCATTCTTCATTTGAGGAAGGTTCAAACCTTTTATAGCATTTAGAATCTGACTCATTTCACTAGGCTCTTGCTTTTTTCCTCCTATGGTCTTATTTTCTTCCTTTCTATTTCCCTTATTCCCAAATAACCTAGGATCATCTCTTTTTCTTTCTAATCTCCTTGAAATCCTCAAATTATTTTCTATATTAATGGCAATCCTGAAAGCATCTCTTAAGGTCCTAAGCTCTTTATCCCTAAGTCGATATGCCATTTTACCATCAAAAGCATTCAAATAAGTAATCAGAAATACCTTGTCATCAATTCGGATGGCTTGCATTAGCTTGTACATCCTTTTTTGAAATCTAGTGTTAAACTCAATGACAGATTCATTAGGCAACCTTTTAATATTATTAAATTCACTCAAGATATAGCTTTGATTTTTCTTGTCACCATATTGCTCTTTGAAACAATACTCCATATCTTTCCAATCAACAATAGATAATTCAAGAAGTCTCTTGAACCATTCTCTAGCATATTTTGTTAATGACTGAACAAACAACTTCATAACGACATCTTCAACTTCAACCTCATAATCACTCATCATATCAAGAAAACTCCTCAAATGGTCCTCACAAGAAACAACATTAGGGTATGTGTAGGATCATGGTGTGCCAAAAAGTGGCGATGTGAAAAAAAAAGAGTTTGAAGACGCCTAAAAGCGCTTCAAAATCTGCTCTGACTTTTTTTCACCTATCTAGGAACCAAACCTGGAAGGTAAGGCCGAGCCTTATCGGATATCCGACATGTGACCAGATATCTGATAATTAGAGTAATAATATTATACCGCTATTATTATTATTATTTAATATTATTATAATTATTATTATTATTATTATATAATAGTATGATATATTATTTAATATGATATATTATTTAATATTAATATTTACTACATGATATTATTATTATTTAATATAATAATATTTAATATTAATATTAAATAATATATCATATTAAATAATATTATAATTATTAAATAATATTATTATTATTAAATAATATATCATACTATTATATTATAATATTATTATTATAATAATTATTATACTATAATATAATATTATTATTATTATTATATTATAATCGTATAATATTATACTATAATAATAATATTATAATGTATTATATTATAATTATATTTAATATATTATAATATATAGTAATGTAATATAATATATATATAAGATATAATATAATAATAAAAAGTAATATCTTATAATATAATATATAATAAAAAAGTGTAATATATTATAAATTATAATAATATAATATAATACACTATAATAATATAATATAATAATTATATTATTATATAATATAATATTTTATATTATAATATATAGTAAATTACTATAATATATATAAAATATAATATAAAAATATATAAAATGTAATATAATGTAATATATATTATATGTTATATGTTATATATTATATGTTATATTATATATATTATATTCATTATATGTTATTGCAGCCATATCGATGTTATATCGAATATTTGATACCTACGCATAGGATAAAATAAAAGCACAGACCTGCGGGCCCTCATTTCACATGAATTTGGGGCCAGTATTACCATTATCCATCGGATATCAAATACGAGATCGGATATCAGATATTTAGGTTTTTTTTTTTTTCCCAACTCATTTTTAACCTAAATTTAATAGATTTTAGGATGATCTTGTTTGTTTTAGTTGAATCTAGGGTTTTTTTGACAAAAATGGTTAAAATTTAGATTTTTTTAAATATATATTACGTTTTGCAATTCAATAGGAATGGTTGATCAGAATGATGACATTGAGGTAGGGAATAATATTCCTCGTAACCCACCACCAAATGATCTAGTACCCCCACAAAATCGTCCACCAAATGATCCTCTACCTCCTCAAAACCCTCCTCAAATCGAGGATTTGATAAATGAAAATCTCACCGAGTTGAGAGGTTTGCATAGAACATATAATAATGTATCTGCATTGGCTCCTATGTTATCCACGTTAAACACCATAGTGGATAACATTGAAACCCTTACGAACCAAAAAAATGTCACTCTTCGTTGGCATGATGAAATGCACCAGATGTTTGATGATGGTTTGGATTATGATGAGGTCGCAGCCCTCAACATAACCAAAGATGATTTGGCTAGCCTTTTTGCTAACCCAAAAATGGGTATACCAGTTGACCCAAAAAAAACCAAACTATCGATTAAATGGTGCACAAATGATGCCATACATGCAAATTTTTGGGATCGTTGGTGGATGGTCTTTGATAGCCCTCCACATGGAAATTTAGACATACCATTTTATTTCCTTAGAAAATTATATGTAGAAATTGTGTTGAAACTTAAAGTGAACTATTGGAGCATGAAGCCCAACATGGACTTAGGACTAGGAGCTCCTCAGGATAGACCCTCTTCTCAGTGGAAGAAACTTGGCACTTTTGTCCCCCCCACTACTATCTCCCCCCCTCCTCGAGTGTAGCATCCAGATATTATGGCAGAGGCTAGCTCTCAGACCATCACATCCATTCATAGGCTGAGTAGCCTAATGATATCTCAGGCTAGGTCAGTCCTACCTCCTCGTGTTGATGATGTTGGTGCCAGTTCATCATCGGCTAGCTCATCACACATTTGTGTGTCTCACACTTGCATTACATGTAAGAATATTTTCCTAGGTCCCATAGGTGATCTTCCTGAGTATCATTTTGTATTAGATGAGGATACACCAGATGCACGTGCAGAGGCTATAGACCTTGATGCGAGAGAGGAGGGGAATGCAGAGGCATGGACTTCTTTGGTGTCGATATGTGTATACATTTTTTTGTTATGACATATGCGATTTAAAGTTAATTTTTATAATAGAGTAATTTTAATTTTTAGGCCATACTGACTTGTACATGTATGTGATCTTCATTCATGTTTAGTTGATGACCAAGGAGGAGCTCAGATAGATAGACGATGTTACACTCTCGGCCAATTCATTTGGCCTTGAGACATCTATGGTACACTATGTTGTGTTCACATTTTTTTTTCTATTTGATATTGTAGCATATATGGTTGCTAATCTTTCTTTTATCTTGCAGATACCACTTGCCCCAGGGGGACAAAGTGCACGGGGTGAGCCAACATGCACTGACAAAGGAAAGGTAATTAGATGTTTTCTATTTGATTAAATATCGATGCATTCTTGTAAAATGTTTGTGGTAATCCCATTTAATTACATTATTTATTGTATATAGGGTGTGGCTACTAGCGATGAGCCTATACAGATTCGGCATCCTAGATCATCAGGGATTTCCATGTGCACAGAGAGCCCCATTGTATGTATAAGTATCATTTATTTTTTATTTTTCTTATTGATATAGAGGAAAGTATGATTGTTGTTTCATACAATTTCTGTGATTTTTTCCATACCAATAATGATTCATGTCTTGCATATGTTCATTACAACTTAAATAGGCTTATATGCACCTGTCCAACCGACCAAGTTGGTTACAAAGATTTATTTAATCAAACAAATACCAAATTACTACTTTCCCTCCAAAACTAATATGACCGTTTGAATTTGAAATTCAAATTTCAAACTATAGTTTTTATGCATTCCCTAACTTTCTAAACTATTCCATTGACTCAAAATTGGTCATATGGATTTATTAAATGCAACTAAGTATGAAACTATCCTAAGACTACCCCATATGGCTCTTTTGGCCATTTTACATCATGTTGCCCTTAGGTCCTTACTAGGACTTTTATGACTGTTGTCTTTCAAAGTGCATTTTTTATTACATAATTCCATTATTGGTTTTAATATATCCCAATTAAAAATCAATGATGTCTTTGATCCTCTATCTTCATCTGGTACCAAGGCTCTCTTAGATGATTTAATAGGTGCCCCTGCACCAAACACCCCACCTTCAAAAAAACTCTTGTCCCAAGAGTTAAGGGGTACTATCTTCTTTCCTCCCATCCTTCTAGAGGGATGTTTGCAACTTTACACCTGCAATGTATTACCCTACACACCTGCATACAAATCATTAGAAATAAAAAGCATTGGATCCTTGTTACCAGTCATGGTAACCTGACTGCCTGCTAATTGTGAACAATCAAGTTTTATCCTTGACAAAGGTTGAATAACTTGTTGTCTGAGGTCATGCTGACCTTGTCTCTTATCCTCCATGGATATGTTCACTTATTTGTTCACTCTTGTCACCAAAGGACACCATACTATTCCTATCATCACTCCTTTTTCTTTCACTGTCTACTTGTAAGCAGAATTCAGAGTATTGTCTTGAACAATCTCATCCTTCATAACCAAAAGAGATGGCTTCAGTGGTAGATCTATCATATCATGTTTACTTCCCTCTGCTCTTGCAACTCCACAAACTCTTTCTTGCCAAAACAAATAACTCTTTCCTCATCATGACCAGTCAAAGGATTTAGCTTAAACTTCACACCATCTTTGTGTACTATATAAACATTTGATGAGCCAAAATGAATAGTGTTCCTTGAAGCTTGCCAAGGCCTTCCAAGGATTACATGGCAGCATGTCATTAGAATGACATCGAATATAACTTGATATTTATATTCTCCTATAGAGAAATCCACTATTGCTTGCTCCCTTACAACAATATTTTGTGCATCACTGACCCAAGATGCCCTATATGGTCTATCAATAGGATACTTCTTCAATCCTAGTTTATTTACCATTTCATAAGACACTAAATTATCAAAGGAACCAGAATCTATTAGCATCTTACAAATCTTACCATGGCTCATGCAATTTGTCCTAAAAATGGATGGTCTGGTCTCTTTTTTCTGTTGCATTTGTGGTCCTCTTCTCACCATCAAAGATTCTCCTTCAAGTTCAGGGTCTGCATTATCGTACTTCTTTTCTTCCTCTTCTCCTTGGGTCAAGGTGACTCTCCTCTCCTCCTTCCTGAAATCCACACCTTTCTCAGGGAACTTGTAGGATTGATTGCCTACTCCTCCACATGTGAAGCATTTACCTGTGAAAATATTATTACCTCTTCCACTTCCAAATCTTACTCCCCTGAAACTTCATCTTGTCTCATATGTAATCTCTTTTCCTTTATCTTTGTATTGATTTTTTGAAGTGTCAAACTGACTTCTTACACCTCTTCCTCTCATTGTTCCATGTCCTCTTTGATTTGCTTGCCTCTCATTCTTTCTTTTCAACTTCTCCTCTACCCGGATTGCCAACTGAAAAAATTCTCCAAATGTCCTTGGTACATTCAATCCTATTTCATCTTGAATATTGTACTTGACGCCATTAATGTATCTAGCCACCTTCTCATCTTAATCTTCCAGTCCTCCCCTAATACTCAGGGTATGGAATTGCTCGATATAGGACATGACATCCATATCCCTCTATTTCAAATTGTTCCTTCTTATCTTTATTTGGATTGCTAAATCAGACGGCAATAATTAATTTCTCACCATGGTCTTCATTCTCTCCCAATCTGAAATCTTATTCAATCCCCTTTTGATGCAGAGTCTGTAGCAACTACCTTCCACAAGCCAATAAATGGCTATCACAATCCAACTTAGGATTCTAGGACTTCTCACAAGTCCTCTTACCCACTCCGGGTATACTCAACCTCCAAGCCAAACAAGGAAATCCAACTTCAAAAGCCTCACCAACTGTCACTAGAAATGGAGAGAATCATGAACATACTGTTCCAACCCAAAATCATCAATTTGTTTAGTTCCACCAAACTCTCAACACACCTTGTAGCCTTCCAATTAGCTTCTTTGCACTTTTCTCCCAGTATCCCTTAATAGCATAGGGACTTCTCCATAGGTCCAAACACCCTTCTTGGCACCTACTAAGAATCCAAAAGCTTTTGGACTGATCTTGCTCCAACACCCTCCAAACTGCTTCTTGGTACCTAGGCCTAGTTGATCAAGTTAGGCTAGGGCTTCAAGGAAGAATGGGCAAGGTGGGTTCCCAAGACCGAAGACACTTAAGGAAATCTCCAATACACTCAATGCATCCAACTCCAGCACTCAAACTGATCAGAAGTGCCTGCAACCATGATGGTCACCAATTACCTTGCAAAAACCAGTCAAGCACATGGGCTTGCTTGACCTAGGGCCGACTTTGAAAAATAGTTGTCCTTCTCTCCAAGCCTCCAACCTTTGGCATTATATTTCATAGTCTCCTAACTTGTATATCCCTCAGTTTCAGAGGGTGCCACTGGTGGGAATGCAAGTTAGGGATGCATTTGTGTAAGGGTCTAGGAAACAAGGCTTTTCAGACCACCTTCTACTAAAATGTAGATAACTTTTAAACCCCAACTCCTTTTTGAGTCAAACCAAAACCAAAAGTTTCCTAACTGATCACTACAACTATTTCATACACTTAGCAATCATAAAATTTCCATATGGATCCGTACCAGTGTAACAACCAAGTGATTACCAATAAATTTTTAGAAAATTGAAGTTTTTATTGTTTTTTCTCCAAACCACCATACACTCTGATCTCCCCCTTTCAACTGAGATCACATATGACATATATAAAGGTCTACATGACCGTTGGAACAACCATATAGGCATTCCCAACCATAAAACAAACAAACAACCACTTTTTGCTAATATTGTTTAGACTCTAAATACCCTATTCTAAGGCCTTTTGGTCCCATGGAGTCATTTGGTTTATAACCACACCAAAATGCTCATGGGCCTTACATTTTCCTTTATTAAAAAACATAGACCAACTTGTAAAATATGGACCAAACCTTTATTCCAACTTCCTAATCTACTTGAATCCTCGCTTTCATGGAGTGGCAAGGTGTCCGAAAACATAGATACTTGTTCCCCCCTGCCACATAGGTTAGGTGCCCTGCACCACCTTTCCTCTCTCTCATTCTAAACACTAGTCCACCAAGTGAGTTTTTTTCCTCTTAGTCTTTCTTTTGCTACTTTTACCTTCTTATCTGCCTCTATGTCTTCAAGATCAATGTAGTTCTCAATGGCCTCTATCCACCCTAGCACTTCTTCACTATCCATTTTACCCTGGTATATTGGCAAATCAATATGGTTCTTCCCACCATTACCTTTTACTACCTTAATGATTCTCATAAATATCCTTTCTTCAGGATCATCTGTTGTCTCATGCTCTTGCCTTGCATTACCAACCTCTTCTTCTTCATGGTTCTCTCCATGATTTCTTCCTCTAACCTCTTCTCCTCTAGGTTCTTGCCTTTCCTTTTCTAAGGATTATATAATTTCAATAAGTTGCAGCCTCTCTCTTCTCATTTGTCTTTCTTCCCTCACTCTAGATGCTTCAAGTTCTCTCCTCTCTCTTTTCTCTCTTGCCAACTCTTCTCTCAATTCTTCAAGTTCTCTAGCCATTTGATTTTTAGGAGGCATTTTCACAACAAGTTTTCTTCCTTCCCAAGGGCCAACTCACTAATTCTCTATCTTTCCTCACCAAGAAATCTCTGGACACCACTTATGTACCTTTCAACTCTGGGACACACAAGGAGGAATTAGACACTCCAAGGCTTCAATAAAGGGACCAGCACACTAAGAATGACAAAGACTCCTATTATGATGAAACCTACAACTTATCTACTCCCAAAAGACCTTGTTGATGCTTTGATACCATTTGATGTAGAGGATGGAGGATCTAACCACAAACTTGCAAATTCAAGCATAATATGGACCCAACCCCTATGTTTCAATGATGTTCCCAAATGCACACAATGCCACCAAAGACTCCAAACTTGGATTTACATTCACCAAGTGTTCCCTCCACCTCTACACACCTTTAAAATCTTCAACCAACGTGTTTCTAAGGTTTCCAAACCCACAAATCTTCAATAGATACAAAAGAGACCAGTTTTGCCCTTTACTAGGCTATTCACTTCTTTGGATTAGCAGACCCTGTTTTCTTAATTTTTCTCCCAAAATTTCCAAAAAAAAAAGAAAATGAACTAGCTTTTCAGATACCTTTTTTGAGTTTTATAGAATATCCAAAAATCAAATATCATTCCTTTGGAAAGATTGTACAGAACAGGGCAATTTGTCTCAGAATTAGGCCTAATTATACCACTTTTACAAAGCAAGTACCCTTCAAACTTGTAATCTGACTTAATCATTTTTCATAGTCTCTATTAATGATCTAAATCAAAGGATTTTCAAGATTATAGGTCTTGGTCACACTCCTAAACACCCAAACTTCAAAACCCTCCTTAAAATGGCTTAAAAACCAGGGCCCACTTGTTCAAACCCTAAAACACAATTCTAGAACTTCTCCTTCAGCATTCACCATGCATTTACATATCTAATATGATATTACCACTCATTCCAATATCAAAAAGAACTTACAAAACAAAGGATTCTTCAAGTTGCTCTTGAAAACCAAGCACTTTCATTCAATTTTCTGAGACAATCCCTACAAATCTGACCCTCCAGGTCGTACAATCACAATTTATAAGCTTCAAGGGATGGTTAGTAACCCCCTCAACCACCTCCAATCAGTTTCATTTGTTAAATCTTCATAAAATTTAAATTATGGAGTTTCCCTCCAAAAAACACATAATCGTTACTATTCAAATTTCTAACTATTAAACTATGCTTTTAATGGGCTTATTGAATGTTTTGACTTGTCTAATGACAAGATATGATCATGAAAATCTACATGAACCTATAAAATGACTCATCAACCATATGAAATCCTAAAATCCTATCTCATGCCCAATTACAACTTTTTTCCACATATGAGTCCAACATTATAACTTTTTATGCTTCCATGAGCAATAATTGGTGCAAGGATTGCCTAATTGACTTCAAGAGATGCTCCATGACCTTTGTAATGCCTTGGATCTTCAATTTTCCCCTGATGAGCATGGGATGCTCCTACATCACTTATCTTCATAAATAAATTCAAAACTAATTTTTGTGATATTAATAACTACTATTTTGTATCTCATAGGAGACTCCTAGTGCACATGAGGTCCGACGGGAGAGTTATGTAGATTTGATGATGCAGCCACTCTCTCCTCAGGCAGAGCTTACAATAGTAAGTTTTAGTTTGAATTCATTATTAAATATGTTATAAATTTATCATTGATGAGTTATAATTTTATAGTTTAAATTGTAGATTGATCTGACAAACATATTTGAACATATGCAGCCCACAATCAGCGAGGTACCATCATTGCCGATGGCATACGAGAGGACTCCTGACCGGCACAGGAGGTCAATGAGAGAGGTATTTATTATAAAAAATTTATAGTATAAACCTTCATTAAAAAAAAGATCATTATGCATTTGAGTAATTCAATGTTAGATATAAACAATCATATAAATTTAGTAGTCTAACTTTTGGTTTTCCTTTTTTGTTTATGTAGGAGGCATCCAATCCACCTAGTGCAGCGAAGAGGTTGTATTTTGATCATCCACCAGCACCCTAGGATAGTATAGTTGTCATAGGATGCATCATGAGACATTTTGAGATGGCATATGCCACATTGTATACACAAACATTGATATTATACACATTTTGATGACATGATCAGCCACATTTTGTATATGGATTTATGTATTTTGATATATATTTGAGTACTTTGTCTATGGATACATGATCTTTGATATACATTTGTGTAAAATTTTGTCTATGGATACATGTATTTTGATATATATTTTTGTCATTTATGTGCACAATGATATACATATTAATTTAGTATCTAGTAATGTTCAATTTATCGTGGATCATGTGTATTGTTCATGTTTATGGAATATCATTAATTTTGATTATGTTTGTTATATTCGATTCAAATGCAATAATTTTTTAATAGCATTTTAACAACCTTTATTATCAAATTTGGATGCAATGTATAATTTGAAGTGCTATCATAACATAAACACACTTGTTAACATCCTACACAAGGTTTAGATAACCCCAAATCTAAGTTTAAACTCCACCTTCAACCTTGAAACAAAATCTTGGCTTCAAATCTAATCTCAACACAGTTAAAAACTCCACTCCTCAACCATGGATTCTATTCTCAACCACTAATTCATTCATAGATTCATAATCTTTGATGACTAGCACTTCACTTTGTTACTATCCTCATACTACAACTTTTCAATTTCAACAAAACCTCAAAATATATCAACTTAAGAGATGTGATTGGATGGTTCATTGATAGCCCTCATGAGCTCTGAGTTATTTTAGGCCTCAACATCACCATCCTGTAGCATTCAATGGTTCATCAATAGTCCTCACGAGCTCCAAGTTATGACCCTCGAAAGATCGACCTTGAAACACACTTAGAGCACCTTGGAGACTCCTCAGTACAGGGTGCCCGTGGACAATGGATGGTCTTTGTGGCCAAAACAAGGGTGTCACAAGGGTTCACCCCCCCCACTCGGAGCTAATGGTGCTAACGATTCGATGCCAAGATCAACGGTTCCAAAGTTACGCTATGGTGCACCTATGAACTGAGGCACACTACAAGTTTTGGCATCGAGCGAGATCGCTATGCCAAATCCAAAAAGAATGTGATCTCTTGAAAATGAGATAGGTTATGTTAGGCCTCAGCATCACCATCTTTTAGCATTTGACAGTTCATCAATAGCCCTCACGAGCTCTGAGTTATGACCCTTGGAAGATCAACCTCGAAACATAGTTAGAGCACCTTGGAGACTCCTCAGTACAGGGTGCCCATGGATGATGGATGGTCTCTGTGGCCAGAACAAGGGTGTCACTAGGGTTCACCTGCCCACCTGGAGCTAATGGCCCTGATGATTCAATGCCAAGATCAACGGTTTCAAAGTTACGCTGTGGTGCACCTATGAACTGAGGCACACTGCGAGTTTTGGCATCGAGCGAGATCGTTGTGCCGAATCCAAATGGAATGTGATCTCTCAAAAATGAGATAGGTTATTTAAGGCCTCAGAATCATCATCTTGTAGCATTTGATAGTTCATCAATAGCCCTCACGAGCTCCAAGTTATGACCCTCGGAAGATCGACCTCGAAACGCACTTAGAGCACCTTGGAGACTCCTCCATATAGGGTGCCCACGGATGATGGATGGTCTCCATGGCTAGAAAAAGGGTGTCACTAGGGTTCACCCACCCGCCCAAAGCTAATGGCGCTGACGATTCGATGCCAAGATCAGCGGTTTCAAAGTTACGCTGTGGTGCACCTATGAACTGAGGCACACTGCGAGTTTTGGCATCAAGCGAGATCGTTGTGTCGAATCCAAATGGAATGTGATCTCTCAAAAATGAGATAGGATATTTTAGGCCTTAGCATCGCTATCCTATAGAATTTGATAGTTCATCGATAGCCCTCATGAGCTCTAAGTTATGACCCTCGAAAGATCAACCTCGAAACGCACTTAGAGCACCTTGGAGACTCCTCAGTACGAGGTGCCCACGGATGATGGATGGTCTCTGTGGCCAAAACAAGGGTTTCACTAGGGTTCACCCACCCACCTAGAGCTAATGGAACTGATGATTCAAATGGTTCTAGCCGTTAGAAGTTAGATTTTGAAAAGTTGTCAAGAAAATTGCAAAAGTTGCTAAGCAACTTTTTGCAATTTTTGCAATTTTTGCACTAAGACAAGTTTTATTACAAATTTGTTTGCAAATGGACTCTACAAACTCCTAGGGACCCTAATAATGTTCTAAAAATCTAGACTTACCTAAAAAACATGGAATTTATCAAAAATCCACTTTATTGGACAAATTGATGGCCAAGGCTTATAGTTGCACAATGGGGTCTTGTGTCCATTACAAATGTGGATGGTCACAGGAAGATCATTAGATCTATCCCTAGACCTTATTACATCAAGACAAGAAAAATGATTAGGTTCTTTGCACTAGTGTTCCATGTATTGATGTGATAAAAAAGTGCATAGAATGGTTAGTGATTGTGCATACCTCATGTATGCGTTACTTGATTTATTTATTTTTGATGAGATATGGTTGGTATGTGATTGATTAACAATCTTTCTAGTGTAGAGGATAGGGTGATGGATCCAAGTAACCACCCAAAATGAGCAAGATTGTGGTTGTATTCCTAGTGACCCTTTTAGGTCCTAATAGGCAAATCTCACAAACAGTCAACTGTAGGATGTTTTTAGGCTTTAATAGGTTTGTTCTAGCCTATCTAACATGTTCCAAACATCATCTTCAAGTTTCAACACATCTGGAGGTATATTCCAAAAGTGTGCATGTGAAGCCATTAGGTGCCTTGAAGAAGTCTAGAAAACCTTATGAAATCATTCAACTTTGTGAAGTTATTGTTGTTACCTCCTTGGTTCTGCATCAAACTCCTTAACCATGGATGATGCAAAGATAGCAAAATGGAAGAAAGGATCAAGCCAACTCCTACACAACCTTCAAGGAGATAGGAGAACTAAATACCAAACTAGGGTACACACACACCACACACAAAATAAAATAAGATACACACAAGAATATAAACAAACCAAGAAATGCCATTTTCATTCGCAAGCCTCACAATGACCTACAATTGTCAATAATGGACTGCTTCAACAAAACAACAATAAACACCATTTTATCAAGCTTGCACAATAAACCACTCTAAGGGCCCAATAAATAGAGTGAAGGTGTGCCAAACCCAAGTGGAGAAGCCGAAAAATCACCAAGTATCATGCCTTCGTAAGGCTTCAAATTCCAAAAAAACAATGCCATGCCTTCACAAGGCTTCAAGATGCACATATAATTCTTTTCACAAATTCTCCCCTTGTCACCCCAAGTGTAAAATAAGTTGTGGCACATGGAGACCATACTTCGTTCTTTTTCCCTCTTCCCTCCAAGGGAAGAGACTCTACACTTATGGGATGGCCCAACTAGCCCCTTCACTCATAAGGCCACTACTTCCCTCCCAAGGGTGAGTGATGCCTTGAACACCCATAAAAACACACAGAAGAAAACAACACCCATAACAATTGACAGGAAAAAAAAAACCACAAAAACACATAAGGAAAAATAATGACAAACAAATGTCATCCAAACTACCCATTATAGGAAAGCAACAACATTTACAATATCAATTTTGTAGTAAGAACATCAGTTACACAACATAAGAAGAGAACCAACCTTGGTCCAAGTTATGGAAAGATGGTTGATGAAGAGCTCCCTTCCAATTCTCCAATATTCTTTAACTCCTAAGCTTGTCTCCCAAAGTTGGAGAGTGGGCAATGATTTTTCCAACTATGGAGAAAACCCCTAAAAGAGATCCACACATTTCCTATAATCCTCTTGGTGAAAGTGTGAGATCTCATTGGTCACTCTTCCCAAACCCTTACAACTTCTAAGTTTGGAAACTATAAAAATGGCTTTATAAAGGAAAAAAGTCTTTGCACAAAAATGAAAGGTTTTCTAACCAAGGTCATGCTTCCAAAAGTTGATTTTTGTCCATCTTGGAAAACCAACTTTAGGAAGGCCTCTCAAGTCAACTAAGGGTTGTCTTGTTGTTAAAATTGAGCATTACCTTGCTCATACCAAAATGGGAGAGTCATGTGAATAAATAGATGACAAT
The DNA here is from genome assembly GCA_028749045.1 of Cupressus sempervirens. Lineage (NCBI taxonomy): Eukaryota > Viridiplantae > Streptophyta > Pinopsida > Cupressales > Cupressaceae > Cupressus > Cupressus sempervirens. The sequence continues at coordinate 285,834,386 of CM053793.1, read as the reverse complement.
TTTAAGAACTCAAGGAGAGGATTTAGGGAGTGTGTGTAGCATGTAAACAATTTCAAGGTTTCCCTATTTATGAAGGACATGAATATGGTTTTTGGGTGAGAATTTTGATAAGTTTTTTCTAGTAGGAGTGAAAATTCTGGTCACTCTTTCATTTGGATTTTCTCTCCTTTTCTTTTTCTCCATCTAGATACCCTACTTTATGATTTCAAGATTGTTTTTTCCTTTGAATTTTAGTATAGAATATGATATGCCTCTTTTTCGGTGCTAATCATGAGCCCAATAGATTTTAGTATATAGTAACTATTTAGGTTGGATATAAAGTAAGGTGAACATAAACTTGTAAAAGTCAATTATCCAGTAAAATCCTCATATCCTTTGCTATGCATCTCTGTCAAGATAGTCGAATTCATAAAATAGTAAAACATTGTAATTTAACAATCAACAACTAATTTTATCATATCACGGCTAACATAATGGTTCACTTGAAAAATTAAAAATCATACATAATTTCAACCGTGGAACCACTTCTTGACCTAATACAATTTGCATCTACTATTTTATTAATGCTTCTTTCATGTCCTAGAAACCATATGCATATAGCATGTATATATATATATATATATATATATATATATATATATGATGGTAAACATCAACTAGCAGATCTTACAATTTTCTCACCACCTCTATTTTATCAATTCATAACTCACCCAATAGAATAAATTAACACCTTTCTAAGGAACTCCCACCTGAACTTACATGTACATGTAAGTGACTATTGAGTATCAATGTCTAATAACATTTTAGCATAAACATTTGGATTAAATACCTTCACAAACTTTCATGTTTCATCAACACATGACCCATAGTTCATTTTCACAAAATAAATTCCACATAATTTACCTATAAGATGAGTATATAACACCCGTCATAACATAATTTCCAATTTAAGATAGAGTCAAAGCTCAAATTGCATTCTCATAGGACCCAAAACACTACAAAAGGTTTCTAGACTTACCTTCCACAAGTACGACCCAAAACCACATGCACCCAATTCAATGCAAATATGACAACCTCCCTCAAAATAGGCATAATGAGGATTTTTCTGTTAGGAGTTACAATTTTTATTGCAAATTTGTTTGTAAATAGATTCCACAAATTCCTAGGGACCCTAATATTGTTATAAACACCTAGACCGCCTAAAAAACAGGTTTATAGTTGCACCATGGGGTCTTATATCCATTACAAAAGTAAAAATAATAAGTAAAATATACAATGGAAACCTCACACCATAAAAAATAATGAAATGCATTGATAAGACTTGTAGTAAAAGGCTTACATGTACTTGTAATCATAAAATCACTTTTTCTTTCAATGCCTCATTGCGAATGAGTATTCAAACTTATTGACACATTCCCCAAATTATATTTTAAGAAATCAAGTATTCTAATTGTTCATCTATTTCCTAGATTTCTCTTATTTGATTAGTTTGATAAAAATAGTTTTAATAATCATAATGTCACCTCTATGTCAAATAAGAAAAAAGCCAAACTTGTAATAAGATATCCGCAAGCAATTATCTTTCATATAGTTATAAATGCTCTTAAAATTGTCCTTATAGACTTGTATCACATGCAAATATGATTTGCAAGAACTTGTTCAATATCTTCCTCTTATAATTCCTTACAAAGAACCTACCAAAATACAAATTACAATGTGCAACTAATTTAACCTATCTTTTTCGTTATTACAAAAATCATATACAAAAAAAGTTCACATTTTACATCATAATACATCATAAATCTTATGAATTCTCTCAAAGACCACACCCCACTCCCCAACTCTTTATGATGTACCTACATTCCAATATCAATAAAAAAATTAGTAACTTATTGTATTAAACAAGATAATTATCAGTTCATTGAATCATTATGAAGAAAATAACATAAGAAGTAAATATACCTAGTCGAGTGTTCCAGTAGGGTCCTCTCTCTGTTTTAGGGTCTCCAACAGGGCTTCATGATTAGCATTAGCAATAGTAAAAAGTTCTTTTACTTTTGGTCTTCCTTGATGCTTCAACAACTTTACATTTGTTGCTATAATAAGATGCAAATATATGAGAATTATTTTGTGCTTCTAATAGTCTTCGAATGCACGAATTTTGTTCTTTCTAAGCATGTATGTCTGTAGCCATGTTCTAGCAACAACCATTGAATTAGTAGGATATATGAATCCATCATCATCTGTGATCGGTTGTGCAATTTTTTTTTACCTCTTACATAATGTGCTAACCAATAATTGGATTTCTCATCATTCCCCTATAGTGCAACCAATGCAAAGACATGTCCTGGCTGAAGTAGATTTGATAGATGTTTATGCTCAAGTGAACTTTCCATGTCATCATTTCTGATAGAGGGTATGATAGACAATGGAGTAAGATAATGTGGAGCCCATGTGTCCACCCACTAACTTGACTCACAGTGATCCCAATCACACTGAAAACAACTAGGACAAAAGCAAGCTAGCTTTCGTGTCCAAATGGTCCATGTACTAGAATCAGAGCTCCAGAATGAATGCATTTTTTATGAGTCTCTCACTGTAGCACAATTTGATCTATTAGCTATGGACCCTTCCTCAACCAACCAAAAGAACCTATGTACCACTGAATCAAGAGTCCCCCCTGTGATAATGCTAAACTACACCAATCAACAATGCTACGAGCATCAAGAAGCTCTATTGTTGAAACCTTCAGTTGCTCCTTAACTAGAGCTCTCTTCACGCATGCCCCTGCTCCATCATGTTCCCCTTTTCCATGGCCGGACTCAAAAAAACTCCAAATATGAGGCACCCCTCTCTCTACATGCATCCTACACAACCAATAAAACGTGCGAGCATTCTTGAATTGACCTATATAGTTATCTGACCAAATGATATGTCTATCCATAGCAATTGCATGCTCATGTAAGAAATCAAAATAATTCTCGAAACAATGTTGCACAAACTCGTGCGAGTGAGATCTATGATCACTCATATAAAAATGATACTCTCTAATAATCTTTTGATTATCTTTCGCACTATCAGGGGCATGTCTATATGTTATGTGAACGAAAATAGAAATCTGAATGGAGTTGTAATACTGAGATTGTGTCTCATTTTTAGGTTGCAATGTCTAGTTCTCAGCAAAATCAACAACTGATACAATAGTGCCAATGGAAAAAGTATCCTTACACATTCTAAATTGTTGATCCAACCACTGAGACCTGTGACTATGTCTTGCATACTTGTAGAGAAGATTTTCTTTGAAATCTGAAATAAAACTAGCCACACTGATATCTTTTCCAACCAATTCACATCTAGAGCTCTCACCCCTACTCTACAATGTGTATTTCACCATTTCATCTATCTTTTTTTTCACTATTATCTTTCCAAGATCTTGTTCGCACCCCTCATGGAAACATGTGTCAAACTTGGATAAACCACCACATTCTGAACACTTCTCATTTAAGCAAGTATTTCTATAAAAGAAACAACCATCAACTCTATGACATAAAAGTTGATCTAGCAAGTCTCTTGATGATTTTGGAAGCCCACTAGCCCCACAATCCTCCAACATTTCTTTAGTATGCAAAGTAGAACAGATGGAGCGTAATAGTTCATGGTGCATAGAAAACTCAACATGATATTTGCAACAACATGTATTTCAAATTTTGAGTGGCAAACAATAAAATGGCTTTAAAGATTCAAAAGCCCTTTGTGATATATGAAGACTTGGATGACTCTCTCTAAATTGTTTGAACACCATAGTTTGACTTACCTCCAAATACTGTTTAGGATGTGGCGTGCGGTCTCTGATGCCAATTCTCAACTTTAACACGTCTTTAGCATTGGGTGATACCCATGAGTTATAGTGCTAAAACTATGTAATTTCTTCCTTCACATCATCAGATAGCTTCTTATCAATACGTGGAAGTCTCCCACCAAATGCCCATATTTCATTTTGAAGAGGATCATCAATTTTCTCTCGTCGACTAAGTGCTCTTCTCAAAGTAGTACGATTTAGATTCAAATCAATAGAAGTTTGTCTCATATATCTACCCTTTCTCAAATGATGACTTACCAAAGAGGTTGTAATAACCCTTTGAGCAGCTATGTTATCCTTCTCCCTGCTATTTTTTCCAATGCTATTGAGAGCACTGAAAAGATTCTTCACAATAATGGCATTTCTTTCCAACTTTTTATTGACACGAATCTTCAATTTGGAAAGCATAGGTCTCATCTTTTACATCTTTAATAAGTGCATGAAAAGCTGACATTGCTCCACCACTGTCTTATTGCCGAAGAACATGTTATATAGTCTTGTAGCCCATAACCAAATGGTTCTTTTTTATTTTTTTCCTTCCAAATTGGTAATAATCATTTCATCAATTTCAATTATCCATTTTGGTATTCTAGAACCCTCATTTCGATTATAATTAGGAGATATGTAAGGTTCTTGTGCATTAGATTCCTATGCATTGTCATGTTCGACATGGTCAATTATGCAATTTGGATTATGACTTGGTAGCATTTCATCCTCGAAATTTTCATTCTCTAAATTGTCAATTTCGGCATTATTGTTTTCAATAGGTACATTTTCATTCTCCAACTGTACATATTCATTATCTAACTCTATGATTTCACCTTCGACTAATTCATCATCAACTTGACTAATATTTATCATACTTTATCTTTTTCTTCAGTGTCCCATTTTGTCCCTTTCCGTATATGCCACAATGTCTTCATTGGATAACTTTCTTTTGCGTTTAGCCTTTCGACAACTGTTGCTCCCCATTCAGATGACAATATCGGACACCTAAGGTTGTATTTTCAAATTTTTTTTGATTGGTTGGGCCCCAAAACGTGACTTTTTATAAAACCCGTGAAAAAAAGGTCAAAAAGTGATGTTGTCGGGTCTGCAGGGACAACAAATAAGTTGGAATTTGATGCCAGTAAAATCGGATATCCGATTTGAAATCGGATTTCCAATCCAAAATTGGATATCCGATTTCAAATTGGATATCCAATATGTCCCACATGAAATTTTGGAGGGAAAAATAGTTTGTGATATTAATTAAATATTTGTATATATGTATTTATTAATATAAATACATATGTTTATGTATTTATATTTTCTTTATATAAATACATATATGTATTTATTTTTAAATTTATATTTATATTAAGAAATATATGAATATATATTTATATATTTATTTTTTATATTTGTGGGTGTATATATATATATATATATATATATATATATATATATATATATATATATATATATATATATATATATATATATATATATGTAAGTGGGTAATATATTTGTTCTTATATTTATATAGTATATATTATATATATACATAATATATTATATATATATACTATGTTAATAGTATATTCCTTAGTATATAGCGATATATAATAGGATATAACATATATATATATATATATATATATATATATATATATATATATATATATATATATATATATATATATATATATAACGACGTTTAAAGGTAAAGATATAACATATTATCTATTAATATATAATAAAAAATTATGTTATTCTTATTATAATCTATAAATATAATTTATATTATTATTGTTTTTCCTATATTTTTATTAAATCTAATAACATAATATATATTATTATTTTTATGAGTTCTATTATTAATATATGTTATTAATATATAACCTTAACGATTCGAATATGTCCCTAGGGACATATTTCGTCTTTTAATGGGTCAAAGGGGATCGTAGGTCACCCTATGACCCCCTTTGACCCATATGAATGATTCGAATATGTCCCTAGGGGTCCTAGGACCTCTAGAGACATATGTCATCATTTAATGGGTCAAAGAGGGTCATAGGTCACTCTGTGACCCCTTTTGACCCATATTACCCATTTGAATATGTCTGTAGGGGTCCTAGGACCCGTAGGGAGATATGTTGTCATTTAATGAGTCAAAGCGGGTCATAGGGTGATCTATGACCCCTTTTGACCCATATGAACAATTTGAATATGTCCCTAGGGGTCCTAGGACCCCTAAGGACATATGTCATCCTTTAATGGGTCAAAGGGGGTCATAGGTCACCCTATGGCCCCCTTTGACCCATATGAACAATTCAAATATGTCATTAGGGGTCCTAGGACTCCTAGGGACATATGTCATCATTTAATGCGTCAAAGTGGGTCATAGGTCACCCTATGACCCCCTTTTACCCATATTATCCATTTGAATATGTCCTTAGGGGTTCTAGGACCCCTAGAGACATATGTCATCATTTAGTGGGTCAAAGAGGGTGATAGGTCATCCTATGATCCCCTTTGACCCATAGTACCCATTCGAATATGTCCCTAGGGGTCGTAGAACCCCCAGAGACATATGTCATCATTTAATGGGCCAAAGGGACCTATGACCCCCTTTGACCCATATTACCCATTTGAATATGTCCTTATGGGTTCGAGGACCCCTAGAGACATATGTCATTGTTTAATGGGTCAAAAAGGTCATAGGTCACCCTATGACCCCCTTTGACCCATATGAATGATTTGAATATGCCCCTAGGGGTCCTAGGACCCCTAGAGACATATGTCATTGTTTAATGGGTCAAAGGGGGTCATAGGGTGACCCATATGAACGATTCTAATATGTCCCTAGGGGTTCTAGGACCCTTAGCGACATATGTCATCATTTAATGGGTCAAAGGGGGTCATAGGTCACTTATGACCCCCTTTGACACATATGAACAATTTGAATATGTCCCTAGGGGTACTAGGGCCCCTAGAGACATATGTCATCATTTAATGGGTCAAAGGGGGTCATAGGTCACTCTATAACCCCCTTTGACCCATATGACCCATTCGAATATGTCTTTAGGGGTCCTAGAAGCCCTAGGGACATATGTCATCATTTAATGGGTCAAAGAAGGTCATAGGTCACCTTATGACCCCCTTTGACCCATATTACCCATTTGAATATGTCTGTAGGGGTCCTAGGACCCCTAGGAACATATGTCATCATTTAATGGGTCAAAGGGGGTCATAGGGTGACCTATGACCCTCTTTGACCCATATGAATGATTCAAATATGTCCTTAGGGGTCTTAGGAACCCTAGGGACATATGTCATCCTCTAATGGGTCAAAGGGGGTCATAGGTCACCCTATGGCCCCCTTTGACCCATATGAATGATTTGAATATGTCCTTAGGGATCCTAGGACTGTTAGGGCATATGTCATCGTTTAATGGGTCAAAGGGGGTCATAGGTCACCCTATGACCCCCTTTAACCCATATTACCCATTCAAATATGTCCTTAGGGGTTCTAGGACCCCTAAAGACATATGTTGTCATTTAATGGGTCAAAGAGGGTGATAGGTTACCCTATGACCCCCTTTGACCCATAGTACCCATTTGAATATGTCCTTAGGGGTCGTAGGACCCCTAGGGACATATGTCATTATTTAATGGGTCAAAGAGACCTATGACCCCTTTTGACCCATATTACCCATTCAAATATGTCCTTAGAGGTCCTAGGACCCCTAGAGACATATGTCATTATTTAATGGGTCAAAGGGGGTCATAGATCACCCTATGACCCCCTTTGACCCATATGAACGATTCAGATATGTCCCTTGGGGTCCTAGGACCCATAGGGACATATGTTCTCATTTAATGGGTCAAAAGGGGTCATAGGTCACCCTATGACCACCTTTGACCCATATTAACCATTGTAATATGTCCTTAAGGGTCCTAGGACCCCTAGGGACATATGTCATCGTTTAATGCGTCAAAGGGGGTCAATGGTTGACCTATGACCCCCTTTGACTCATATATATTAATAACATAAATATTAATATAATTATATATATATATATTACGTTATTATATTTAATAAAAATATTACGTTTATATATATATATATTAATAACATACATATTAATATAATAATATATATAATACATATTATATATTTATATTTAATATATTACATTATTATATATATATATATTATATTATTATACATATTAATATAATAATATATAATACATATTATATTTAATAAAAATATTACGTTATTATATATATATATTAATAATACATATTAATATAATAATATATAATAAGTATTTTATATATATATAAATTACGTTATTATATTTAGTAAAAATAATAATAATATAAATTATATTTATAGGTTGTAATAAGATTAACATAATATATTATTATATATTACTAGATTATATCTTATATCTTTACATTACGTTATTATATATATATAATATATTAAAATACGTCTTTACATAGTAATATAAGTGAAATAATTTATAAATCATAAGTTATAACGTTTAAACCTAATTTTTTCTCTAAAATGGGTTAGGATTTGAAATTTTCCACCCAGAGCATATCGGATATCCGATTTGAGATCAGATATTCGATTTTGAATCGGATATCCAATTAGGCTTGGTATTTACCAAGCCTACCCGGTCAACCCAAAAGACGTGTTTAAAGAGGGTTTTAGTGATACTCAGACTTTGGGTAGCCGTCTGACAATGTTATTTTGATCGAAATTGAATGAAACGAAAAGAGTTTTTTAATATCGTTCTCTAGATTCCATCAATATAATTTTTGTCAAATTCTAAGTTTGATAAGTATTTATTAGTTAATTATCAATGAAGATTATTGTAAAGTGTTGATTGACATACTGATTGAAAAATAGCTATAACTTTCAAATGGTATAACATTTTTTAAATCTAAAAGTTGCGTCACATTCTATACTTCGCCTAGTATAAGAAAAAAAAAATTGGTAAAATTTTCTATTAGTTAGGGTGGTCAGACACGAGACTTTTTTTTTCGAAAATTTTTGGTAGAAAATTCAAATTTAATTATTTATTTGGAATAAAAATACCAAAAAATATGCATCACATCCAAGAATGAGTCTACTTTTCATATCTATAATTATATTAAAAAAATATTATGATTTGATTTTGATTAAGGTGGTCAGACATACACCTACTTTTTATTTTCGCCCTAAGATTTTCTTAGTACTGCATTAAAATTCAAACTTTTGACTAATTAATTATTTTTTTTCTCCTGATAAGGCCTAGTAGTTTAGAAACTAAATTCAATTTCTTAAAGATTATTTTCTTACAACTTTTTGATATAAAGTCCATAACCACTTCAAAATTATGTGTCAAGTTGACATAAACCTAATTTGCTGATTTTTCACTACCACTTAAGGCCATAGTTTGGTACACCATAATCCTGCACATACCCATTATTTCCATCAAATTTAGGCAATCTTTTCCTCATTTCTTGTGGGATAGGATTTGGAAAACTAGGGATTCCATCAAAACATATTTTCCTATAGCCTTCTAATTGAACAAGTCTCCTTTGTAAATTAATCTTGGGGTGATTAGCATTTTCTTTCTTAGTATTACTCATAATATTACTAGTGCTAGCATCACCAATAGATTTGTTAAGATATACTTTATGTAAAGATGAAGAAAAGAAAGAAAAAGGTACCTTAGTAGTATTTTGATTCGCATAATTAGATCCATCATCATCTTTAGGCATAGTTGCACACTGCTTCTTGGTAATTTCCAAGAATTTGATCTTATTGTTCATCTTAGCTATAGCAGCCTCACTTTCTATAATCTCCAATCTCTTGGCTAAAGAATCCCTTTCATTTCTTCTCTTTTCCAATTCAATATCAAAAAGTGAGATGGAATCATGGACTTGAACTGTCTTCACTGGTTCATTGATCTTAATACCAATCTCCTTTTTCTTTCCCTTGTCCTTAGCACCTACAACAAGTTCCACATTCTTTACTCTATTGTTATCAATTTCTAGAGCAGTATAGTTCCTAATTTTTTGTATTACACATCCTTCTAGATTCATTTTCTAGATCTCCAGTAAATTTTGCTCTTGCCTCTTAAGTTGTTCAACTTGTCCCACAATCTCAGGCTACCAGGCACTAGCTGCTATCTCATTTTTCTTCTTCATAGCAGTGATTCACCTAAGTAATTCTTTCTTTTCTTCATAAGCCTTCATAATATTTTCTTCCCTTTCCTTTTGAAATCTCCTATTTATAGCCTCTTGCTCAGTAAGCTGTGCTTTCAAAATTTCATTCCCATTAGGATCAGGGATAGTGAATTCAAACCCAGATGTTTTCTCATCATTAAAACTTTCAGGTTCTAAGTGTCTAGGTCTCACCTTTTTAGGAGAATAATCTAACATGAAAGGGTTTGTATTACACTGAAAATTTTTTTACTAGTCCTATCCTCAAGACCAAATGTATGTGGTTGCACAACCTTTTCTTGACATATCATTTCAGGGGTATTATAGAAATCATCATCAAACAAAATTGGATGAGATCTCAAACCTTTGGAGGAAGGCATTCCTTCAAGATTAGAATGGCGAATATTATCTTTCCCTACTAGTTGCTCCTGTGAATAGCTTCCTTTCTGCATCTAATTCCCCTTCACAGCCCAGTTCTGTCTTCCTCTAGGAGGGAGATTAGTTTGTAACTTGATTCCCAGATTTTTCCTCACATTTTCCCGTGTATTTTTTTTTCCATATTTTGAAACAATAAATTCCTTGGATCTTGACACTAGTTAAAACCTTTTGAGTTGCCACCACTCTACCAAAATGGGAATAATTTCTAGATAGATCAAAACCACTTCACTAATAATCTAGGCAAAGTGCAAATATCTTTCCAAAACCATGGGAAACTTTAGCATGAAATGCTTACTTCAAACTCTACCCAAGGAAAACACGATCTTAAATGATATACTGGTTTTCAACAACATAGCGTGTTTGTTCCCCAGCAGAGTCACCATTTTGTTGGCTCCTGATTTAATAGTTTTGGAAATAACCAAGAAATTAGACCAATACATCTAAGGTTAGCAAATTCCTATGATGGATGCACTTCACTGCAGTCTTGGGCCAACTATAAGGATAAATCCGTCTTCTTCTTCAGGCTCTATTAGACCTAGGTGGGTGGACCTCAGATTCTTTATATGGTACTAGTGTAAAGGTATATAACTAAATCTGGAAAATAGATAAAATCCCTTAATCTTCTATGTTTATGCAAGCATTCATGGGTGAAATAGTTGATAACAGAGCACATGAACCTGATAAACTAAGTGAGGGAAAACTCTTTTAACTCTTAAACACAAAAGGAAATATATTTGATTAAGATTTGTATCTCAACATCATCCAAGTATGCAACAATAGAGAACATGTATCCTTCAAGTTGACCAGTCCCTTATCCATTGGGCATCAACTAAACCTTAACATGTAGATGGATACCTAAAATATACTCATATATTTAGGCATATGATCTATCTATTTGACTTGCAAACAGACATCAATCTTCATAACAACTCTCGTACTTATGATAATATCCTTCTAGTGTAACCTGTAACCCTATCAGTATAAACAAGCATTTACTTGGCTCTTTGTTCCAACATCAAATCTATTTTGATATACAACCTTAAGGGATTGCAACTGAGTTCAAGCTATTTTTTCTCAAACACAACACAGTACAAATAACAGAAGAAGGAGATGAGAATCAGAATGAAACTAAGAAAGGTGAAGTTCTTGCATTAATTTCTTTGAAAATAATACACCATCTACATATCAAAACTTAGAAAATACACGAAGAATGACTATGTAATATGAAAATGCTTCAAAAGATATACAATAATGATGTTCATAATAGAAAAAACACTAAGAAAATTGGTATGACAACTCTAAAAAAAGGAGCCAACCTTGTGGTCTCACAAGTCCTAAAAATTGGAACCCTTACAACAAGTAGAAAAGGAAGATATATAGGAGAGAAGATCTTAAGGGAATGGCAATTAGAAATTGACATCTGTCCCACTAAAAGAGTCTTCAATCTGGAGTTTTTGAAATTGAACTTCCTCATCTACTTGCAATTGAAAACCATAAATGAAGCCCAAAATATTTGATATATCCCCTTTAACAATTAGCAAAATATCCCATGGAGAAATATCAAGAAATCATCAAACTGTACTGAGGCTCCAAAAATCTGATCTCAACATGTCACTTCTGCTTTGTCATGAAAATCAACATGTGTTGTTGCCAAAAACATTTTATTGCTCCCAACTAGATTAAAGACAATCAAATCACCCTTAAAATTGTTGGAGAAGTCAAATTAGATGAATATCTAAATCTGATTGTAATTTCATATGCAACATTAAATTTGCACCTCTTCTCTGTATAATTCCTGCTGCAACTCTCTTGATCGTTGGATAAAATCTCTATGCCCTGGCTCTGAAACTTCTTTATGCTCTGTTAATTTCTTGCAATTTGGTGGTTCAAATAATGGTGAGATCGTGAATTATATTCGAGCATTGAAATCACATGAACGAGCTGTGAACCAAATTAACTTCCATTAGCCATTTTTTCTCAAGTTGCATTAGAATTTCAAATCTCATCCGTCGATTTCACCAGATTAGACAACCTTAATTCAAACAAGAAATAAGCTTTATGTCCTTAGGAGTGGGGCCACGTGTCACATTACCTCTTACCTGCATTGCTTAAATTTCTTGCATCTTAAAATAGCAGGTAAGCGTCAATCATTGATCAAGACAAGATCAACGACTACACAAATTTATAGTTGACTAAGGCCTAGTCAATCGTTCCAACCAATAGGAAGTCTCCATGTGAGTCTATGCCTCCTAGAAACCTCCACGCAAGCGGGTCCCATATCACCTCCTGAGAAAATGAATACTTGAATCATTCTTTCGACGTGTCAAGCTGGTGCATTTCCTCTTTCCTTATTGAACGATCATCTCCATATTGTGGGATTGCGCCAGCCGTTAATCTAGATAGATCAATAGTGACTCTACTTATATCCTCTAATCCTTTTGAGCTAGGAATAGTGACATCACCATGGACACATGTCTGCAAACCACTTGCCTGCATTATTTTAACTTCCTACAAGTTCTCAATATGGGCAAGCACCCTCCATTGATTAGGACAGGATCAACGGTGTGAAACAATTCTACATTTTATGCTCGCATCATCCACTTGGACCAATAAAATGACTCTTCTCAACCCTCGTGCTCTGACCCACTTGACTACTGCATTTATTTCTGAGGTTTTCGCGCCCGTAGCACAAATATTTCCAGCTAAGCACATGTGGCATGCAACATGGCACGACTCAATTTTCTTATTAGCACGCTAGCAGTCAAACCAATAAACTAACTCCATTTGTACCTTTCCTCTAATGTTGGCATTTAAAACTAGGCCCACGAATGACTGAGGACACATGTCATCAACTTGCTACCTCGCTATACAGAACCTTCGAGCACCTTTCCATAGTGAGCTAGCGATAACCATTGATTTTGCTTTGATCCTGTGGCAGACATTTGATACAACCCTTAAGAGAAAAATGGTGGGTCCCTCACTCGCTTCCTTGCTATACATAACTTTCGCACATCTTTCCACTGTGAGTTAGCGACTACCGTTGATCCATGCTTGATCTGACGATTAGAATTCTTTGCATATTTTATGCATGGGGAATGGGTCCAAGTTACCATTGGCGTTGAGCTAGTTTAACATGTAATCACACACACACACACACACACACACACACACACACACATATAATCTTAAACCTTTAGTGACATCACATGTCCTTGGGCCTATCGTGTTTTTTTTTTTAGGCAAGTCGTTACATTGCTACCAACAAAAATACTAACTTTTCGGCTAGCGATATAGTGTGTTATGACAGATTCAAAATTTTTGGCTTATAAATGCTCAGCAAGATGCCACCATGTCGTTTAATCTGCACAACTCATTTTTGAGGAATCACTTGTTCCTGGCCCATCTGTTACACATGATGTGTCATTACCAGATTTTCTTACATCAGGGCCCATTTGACAACTCATATCATAATATAGCCTTTACAGTTGTCCACACGTCTCGCAAAGTGAAGGCATGTAAACATCACTAATCAACACATTTGATCTTATGAGTCCCTTTCATACGTAAGACCGTAAAGGACTTTAGGCCTTTTCATTGTGCAAAGTATTAGGCTTTTACACTATCCCCTAGATCGTAAGCACGTAGATCAAGACCCAACATATTTTTGCTTACTCGCTTAAAGGCTCACCTGTAACTACGTAAAACAATATAATATCTCTCTTTAAAACCTTTATGCTCACTTGCAAATCACTTTAAGCGTATGCCCAGGAATGGCTTTTCAAACCCTTTGCGCTAACCCGCTCAACCCTGCACCGTGAGACCGTAAATGGGCAGATTTGAGTGCTTTTCCAAACCTTTTGAAAACTTAACAAGAAATTCAGGGTCCTTTTTATCCAGGGTATTTTGGTAATTGCTTTGATAACAAACCTTAAGAAATTATAAAGAATTTAAACAACACAGAGCAATAATAGGGCATAATGACAAAAAATCATAAAGTTTGCAACCCTAATTTGTAAGAAATAAGGACCTAATTGATTTTTCACCAAAATTTTATTCAATCTCTGCCTTGTGAAAAATCAGACCAACACATTCCATTACAACATATGTCCCTAGGGACCCTAAGAATCCTAGGTACCCATTTGGTTGGTTCGAATGTGTCAGAAGCCGTCATAGGTTAACCTATGACCCCTTTCGATGTGGCCCCTAAGGACCCATTTGGTTGGTTCGAATGCATCGAAAGGGGTCATACGATAACCTATGAACCCTTTCAATGCATTTCATGACACAATATGTCCCTAGGGGCTCTACAACCCCTAGGGATCGATTTGGTTGGTTCAAATGCACCAAATGGGTTCGTAGGTTAACGTATGACCCCCTTTGATGCATTTCATGACAACATATGTCCCTAGGGGCGCTACGACCCCTAGGGACTTATTTGGTTGGTTTGAACATGTCAAAAGGGGTCTTAGGTTAACCTATGACACCTTTCAATGCATTTCATGATAACATATGTTCCTAGGGACCCTAGGACCCCTAGGAACGATGAAAGGGGTCATAGGTTAAGCTATGATCCTTTTTGACTCATTGCATGACAACATATGTCTGTAGGGACCCTAGGACCCCTAGAAACCTATTTGGTTGGTTTGAATGCGTTGAAAGGGGTCATAGGTTAACCTATGATCCATTTTGATGTATTTCATGACAACATATGTCCCTAGGGGCCCTAAGACCCCTAGGGACCCATTTGGTTGGTTCAAATGCGTCAAAAAGGGTCATAGGTTAACATATGATCCCTTTTGATGCATTTCATGACAATGTATGTCGCTAAGGGCCCTCAGACCCTTAGGGACATCAAAATGGGTCATAGGTTAACCTATGACCCCTTTAGACACATTTCATGACAACATATGTCCCTAGGGCCCCTAGGGACCTATTTGGTTGGTTCAAATGTGTCGAAAGGGGTCATAGGTTAACCTATGACCCCTTTCGATGCATTTCATGGAAACATATTCGATGCATTTCATGGAAACATATGTCCCTAGGGACCCTAGGACCCCTAGGAACCCATTTGGTTGGTTTGAATGGGTCAAAATGGGTCATAAGGTTAACCTATGGCCCCTTTCAATGCATTTCATGACAACATATGTCCCTAGGGGCCCTAGGACCCCTAGCGACCTATTTGGTTTGTTCGAATACGTCAAAAGGGGTCATAGGTTTCAACATATTTCATTGATATCATAATGATGATGCGATTAATTTTTTTCTTGACATGCTTTCACTTTGCAAAGTGAATGAAGAGAAGCTCTTATTTTTTAGCCAGTTCCTTTTGATGTATAGGAAGTAATGTTCAATCAAAAAACTCAATCTCCAACCCTCCTAGACACATTCTCTAACTTCAACAAAACTTCATACCATGTAGCATTTGCAAACTTGAAGTCTATGCATATAACACAATCATTTTTCTGCATTCTTAAAAATGTGCCTTGCACTTCAAGCATAAATTAGTGTTAGTGAGCTTTTGAATGCATAATAGTTATGAAAGTAATGTCTTTTGCGGCTATTGGAATTTTATATTAAATATAGGCAATGCACACTATAGCACATGCAATGCACACACACCATAGCACTTACCGCTATAGCACATTCACATTATGGCTTAGTTTAGGCTTAGAAAATCCAAGCCATAACATGTGTGCACAATATCGTGCAATACATTTTAGGGTCCAAAAAAGTTTGTCATATTTTTGGTCCCCCATCTTTGTGCACATGCCCTAGAGAGAGAAATACTTACCTTGACTTTGTGTTTCTATTTTCTAAATATATTTAATAAAATAAATACATCAATATATAAATGAATATAGAAGGCCACAAAATTGAAATGCGTATAATAAAAAGGGTTAGCTATGTAGAAAAATGCATACCATCAAATCTAGGGCAAATTGAGTGAAATCTTAAAGGATCCTCTTATATAATTGATTATTATCCCACTTAAAGATAAATTAGCATTAATAATTTATAATATTGAATCCAAAAAGAGTACATAATGAAATAAATAAAATTATCCTTGAAAGAAAGATTTGCCTTGCTTCTACTTTATCTACCCCTTGATGCCTACCATGGTGAAAATTTAAAAGATCCTTTTATATCATTGAATATTATCCCACTTAGATAAATTAACATTAATCATTGACAATATTGAATCCAAAAAGAATACACTAATTTTATTTTTTTTAAATATACCCTTGAAAGAAAGATTGGTCTTGATTCTACTTAATGTACCCTTTGATGCCTACCAATGATGAAATTTCAAAAGATCCCTTCATATCATTGATTATTATCCCACTTAGCTAAATTAGAATTAATAATTTATAGTATTAAATCCAAAATAATACATAATGTAATAAAAATATATATATTTGAAAGAAATATTGGTCTTTCATCTACTTAATCTACCGCTTGATGCCTCTATTTTTTCTCTTATACTTGATGCATTGACTTGTACTTTAGATCTTTTTACTGTAACTACAAAAGATGACATATGAAAGACATCATGTGTGTGTGTGTGTGTGTGTGTGTGTGTGTAGAAGACTAACTACACTCTCCAAGTGGACCTAAGCATGGTTCATTGCACATAATGTAATTATGACACATAAAAGCACATGGACAAGGTATGTCTATTAATCTAGTACAACTATAAATATCATATGATGGTGCTATTTGAGAATCATGTGTAATAAAATACTCAAATCAAATCATGTGTGAAAAATACGATCTAATAAGTTGTAACCATAATAGTGGATCAAAGCTAAATTGGAGGTAGACGAAGGGCACTAGAAGGGGAAATGGACCTTTCACTTGTTACACTACCATAAATTTATTTTGAAGCATTCCTTAACCTACTCCCCCAAAAAATCTAAAACCAAGGAAATCGACAAGGTGACCTAACATAAATTCTACTTTATTAACATAAATCTAACAACAATCTCAAAAATTAATATAGTAATACCCTTATGTGTAGATCATTTGATTGAAAAGTAGGCTTAAGCAAAAGCCAACACATTAATCTAATGTTAGAGTCGATAAAAAGAAATACTAACATGACTTTGGTAATATCTAAGTATTTCACTTGATCATATGATAACAAAATAGAGAAGTATACCCTATTGATTTCTTACCATTGTCAAATGACATAGGTTGAAATATGAGAATTTAAGCAAGGGTGTCAATTCTTTTAATGTGGATATCTTTGAAGTTAAATACTAGTAATAAAGGAGTCATCCAATAAAAATAAGAATTTGAGAACAAATTTGATTTTAAACTTTTTCATCCAAATAAATATACAAATTTAAATTTTACAATAAAATCTTACTAAATTATTTAATATTAAATTCAAATATCTATAACATTCTAAAAATTACTAACTCACATTTGAATAGCAAACAACATCCTTATACAACTTAAAATATCAGGTACTCCTCTTGTATAGCTTACACTTGCCATACTATAATGGCCAAACTACTTTCTCAAATCGCTACATAATCTTCAATGAGATGTAAGGTATATATGGTATAGCTAAAATATGGCTAATAGAGAGGAATCCGAAGAAAAATGGAGCCTTGTTCCAGGAAAAATGCCTGAAATTCCGCAATTTGAACGTTGATAGGATTTCCAATATTTTTAAATAGGGTTTCCCTTGGATTTCTTCTTTTAATTCTCTTTCGATTTTTCAATTTCTTCGTCAGGTTTTATATAACGTGATTTCGTTTAGTATAGCGAAATTTAGGCACCCGATATTTAGATTTCATTTGAAATTTAAAATTTTGAAATTAGTTGCACATTCTTTAAAAGAAAAACATGAGCCTTGTTCCGGAATAAAACCTGAATTTCCGCATATGAACGTTGATACGACCGTTGGCGTGAGAATTTCCTATTTAATAGGATTTTCAAGATTTTTAAATGACTCTCGAAGAACTTTCTACAGGGTTTCCCTATGATTTCCTTCTTTTAATTCTCTTTAGATTTTTCAATTTCTTTCTCAAGGTTTTGTACAGCGTGCACGCTGGATTGTCTTTGATTTGATATTTTTTTCTTCGATTGTTCTGATCTATTACTTTGATATATTTTTTCATCTGTGATTCCTTCTTTTTTGGTTTGTTTGTTCTGTTGTTTTGGTTTATTTGTCTGTATTTTTTTCTTTTCCGGTTTTGTGTTCTTGTATTTTTGTGATTTGTTAGTTTTTTGGTCTGCGAATTGTTCTGTTTTGGTTTTACTTAAGGTTGGGCAAAGGCAAAGGCAGAGCAAATGGAGGACAGATGAAGATGCAGAGCAGATGAAGCGGCAACTGATGAAAAGTTATTTTTCTAGGTAATTTTTCTTTCAAACTTTACTTATTATATAAAGTTTTTTTTCTACCCTCGAAGCTGTAAACCCTAGTTTATCTTTCTTTTTCAGTTTTGTATTCCAGCTGTTCCTTATATCCTTAAGTTGTGAAACTATTACTGATATATCATTCTTTGAGAATAGAATCAGAAAGCAATTTAGATTGCAAACCATCTTATTATCCCAAGTAGGCAATAGAAGGCTGATATTCATCAGCGGTATATTAGAAAATGTATGCTTCAGGGCATGCTGCATTGCTGACTTATAATTTCTAACTATCAAATTGAATATATCTTCAAAGTTGACAAGGAGAAAGATTGAAATTGAGGTTAAGGGAGATACTTCTATGCAGTGGGGTACACACAGTTAAAAATCAGAAACTCATTTTTCTCTGCTGTCTGCTTGCCAAATCGATTGTTGTAAAATCGTATTTATTCATATTTTTTATGTAGATCATACTTCCTCTGCCATATGAAATACATGTCTTTTGTATGTAGCATCTCTTGGTCTGAAACTGTCATATGCATTCTTTTAGATAAGCATAAATGGCAATTGTGTTCTCTGTCACTTTATCTTGCTTCACATTTTGACTTTATTCATTTGTAACTATGTTTGTGATCTTCTTTTATCTTTTTTGAAAATCCTGAAGACTATTTGATCAATTTCTTCTTGCTCTGCATTACAATCTTATCAGGAATTAGGAGTGTCCACTCTTACACGACCTTGTAAAAGATTCCATCAGATTTTTCAGACATTCACAACATTTTGATTGCTTGGAAGGTTTCTCTGATGGGCAATTTGATGGCTCTGTTCTGAGCATTTTGATTGATTGGGTTAACATGGAATCTTGAGTGCCCCTATCATTTGACCTTGTAAAAGATTTTATCAGATTTTTCAGATATTCATAACATTTCATGGTTCTTCTAGCCTGACCCCTTATGAATACATTAGGTTCTAGACTGACATGAATACATTAGGTTCATCTCATCTTTAGCTTCGGGTTGTATTTTACTACTACGTATTTCATTTGGGTTTGGGTACTCCAGTACTAAATATAGTCGAGATCGGCTTGCTAACATTTTCAACAGTAAATATATATTGTCCCTACATTTAGTTTGTTTCTATGATGGGATCTTATTGGCATGTTTAAGGGCTGTAGCACATAAATGTTAGTATCTTTTGCATAAAAATTGTTGCTGCATCTTTCTAGAGAGATGCGATCCTTTGCAGAATCACCAGAAGCTTTTCTCTTTGTTGCATCATAAGTCTTCTTTTCATCGTCATTAAGGTATTGTGGAATTTTTCTGCCGAATTCAGCTGCAGCACATAGATGTTAGTGTCTTTTGCATAACAATTGTAGCTGTATCTTTCTAGAAATGAGTATGGACGGTTTTGGTGATGAGCCCATCTTGATGGCTCTATGCTTGAGTTTACAGGGAATTTTGATTGCTTAAGAATTTTGGTTGCTTGAGTGCCCACACACAAGAAACACTAACTGTTTGTCAATAATGACCATCACGGTAATTGCAAAACCCCAACGTTCTTGTGATTGGACCTATTTACTTTGTAAACCTGTCCCCATTCATAGCCCTCTGCCATATGTGGTGGCGGCCATAGATATTATGAATATAACGTGTCATAGCAATTCAGGCCCGATTGGAAATCTTTGAGATGCATCTTAAACCAGTAATTGGTATACCCGAACAAATTGGTAGACTGACTTTGATTGATCAACGATACAACCAAGGATTCGGATTCAATCTCTTTTACAGATTCCTGAGAATGAGCTATAACGGAGGGAGAAATTATTTTCTGCTTGAGCGATTGAGGCTCATCTTCAGAGTGTGATCATAAGGAATTGAGTCCGTGGTATCATATTCAAAATTGCTTGTAAACTACTTGACGAAATGTCAATGTAGAAAATAAAGAGGCCTGACATCAATGTCAAATACCCGCATATCCTTGAAGGATGCAACTGTTTGACAATCATTTGACAATCATCTTCCCCTCCATCTTCATTACTGCCCTCGCTCTTTTAATAGACTTAAATGAAATTTAACAGAAAACGTTTGTCAATGGCTATTCTAACTAAGGGTGTAGGCCATAGTTTTGTTCTTTAGATTTCATCTTGCAAGTTAATTAAGATTATTTGGGCACTTCATCTTAGATTTAAGATTGGCTGTCAAATCTGTAATCAACTTGATAATCCAACCATGCTTGAGTTTTTTTTTCTGTATTCTTCAAATCTCTCACAGTAAATCTCATCAAAGCAACAAACTGTAGAACTCATTTAGATGTTTTCTCACTGACTTTCTTGCATAGCGCATCTTCACTTTGATGGTAAAAGATTCTAAGTTTTGATGATAATAAGGGTTTAAATTGTTAGTTTTGTTAGCTTTGGACAGCTGTTTGTCCATTTGCTATTATTTAGCAAGTAATTGTTTTGCTAACTAATTGGTTAGATTAGAAACAAATATTTGTTAATTAATTGACCACTTTTGGAAACAACTAGAAATCGACTTGGTTAGGGTTGTTAAGTTGTTTTAATCTCAACCGTCGATTGTAAATCAATCTCAGCCGTTGGTTTACCAATAGGAGTAGTATAAAAGGAGGTCAGGGGGGCATTTGGAGAACATGAAGTTTAGATAAACGTTTGCAGTGTTAGCAAACAGTCTTGCAGTGTTAGCAAGGGCGCAGTGTTAGCGTGAGAATAGCAGTGGGGAATATCAGCGGGATAAATTAGGAGGTTGTCGGAATTCTGCCAGTGAGAGGCAAGGAATTTTTGTAGCTCTTGATTTGCTGAAGTTTAATATAATTCCTCATCTGTAGAATTGGTTTTCCCTTAGGGGTTTTTCCAGGGACAATTTGTCCGAAAATATTGTGTTCATTGTGTTGCGCATTTCTTTCCGTATTTTATAACTGAAGTTGCAGTTGTGTTATTTTTCGATATTAGTTGGGAATTTATTTTCAGCAATTTAATAATCGTTTATGATAGGAGATTAATAATTAGTAACTGCAATAGTTAAATTTTTCACATGGTATCAGAGCGTTGTTAAGGGTAGAAGAGTTTTTCCCTAGGAAAGAAATTTTGATCTCTTTAGATTTATTATTGCTTTAAACCCTTGAGATGGCTTCAGCTGGTTTGAGAGATCAGGATAGATTGGATGGTGCCTCAAATTTTGGTGTTTGGAAGGCCAGAATTTTTTTATTGTTGGAAGAGAATGGTATCAAGGATTATGCTACTAGTGTTGTACCTATACCAACGGATGCAACCCAACTTGCAACATATAGAAAGGACGATGCCAAAGCGAGGAGGATTATCCTTGATGGTGTCAAGGATCATATTGTTCCACATATCTCAAAGCTAGATACGGCAAAGAAGATGTGGGACGCCATTCTAAATCTATACCAGAATGCTACCACCAACAGGAAGTTGATTCTCAGAGAGAAGCTAAAGAGTACCCAGATGAATCAGGGAGAAGACGTCACAAGTTACCTCACCAGGCTCAGACTTGTCAAGGATGAGTTAGCAACTGTTGGAGATAGCCCTAGTGATGACGAGCTAGTGAGAATAGCCCTAAATGGGTTTACTAAACAATGGAGTGTTTTTGTTCAAGTTGTCAGTGGACGAGATACTTTATCGAGTTGGGATCGACTATAGACTGATTTTACTTAGGAGGAGTTTAGATTAAGTCTAGTTAATGGGGCCAACAAGAGTCAGAAAAATGAGGTGGAACAAGAGAACGTTGCCCTAGCGGGTAAAGGGAAAGCAAAGAAGGGATCTAGCAAAGGATCAAATTCACAAAGTGAAAAGAAGAAGAAGGACCTTTCTAAGGTCAAGTGCTTTGGATGTCACAAGTTTGGCCACTATGTCAGTGATTGCCCAGAGAGGAAGAAGGGTAAGAAGCAGGTGGCAGCTTCAGCAAGTGCAGAAGAACTCTCTAGTAGAATGGAAGATGAGTTTGCACTCATAGCTTGTATGGTTAGCTCAACCTCATAGTGTGTTTGGTATATAGATAGTGGAGTGTCATTTCATATGATAGGAGTTAGAGAGTACTTCTCCAGTTACAAGGAGGAGAACACTGACATCCAGATTTCTATGGGAAACTTGTCCAAACTCAACCCTATTGGGAAAGGGATTGTTTAGTTTCAGAGGGAGAATGGAAAGATAATTCCACTTCATGATGTGTTATATGTGCCAGGCTTAGGTATGAATTTGATTTCTCTATTTGTTCTTCAGGATAGGGGGTATAATGTACTCTTTAGAGGGACAAATGTGTTGATTAAGCACAAGGATTGAAAATCACCCATAACTATTGGAGTTAGGAGTGGTCGCCTTTATAGATTGCAGTTTGATACTCCTAAGGCACTTATGAGCAACAGTAATCCTAGAGATCTTGGAGAGCTATGGCATAGGAGGATGGGCCATATTCATCATGGAGCACTTAGATTGCTTCGTGAGATGGTGACAGGTGTTCCAAAGGTAAGCACAGAGCATGACGATGTATGTAAGGGATGTGTGTTGGGAAAGTTCGCGAAAGCATCCTTTCCAAGGAGTGACACCAGATCTAAGTGTGTTCTTGATCTAGTACATTCAGATGTTTGTGGACCGATGTCGACGAAATCTCTCAGAGGATATGAGTACTATGTTACTTTTATTGATGATTTCTCTAGAAAGACCTGGATATACTTCTTGAAGACTAAGGATGAGATTTTCAGTCGATTCCAAGAGTTCAAGGCTCTTGTGAAGAACTCAACAGGAAAGAAGATAAAGGTTCTTCGGTCAAACAATGGAGGCGAGTACAAAGGAAATGTTTTCCAGGAATTCTGCACCAGAGAAGGAATCAAGAGAGAATGGACTGTTCCTTACAATCCATAGCAGAATGGAGTTGTTGAGAGGAAGAACTATTCTATATCGGAGGCAGCAAGAGCCATGCTACATGACCAGGACATGCCCCGTTACTTATGGGTAGAGGCGTGTAATACAACAATCTACATTCAAAATAGAGTTCCACACAAGGTGCTAGGGAAGATGACACCAGAGGAGGCTTTCATAGGGAAGAAGCCAGATGTTAGTCACTTTAGGATATTCGGGAGTTTGGCATATTGCCATATTCCTGGAGATACACGTACAAAGTTAGATCAGACTGCAGAGAGGGGGTACTTTGTTGGGTACAATGAGACCTCAAAGGCATACAGGATTTTCATTCCGGGGACTAAAATAATTATTGTCAGACGGGATGTCAAGTTCATGGAAGACAAAGCATTCAGGAGATCCAGAGATTTGCCAACAGATGATCAGAGTGAGCAACCAAGAAAAGCTCCAAGACCAAGTCAAGAGCAATAAAGCTCAAGTACAGTTACCAGTACGAGTGTAAACTCAGTATGTGAAGATTCACAGAGTATGGAGCAACAGGTGCAACAGGAAATGCATCTAGAAGACTTAGAGGTTGACTTTTCATCCTCTATAGTTGGCAGCGGGAACCATGTGGTTCCAGATACACAAAGGGATACTCAGGAGTTTGTGGGAGCTCCTAGGAAGAGTACTAGACAACGAAGACAACTAGCCAAGTTCAATGACTATGTGGCATTAGTTAGTCATTTGGTAGATAGTGAACCTTCTAGCTATCAAGAAGCTGCAGAACATCAGGTATGGCGAGATGTTATGGTTGAGGAATATTCTTCAATAATGCAGAATGATGTGTGGGAAGTAGTACCTAGACCAACAGATAGGGCTGTAGTTGGATCACGCTAGATCTATAAGATAAAGCATGGTGCAGACGGTAGCATCGAGAAATACAAGGCGAGGTTCGTGGAAAAAGGGTTCTCTCAGAATGAGGGAATAGACTATGAGGAGACATTTGCTCATGTTGCCAGGTATACTTCTATACGAGCTGTAATCTCACTTGCAGCACAGATGGGATGGAAAATCAATCAAATGGATGTCAAGACAGCATTCCTTAATGGTGAGTTGAAGGAGGAGGTATACATAGAACAACCAGAAGGCTTTGTAGCACACAACAAAGAGACCCACGTGTGCAAATTGAAGAAAGCATTGCACGGACTCAAGTAGGCTCCTAGAGCATGGTATGAGCGTATTGATACGTACTTGCAAAAAATGGGCTTTGTGAAGAGTGAAGCAGATGCTAACCTCTACTACTTGATTGTTGGGGGTGAGATTCTCATTCTTGTTCTTTATGTGGACGACCTATTTCTTACAGGTTCACTAGGGCTCATAGTGGATTGCAAGAGGAACCTTGCAGAAGAATTCGAGATGAAGGATTTAGGACTTATGCACTACTTTCTAGGCATGGAAGTGTGGCAGACAGATGGGGAGATTTTCCTTGGTCAAGGGAAATATTGCATTGAAATCTTGAAGAAATTCGAGATGGAGGATTGCAAAGCCATGTCTACACCCATGATCACGAATTGGAGGAAGGTAGATACAACTAAGGAGAAAGATGTAGATCCCACTTTATATAGACAGTTGATTGGTTCACTTATGTATTTGGTCCACACTAGACCAGATATAGCATTTGTAGCAAACTCTCTTAGTCAATTCATGGTTGAACCAAAGAGAATGCGTTGGATAGCGGCTAAGCATGTGCTACGTTACTTGCATGGTACAGTCGAGTATGGGATCAAATATGTTCGAGGTGAAGGTATCAGGTTGATAGGCTATACTGATGGATATTGGGTAGGAAGTACAACAGACAAAAGGAGCACTTCAGGGTGTTGTTTCAACTTGGGATCAGGAGTTGTATCTTGGTTTAGCAGGAAGCAGAAGTCTGTGGCTCTAAGTTCAATAGAAGCAAAATACATAGCAGCTAGCATGGCGACATGTGAAGCTATATGGCTTCGAAAGTTGTTAAGTAGCCTTGTTTGGTCAGAAGGTTGAGACTACTGTGATACATTGTGACAATTAGAGTTGCATCAAGTTGTCTGAGAATCCAGTGTTTCATGATAGGTCTAAACATATAGATATTAGATATCACTTCATCAAAGATTGTGTACAAAGGGGAGTTGTTCAGCTACAGTACATACCTACAGAGGAGCAGGTAGCAGACATTCTGACTAAGGCATTGGGAAGGCAAAATTTATCTTCTTCAGAGATAAGTTAGGTGTCCTGCAGAACAACTTCCTTGCTAAGAGGGAGTGTTAGTTTTGTTAGCTTTGGATAGCTGTTTGTCCATTTGCTATTATTTAGCAAGTAATTGTTTTGCTAACTAATTGGTTAGATTAGAAACAAATATTTGTTAATTAATTGACCACTTTTGGAAACAACTAGAAACCGACTTGGTTAGGGTTGTTAAGTTGTTTTAATCTCAACCGTCGATTGTAAATCAATCTCGACCATTGGTTTACCAACAAGAGTAGTATAAAAGGAGGTCAGGGGGGCATTTGGAGAACATGAAGTTTAGAGAAATGTTTGCAGTGTTAGCAAGGGCGCAGTGTTAGCGTGGATATAGCAGTGGGGAATATCAACGGGATAAATTAGGAGGTTGTCGAAATTTTGCCAGTGAGAGGCAAGGAATTTTTGTATCTCTTGATTTGCTGAAGTTTAATATAATTCCTCATCTATAGAACTGGTTTTCCCTTAGGGGTTTTTCCAGGGACAATTTGTTCGAAAATATTGTGTTCATTGTGTTGCGCATTTCTTTCCGTATTTTATAAGTGAAGTTGCAGTTGTGTTTTTTTTTCGATATTAGCTGGGAATTTATTTTCAGCAATTTAATAATCGTTTATGATAGGAGATTAATAATCAATAACTGCAATAGTTAAATTTTTCATAGGTTTAAATATGTCTAGTAAGCTTTGCTAGTTGCTAAATTGTTGACTTATGATTTCCTATCATGACTGTTCATCCTGAAGAGGTAAAAATCAACTACAGTCACTTTTTTTGTACAGTACCTTTAAATTTTTAATTGTCCATCGATATAATGTTGTTCTCCATGAATAGAAATACCATCTAATTTCTAAACTACTCTACAATATTGTTGTTTTCGTCTCCAAACTGGACTGCTACCAAATTGACACTCCTATACTATAATTTGTGACTACTCAGTGTTCTTTCTAATCATCACAATATGGTGCTTCCTACAACATATGATAGTGTTATCTTCATATTCATCCTACTTCAGAATAAAAATTTAGCTTGATTTTACATTTCTGGGGAATGTGTGTTTTAATTTCTAATATATTGACTCAATGTTTAATTTTCATGTTCTTGCAGAGGAGACGCCAAAAAATATGCTAGAATGGGGGAGTCTAGGTTTGTGAATTTTGTATTTCTCAGAATTTAAGTTCTAAAAATTATTGAGCTCTAATATATTTCCCCTTTCTAGAATTTGGAACTATATTATTTAATACCGTTACTGACAATGAACAAAATCTATAGCTATATCAGGATTGCACATGGGTTGAGAAGGTGAAACCAGTGAAGTTTTGACAAAGACAAAGGCTCGGTATGTTTAAGTACCTGATGTTCTTTAACCATTTGCTTTAATTATCTACCTCTGCTCTATTTTAAAAAGAAAGTTTTTGAGGAGAATGAGATACACAAGTCTAGAATTGTGTCGATAAATATTAAATGGCAGACAGTCGCAAAATTATATCACTTCTAGAAATGGTGGAAATCAAATAGGGCATACTGTTTTTATAGAAATATAAAGAGTTTTACTCTGATGTCTATCTTCAAATTAAAAAATTTCGACCATTGAGAATCTTTCAACATTCTAAATTTATTTTTCTAGATGCATTATTGATTTCTACACTTTGGCCATTTTACTGCATGGTGGAACTCACAATGTTTTCAAATCCAGTGGTGATTGATTTATTCTTAAATTGATAATGACTTGGTGACAGGTTTACATAGCATTCAAGCAAAAAAAATTGCTGTTAATTATCAGCATTGGTTGCTAATCAGTATCAAGGAGGAGTGAAGCTGCTGGTGTGAATTTAGAACCCCAAAGGAAGGGGTTGGGCACTAACATTTCTTTAATAATATTCTGGTCAGTTGTACTGACCAAGTTTTGTAAAATGTTAAAATACAATGTTTAATAAAAACAAGTTATTGGAAGGGGTTAAAACCCTCTTTCAAAGACTGAAAGGAGTGGTCATTGGCCATGGCCATTCCTTAAGGTCTTGTTTTTTGGCAGCTTAAAGAATGATCAATAGGCCAATGTCATTCTTTAAGGTATGCCTCTTGTCCCTTGCATTTTTATTTATTTTTGTTTAATGTTTACTTTTTATTTCACTTTTTTTTTAAAAATAAATAAGTTTATCACTTGCCAATAACATAAGTCATTGCAGTCATTAAAAAAAAACCATTGCATAAAACTGATCATAATGGACAAAATATATCACCTTAATGAAATATCAAATACTTTGACCTCTCACATACTAACATGGTGCACAATGAGTAATCATAAATTACCCTTATAAAACAACATTTGAAAGGTAATTATAAACTCCCATTATGAATGCAATTCACATGAACTTTTGTCACAATAAATTTCAACATAAGACTTAATTTTCAACCAATTACTTTTGTCATAATAAATTTCAACATATGACTACTAATTTTCAACCAATAACTTTTGTCACAATAAATTTCAACATATGACAATTTGACATATGATATATGTTTCTATAGCTATCAATATTTGAGTAATATATTAAAAAGTATGTTAAAATGTTTATGGCCAACAATATATAATATTTTGTGCTATGTTTTGTCGTGTTGTTTTGTGCAATGTCATGTTGGGTAATGGTTTGTCTTAGGTCCACTTAGGAGAAACCATGGTTGTCTTAGGTCCAATTAGGTGAGACCATTTTAGCTTCCACCTTCATGTGGTTGGCCTCGCTAGTAAAGAATATTATAAATAAATAATATTCTTGAAGCTAAGAAAAACTTTATTTATATGCATGACATTTTATAAAAATAAAGATAAGTTTGAGCACAAAGGTGAATTTTAGAAAATAAAGTTATTGTATTTGTCATAGGCTATACTATTGCAATCAGTTGTACTTAACTAGTTATTAAACTTTTCTATCTCAACCAATTAGATGTAAATATTTTTCATTTTAATTTTTGTAATGCTTATTTATAAGATTTTTAATTTTTTAATTTTTTAAATTTATTTTACTTGAATTTCATTAGCTTATAAATTTTGGTCTTATAGGAGCGGATTTTGAGGAACTGATATTTTAGAATGTTAAAATATTTTGTTATGTAAAACTATTAAATCAATAATATGTTACTATATTATACAATTATTTTAATAACATGTTTTTCTTTTATAATAATTTGTGATTATATTTTATGAATAATATTTTTTTGTTTAAATAAAATATTAATATTTTAAGATACAACTTAATTAGTTATAATAGTACGATGACATTTATATTTAATTATATATTTTTATTTAAAATATTATTTTCTAAATTAAAAATTACATTTTTAATGTAAAAGTATAATTTTCAAAAATTAAAAATTAATCAAATTTTATAATTTTAATTAAATATTAATAAAATTATATCAAATTTTTAACTTTACTACTTTATCTAATTAAGCTATTATAAGTTATGACAAATACATGCCACTATGTGGGACTTGTTATAATTATAGACCATATAACTCAAGAATTTAAAATGAAAATAAATTGAATTTTGACCTCTCTCATAAATGATCTCACATTTAAAAGATAATTATAAACTCCCATTATGAATGTAATTCACATGACAATTGTATTCACCCAGTTTGTCTTCCAATAACTTTTGTCGTGATAAATTTCAACATATGACTATTTGAGAGGTGATATATTTTTTATATAGCAATCAATATATGAGTGATATATTTAAAATTATGTTAAAATATTTATGGCCAACAATATAAAAGGTATGGGATGTGTTGCTATGTGGTGTTTTGTGCAATGCCTTGTTGTTTTGTGCAATGTTGTGTTGGGCAATGGTTTTTCTTAGTTCCACTTAGGAGAGACCATGGTTGTCTTAGGTTCAGTTAGGTGAGATCATTTTAGCTTCCACCTTTGGGCCTCATTAGTGGAGAATATTTGAATAAATAATATTAATTAGAAAAAAAGATTTAAAAATTGAAGTTACACAACGACATTATAAATATAAAGATTTTATTATTATTTATGAATAGTCCCTTTTTGTGAATATGTAACTTTAATATAAAGATAAGTTTGAACTCAAAGGTAAACTTTAAAAACTCAACAAATAAATTGTGTTATATTTTCCTAGTTATTGTATTTATATACCATACAACTCAAGAATTTCAAATTAAAAAAATAAAAATAAAATAGAAATCTCACATACTAACATTATGTACAATGAATAATCATTAATTACCCTTGTAAAAGATAATTATAAACTCCCATCATAATAAATTTTAACATTTGACTATTTCACATGTGATATATTTTTATATAGGCATCAATATTTTAGTATATAATTAAAATGTTTTAAAAATATTTAGGGCAACATTATGAAATGTATGTGTTTTGTTGCTATGGGGTGTTCCGTGCTACAATAAACATTTATTTAATTTATTTGGAAATAATGTTTTAAAAATTTAAGTTACTTCACATGACATGCATGATGACATTACAAATAAAGATAAATTTATGGTCAAAAGTGAATTTTAAAAAATAAATTAAAATTAATATAGTTATTATAGTTATATACCATATAACTCAAAAGTTTAAAATGAGAACAAATTAATAAATATGCTCCTTATTTTATTTTTTAAAATAGTTTTGATTAAGATATTTATTTGTATATTTAATTTTTTAAGCTTGAAAAATGTTTTAAAATCTATATACGTATTTATTTAAAAATAATTAGATAAGTCATTTTTGTATTGATATAATTATCAAACCATAAAAGAGAAATATGCATTGTTTTCACATTCCTTAATTTTTAATGTGTTGGGGTCATTGACTCAAGAATTAAATTTTATTTTTGCTAATTTGACCATAATCTACTTGTTATATAGTAAAGATTTAGAAATGTAGCCATTTTTATTTCACTAAATAATAGTATGAGGCCTTGGATACAATTGTAGGTATAAAGATGTATAATTGTACTCACAATTTTGTAATTGTTGAGAAAAATGCATGACCTACTAGGACATTGGGACCCAACTCTATTGCTAAGGGAGTAGATCCTAAGAATTGCAAGAAGATTGAATCGCCTCTCAAGGTAGAAGAACTCAAAGAGAAAAAGTCAAAGACCAAAGAAAAGAGAAAATTAATGAGAAGACAAAATGGAATCTAGACACAAGAAAGATTGTGAATAGGATTGAATATTGAGTTTATCAAGTACTATGATAGATACATTCCTAATGAGAAGAAGATGATAGAGGACTTAGTGATTAACTATTTGTTGAATTTTAAGAAGAATTCAATAGATCTATAGAGGATAGTATACCTAATGAGCTATTTAATAAATTAGACATGTAAAGAAAAGGCTTTGGAATATCATAGAACTAGGGAAAAAACCCTAAATGAGATTTGTACATTGATTACTTATGAGAAAGGCACACAATCCTTAAGAAAGCTAAGGATAAGATGGGATAAACATGAGAGTAATTAAGATAATGACATGAACATATGAAGAAATTAGCAATGAGATTGGGAATTCAATTTCTAAAGTATTGATGTAAATATATTATAAGGGCGCACAAGTACCATAGTCTAAGGGTGTAACAATTAAGGATGATTTAGACAAACCATGTGTGGCTAAGGACCTTGAGAAGAACAAGGATGATGATGATTAATGATGATGATGATAGTTGTACATTGATTACTTGTGAGGAAAGGCACAAAATCATTAAGAAATGTAAAGTTTCAATCAGATTTTAGAATAATACTGATAGTTGATCTATTGGATTGTAGGTTTGAATGACAATGTATTGGTTTAGATTGTATATATCATGATATTCTTCAAGTTTGATTTACTCTCCTTAAGATTTTCCTTGTATTAATAGATTTTGATACTTAGCAAGATCGAGAAAATTGAATATTTATATATCATGAAAAGTTGTGATAGTGAATGGGCATGTCTTTGAATGGAGACATGACCATTCACGATCATACTAGATCAGAATTAACAAGTAATAATCACCAATTATATGTTTACCATCGATAATGATATCAGTAACCAAATGGTGTTGATCGTAGCTCGATTTGAAGCATTCAAATCAATATTTATTCAAAACAAGGATCCGTATATAAGAGATACCACTATGATACAATCAAGATATATATGTATGATACTAGTTATACTATAAAGATCAAGAAATATAGAATCAATATAATTCGATATATATATATATATATATATATATATATATATATATATAGACACACACACACACACACACACACACACACACACACACACACATATACATACATACATACATACATACATACATACATACATACATACATACATACATATATATATATATATAAAACACATACTAGTATGTAATCATATTGATATAGATATATATACACACACATATATATAGATTCTGATATCAATTACCAATCTTGTGTAACTAAAGCTATAGACTTTAACACTCCCTCTTAGGTAGGAAGATAAAGTACACACATGCACACATATATCAATAAGCTCTCCTTATTTTGAGAAGTGATATCACCTAACTTGTGATATGCTTAAGAACATCAAGTCTCATGATGTCTACCATAAGAGATCATGGTATATCCATAGATATTATGTCTCATAATATCCACCATGATAATAGAACATAATGATCTTTTATAGATATCACATGACATGATATCTATCAATATGCCCTTTTAACTATCATGACTTGTCCATAAATATCAAGTCACATGATATTCATCATGATAGTAATCTAACCATTATAAAGTTGTCACCTTATAATGTTTAGAGTCAACATTTCATTATAAAAGATCACCATCTTTTAATAATGTACATAGTATAGGCCCATAAGTCATAGAGTCACACATATGAAAAAAGAGTTAACAATTTAAACATCTTTATTTATATTAATATAAGATTTACAATGTTGAGACTCAATCTCACTAACTCACATTTCAACCATACCAAGTTTTTTTCTGAAATGATCAACTTTCACCTTTGGAAGAGGCTTGGTGAGAATATCAACTATTTTATCACTTGTATTAATATATTCCAATTAAATAGCTCTTCTTTCCACCATGTTTCTTATGTAGTGGTAAGGGATTTTTATATGCTCTGACATATCATGAAATATCAGATTCGCAGATAACTTAATGCAACTTTAGTTATCACAATGAATAATGGTAGGTTTCAGAGGATCACAAAATAAACTCGCAAGCAATTTTCAAAGCCACACTACTTCTCGCTCCCATTGTTGTTGCAATGTGTTCTGCCATGGTTGAACTCTGAGTGACTAAAGATTGCTTCCTAGAAATCCATGAGATCATAGTTGATCCTAAAGTGAAACAACATCCTGATGTGCTTTTCTGGTCATTTACACTTTTTGCCCAATCGGAATCAGTATATCAATGTAACTCCAAGCTGGTGTTCTCATATTTAAGTTCATACCCAAAAGAGCCTTGAAGATATCTTAATATATGCTTCAAAGGAACAAGATGTATTTCTTGAGGTTCACACATGAATTGAATCAACACATTCACAACATAGCATATATTCGTTTGAGTATTCACAAGGTATAGATCAGAGACCCAATTATTTGTTTGTATAAAGTGGGATCAATAAGTCTAGACTCGGTAGTTGCTTCCTTTAGCTTGTGTAAATTGGCTTCCATAGGTGTTGACATAGGTCAACAATTCCACATTCTAAATTATTTCAGAATATCAATTGTATACTTCTTTTGATTTAGAAAGACGTTTCTTGACTTCTAACGAACTTTCAATCCAAGGAAGTAATGAAGAATCCCTAAGTCCATGTCAAATTCAGAAGTCAATTCTTTTTTACACTGATTAATGAGGTGGTCTTCTCCTGTAATCAAAAGGTCATCAACATGAAGGATTATAATCAACATATCACCTTTAGTTACTTTAAAATAAAGATTTGGATCAACATCATCCTTTCATACGAGGCTTGGGGAGCCTGTTTGAGTCCATACAGAGCTTTTTTTTTAATTTACACACATAAGAAGCAACATCATGAGTCACAAACCCTTCAAGTTTCTCTAAGTAAACTTCTTCCTCAGTAGTTCCATTTAGAAAGGTAGTTGTCACATCTATTTGATGAATTTTCCAACCTTTAGCAACTACAATGGCTATTATAGCTTTGACTAAGGTCTACCTAGCAACTGGAGCAAAAGTTTCTTCAAAGTCTACTCCTTCCTTTTGAGAGAATCCTCTAGCTACAAAATGGGCTTTATGTTTTTCAATGCTACCATATGTATCATACTTAACTTTGAAGAGCCATCTTGATGAAACAATATATTTTCCTTTAGGTCTAGGAACCATGTACCAAACATCATTCTTTAGCATTGACTAATATTCTTCTATCATCGAATCTTTCCAAACTTGGTGCTTGAGAGCTTCAGAAGCATTAGAAGGTTTAGAGTTTGGAATCTCACACATGAAGGCATTGTATGTTAATTTGTGAGGTCATTTTCTTTCTCTAAATGTCCTTGTAGGTGTTGCAAATTCATCTCCTTCCTTTATTATTTTTCTTTCCCAAAGTGGCCTCTTAGAATTATTCTCATAGCTCTCTTCTTGAGTCTTGGGAAGGATCTCATTTTCATTTGAAGTCTCTTTAGGGTACTCCCTCTAAATCTCAAGAGTAGGAACCTCTTCTAAGGAACGAGGTGAATCATCTATATCCAGTTCATTTGAAATTTTGGCTCTTTTGAAAGAGATGTCTTCGTCAAAGATGACATCTCTACTGAGTTCTATTTTTTTTTGTCTAGGTATGTAGATTATGTAACCCTTTACTATTTCGCTAAAACCAATAAGGATTCCTTTCCTTCCAGTGGGTTCTAAATTTTTCCTTTTCTCCTTAGGTACATGAACATACACAAGACATCCAGATATCCTCAAATGGACAATGTCAAGTTTTATACTTGAAAAGGATTCTTCAGGAGTTTTGTTTTTCGGATGTGAGTGAGGACATCTATTTTGAATATAGACTGATGGATTAGATGCTTCAACCCAAAATGACATTCTCAAGTTTTGATCATATATCATAGCCCTAGAAGCTTCTATGATAGTTCTTTTTTCTTTTTCTTTTAGCAACTCCATTTTGTTGTGAGTTGTAGGAACTATAAACTCCCCCTTAATCCCAACAAGTTTTCATAATTCTTTAAATATTTCTAAAGTGTATTCTTTCTCATTATCTATTCTTAGAACTTTAATTTTCTTTCCTGAGGAATTTTTAGTGATAGTTTTGAATTCTTTAAATTTTGTAAGAATCTCTTCAGATTCTTTGCACTTAAGAAAGTATATCCATGTCTTCCTGAAAATTTTATCAACAAATATCACATAGTACAAAAATCCTCCTAAGGATGGTATTGACATGGATCCACATAGGTTAGAGTATACTAGTTATAACACATATTTAGTTTTTCTTAAAATTAGGAAATCATTTTTTTATGTTTTTCCTCAAGGCACAACCTCTACAAGATTCATTTTTGAATTTGACTTAATTTGGGCATTCTAGTTACCAACTTCCCCATAGATGTTAGGGCATGCAAGTTGATATGACCTAATCTTTGATGCCAGATTTCATTTGAATCTGAGGTCTCATGAACAAGTGCATGATTTGTCTTAGTGAAAAGTTCATATAACAGTCCTTGTCTTACTACTATAGTTTGAGCCTTCTTTATAGTTGAGTTATTTTCCCATGCTAGTACTTTACCTTCCATAAATGTAACTTTGTAACCATCATCTTCAAGTGTTGATATAGATATTAAGTTCCTTTTAATATTGGGTACATATAGAACTCCAGAAAGCTAAATAGATTTTCCTAATCTTAATTTTATGGTGCAGGTCCCAATTCCTTTTACAAAATGTGCAGAATCATCCCCAATTGTAACTCTTCATCTGTTTCTATTTGTATACTTTCTAGATTATCTTGATATCTAGTAATGTGTTTTGAAGATCCATTGTCAACTATCCAAGTGTTGGACTTGGTTTATATTTGACCAGACAAGGCTGAGTAGAAGGCATACTTCTCAAGATATTGATCTTCATTTGATTTACTAATTTTGGAAAATGATGCTTGAAGTTTTGATCGATCGGGGCAATTTAGTGCATAATGTCCATATTGATCACATCTAAAACATTAATTTTTTGACAGGTCTTTCTTCTATTTTGAAGATCCTTTTCCATGAAAGTTTATTTTCCTTCTAGAGTTCTTCTTCTTATCCTTCTTATGAGAGTTGGTGTTAAGCATGCATGTCTTCATCTATAGTCTTTTTTTTCCTTTAGTCATTAGTCTCGACTCTTCTTGAAGACAATCAGATCTTAATTGATCTAATTTTGGAATTTTAGATCTTGCACTTATACCTTGTACAAATGACTCCCAAGAATTTGGTAGTCCTCCTAATGCTATGAGGGATAACTCTTGATTGTCAATCTCATAACTAACTGAAGGTAATTGATCTCTCAATTTCGACACATTGAACAAATTATTATACATTATTTATGTGTTCCAAGATGGTGATGTAGTGGAGAACTTGGAAAAAGTTATTGATGATTTTGATGTTCACTTTAGATTAGTTGAGCATGTAGTATTGTTGGAGGAAAACATAGAATATAAGGCCAAAAGGTTTACTTGGGAATGCTAATCCATTGTCACTAATACCAAACTAATAGATGGACATATAGAGGATGTTAAAGCATGCATTATAGAAAGGGAAATATATATATATATATATATATATATATATATATATATATATATATATATATATATATATATATATATATATATATATATATATATATATATATATATATATATATATATATATATATATATATATATATATATTCAATGTATAAGATCTACTAAGTATGTAGCAAATTTAGAGAAACTTATTAGAGAAAATGAGGAGAGCTTAGAAAAGCCTTTAAACAATTATGAGTTATCAACCCAAGTTATCTCTAACTTTGATGAGGAATTATTAAAGTTTATGGATAAGATTAATATGCTTAAAATTGAGAAGAGGAGAATCATTAGAGGTTTTATAAGTTGAGGAGTCTCATTACTCCTAAAATAAAAGTTTTGCAAAAGGAGGTTGAAGTGCTAGAGATAACACATAAATCCTATGCATCTTTTGGTCCCATAGATAGTCACATATGTGTTGTAGATAAATTTAGGTTGTGTAATATTTGAAGAAGACTTGGGACATTGATTTCCAATCCTTGAAGGTAAAATTTTATGGAGATAAGTTTTCCTTGATGCAAAATTTTGATATGTACTTATATGCTTAGATTTTTTTCTCTCTCCTTTGCCATTTATGTCAAAGGAGGAGAGATATAGTGAAGAATTTTGTATAGAAATAAAGTATTATATATCATGTAGCAAGGGGGAGAAGTGCAAAAACACCTTATAAAAACTTTTTGGTTTTTACTATCGGACATAGTTTTTTTTCACTATCGCCATGACAAAAGGGAAGATTGTTGGAAAATGTATGTCATGAGACCATATATATGTTATCATTGATGGAAACATATCTCTCGGGTATGATTAGTAGTCATGAAAAGTTAGATAAGAAAAATATGTCTAATTCAAGGAAGGACTCACGATGTATAGTTGGACATTTTTGGA
The DNA here is from genome assembly GCA_028749045.1 of Cupressus sempervirens. NCBI lineage: Eukaryota > Viridiplantae > Streptophyta > Pinopsida > Cupressales > Cupressaceae > Cupressus > Cupressus sempervirens. The sequence goes on along the minus strand of CM053793.1, from coordinate 285,796,690 downwards.
AAACAACTAAAGAGGAATGATCAAATTGATTTGTAATTACAAGGATATGATGTATTTTATCTACTATTATGATTGGTGGTTTTGATATGTGATGCAAAAAAAGTTTGGTATTGTGAAATGGTATAGGTCTAGGAAGGCAATAGAGACAAAGAAATTTTGACATTCAAGAAAATTGTCTTAGTAAATTGAATCAGATTGACAATTAAATTACTTAGAATTGAAGGGATAACATCCAAGGTATTAACTCTTAAATAACATAATTTATCTTGTGTTTTGATATGGGTACAATCATGTTTTATTAAGTTCTAGTGAAGTTGACATAAATAAATAGCTATGGAATAATAAAGGAATATATTATGTCTTACAAGTATATGGAATGGTATTGATGAATCATCCTTGATATTAGTTGTCATAGCAAAGTAGATGTGAGATTACACTTGAACTAGTTATACATTGTGATGCTATTTACAATTCATTGGGTATAGCCAAAAGAATTTGTAATATTTCATGTAATGGACAATGAGTCCTCAAGGGTGGATTTATCATTCATCCTTTGAGCAGTAAGCTTCCTTTTGTTTGCATAAAATTATTACAAGGTTATAGACCTTTAATAAAGTGTATTTCTTTAACAAGTACTTATGTAGTAGAAGTATTGTATCAACTCCTCATAGGGTTAGGTTTCCTAACAAGGACACCTTTATACTAGTTTATTATCTTGTGGGTATCATCTCCACTCAGGTTTTTTATGCTCCTAGGTTTTCTCAAGAATAAATAATGATGTTATGATTTTCTTTACTCTTTATGGTTTACTGTTATACTTTATCATTTCAGTTATTGTTTGGTTTTATGCGAAAAAGATTAAATTACTTATAAGTATTGCAATATTGGTTCATCCCCTAGTGTTTCTTTATCCCATTAACGGGGTGATCAGTGATGGCCTAACCAACATTCAGTTTCCCAAAGAAACCTTGGCAACTAGCTTTAATGTTATCAAACCCTCCTTTGACAACAAATGCACTTTTGGTAAAACCTATACAAGTGCCAACACAACTAGTACCTAATCCCAATAGAAAAGCCTTGAAGCATAAATTGTATTCCCTCATATCTAAATCAACAACAAACATACACCATAAGGTTTAATGATATCCATCTTAGATCAAACACAACTATTCATTCCAACACCATCTAAATCTATAACCATAGAGATACCTTTAGAGGACATGATCCAAAAGGAATCTATTGATCCACTTTTGGAAACAACTTCAGTATAATGACACTTTTATACTAGTTCATTATGTTGTGGCTATCATCTCCACTAGAGTTTTCCCTTATCCAGGGTTTCCTTGGGAACAAATAATGGTGTTATGAGTTTCTTTATTTTGTATGGTTTATTGTTATGATTTATCATTTTAGTTATTATTTGAAGTTATGGTAAAAATAATAAATTATGTATAAGTGTTGCAATAGTGGTTCACACCCCCCTCGATTTTTATTTGACCTTAATAAATGGGTGGTCAATGATGGCTTAACCAATCATTTGGTTTTCTAAAGAAACCTTGGAAACTAGCTTTAATGATACCAAACCCTCCTCCCATAATAAATGCACCCTTGATAAAACCTATACATCTACTAGTACAACTAGTACCTAACCCCAATAAAAAATTCTTGAAACATAAAGTTAATTTCCTTACATCAATCAACAACATACAACACCATAAGGATTAATGATATAGATCTTAGCTCAAACACTACTCTTCCTACACCATCTAAAATGACCCAGCAGAAATCTATTGATCCATTTGTTGAACCAATTCTAGTATAATAATGTTAAAATTCTAAGTTACCTTATAAAATTTCTCCATTTCTTCATAGACTTTATAATAAAATATTATTCCATAGGATGATTCTAGTTTTGACATTATTGACAACTTGAAATAAATTTGTGTTAAAATACCCCTATTGAAGCTATAAAAGAATTTTCTATCTATAGTAAGTAAATCAAGGGGGCTTGTTTGAAGAATCTAGGAAGAAAGAAGAAAGATTGTAAAACTATCCATGAACTAGGTAGATTATCTCATTTGATGCTTGAGAATGCCTCCATTCCTAAATATTTTGATCCAAGCAATATAGTAGTTTACATTACTATTAATAGGGTTAAGGTTATGAATTATTTAGTTGACTTAGGAGAAGTCTTCCATTTTATGACTAAAGATATCATGTTGCAACTTGATATCAAAAGCTCAAGAGCTACTCCTATAATTATGTATCTTGAAAATAATTCAAATTTTTAAGCTTGATGGTAGGATAAAAAATTTGGTTGTTATTCTTGATTCTTGAGAATATGATACTGATTTTGTGATCCTCTCACCCAAAGAAACATTGGGAGGTTATCCAATTGTACTTGGAAGACCTTGGCTTGTTACTATAGATGCATTTATAACATGCAAGTAAGAAAATATGACTATTTCTAATGATCCTTCCACTACAAAGATTTATTTCTATTCTCTTGCACAACCTCGCCTTGATGAAGAGAAATCCTTATAGCTAGAAATTGGAGAAGAAGAGGATAAAGTTAACTTTTCCAAGTATTTTATGGTGATGAAAACAGAACTATTCATTTCTACACAAGAAGAATTATCATGTTTTCCATTATTCAAAATCACTATGGAGCAGCCCACCAGTCTTATGAAACTACACCATGCCCACTGCATACTATTCTTTACCTTGTTATTAACCATACTTTCCTACACGCATTTAGTATTTACATACTCTATTGGCACATGAAGTGCAACCATCTTCTCTGAGTGAATTTACTATGGTGGATTTTACAACACAACTTAAAGTTACCCCTAGAAAATATCCAAACATTAAAAAAATATTTAACTAAATCACAACGATAATCCATTCTCACCTTACTTCCTACTCATCAACAAGATTTTGAATGATACTATATTGATATGAGTGTATTAGATCCTAAGCTATGAACTCATAGGATATATATTAGTGAAGAGTTAAAATAGCAAGGAAAACCCATAGAAGGATTAATCCTACTCTTAAAGAGATAGTCAAAATATGATAATGGAAGTTGTTGAATATGGGTTTCATTTGTCCTATATTTGATATTCAATGGGTGTATATGTACAAATTGTAGAGAAATCATTGTTGCAATAAATAAAGGATCACTTCTCTCTTCCCTTCATAGACTAAGTCCTAGATGATTTGGGAAGAAAGGAATAATTTTGATTCTTAGATGAATTTAGTGGCTATAATCATTTTATGATTATTCCAAAGGACCAATATAAGACTATATTTACTTGTCTCTAGGGAACCTTTCATATTCTATTTTTCCATTTGGTATCTATATTGATCAACCAATGTTTCAAAGGGAAGTCATTAACATATTTTTTGATATTTTCTTTGATTGTATGGAGATCTACATGGATGACTTTACTACCTATGGATTAACTTTTTAAGAATCACACGTCAACTTAGAAAAAGTCTTGTAGAGATGTGAAGATCATATTTTATCTTTAAATAATTAAAATTGGTTCATGGTGATGTAATAAGGGTGGTCTTGAGACAATATATCTCTATAGTTGGAATTCAAGTAGATATATATTGAGGTAATATCTAAGATTTATATCCCTACTAAGTAGAAGGAAGTCACAAGTTTCTTAGGACATGTAGGATACTATAGGAGATTAATTAAATATTTTAGTCATATTTTGACACCATTATATAATCTTCTTAAGAAAGAATTTAAGTTTGAAAGAACATCATACTCTGATGAAGATTTTGACACCCTTAAAGCATCTTCAATTCAAGATCCATGTTGAAGGGATCAAATTGGTCATTTTCATTCCATATTCATGTTGATGCTTTAGAATATTCCATAGGGGTAATATTAGGATGGGAGGAAGGTTCTCTTGATCATGTCATCTACTATGTAAGAAATAATATCTTGGGAGATGAATTCAATTGTATTGTCACTTAAAAGGAAGTTGTAGTAGTTTTTTATGCCCTCAAAAAGTTTAGGCACTACATAATAGGGTATCAAATCTATCACACCCTACCAAGGAACCTAGGGGAGAAAGATTAAATGTTAATTTTATTTTTGAAATTGTTTTCCCCTTGCATTGTTTACCTAACTCTAGATGCAAGAGTCCTAACATATTTGCTAACATTTTTCTCAACAACATTACTAACTATCAATTCATAATTTATGTGTATATAAACCATCTAATTAACAAGTAACTTGTAATTTTTAAGTGGCTTAAATCACCATTCACTTAATAGCCTTTAAACATTATAACTTCATTACTTATACAATAAGAGAAACTTAACCTTAAGTTTAACTTCTACAACATTAATTTCTTATAAAATAATTTAAAGTAAATATTCAATCTTAAACAAGTAATTGTTCCCAATAATTGATTTATTACATCTTAACACTATATTTCTTACTTTAAGAATATTTTATTTCATTCCACAAGAACTTTCTTTAACATGATAAACTTTCAATAAAAGCATGTTTTCCTTAGATTATTTTCAATGAGAGAGAGAGAGTGCACCCCCTAATACCACAACCAAACAACATAAATATTGACATAAAAACAAATTGAGAGAATAAAATATGGCTTCTTATTATCTCCATGTGTGAATTTTCAAAATTTAGAATTATAATATGCAAACCCTCATGGGCACCTTCCGTACAACAATCTACAAAACAGAGCTGGAACTATCACCCATAACTACCCTAGACAATCTTTAGGCCTTCCTTATATAAGCATTTTCACTACTTGGGAAGGTTCTAGACACTAAGCCCTAACTCTTGAGTTTTACCAACCAAATATTTTATTATTTTATTACACTTTTTACATATAATTGGGTCATGACAATTTACAAATTATATTTTTAGAAGGCCCACTTCTAGAGATGATACCTAACAAATTGTTGACCCAATAGGCTATTATAACCCCTTTTCAAAAACAACAACTAAAGTTTCACAACAGTGGATTGCACAAGTATACATTAGTCGAGGTTTGACCTTATTTTGAATTCATTTAGGCCTTCATCACTAAGCTTGAAGTTTGGATAGCCAAAATTCATACCAGATATCTACAATAACTACACTATTACATATGATATGGTAATCAAAAATCATCTGGTAGGCTGATATGTCTAAGATGAAGCTGTACACATGAGATTAGAACAATATGAGCACATAAAATCAACTTACTAAAATTATAAAGCTTCAACAAATAGAAATTTTACATAGGAATAACCTTTGTGTGTGTGTATGAGAGAGAGAGAGAGAGAGAGAGAGAGAGAGAGAGAGAGAGAGAGAGAGAGAGAGAGAGAGAGAGAGAGAGAGAGTTTACTTAAATGTCATTGTATAAATTTTTAATACAACTACTTCTCCCTTAGTTCCCTTTTTCCTACAATACCCTCCCACATTACATCAATTTCATTTAAATTACATAGATACACTCAATATGCCTCGTTTATGGTTTACAATACATTTTACATCAATAATTATATAATATAACGAAATATTCATCTTAATCTATGCCATGCTTGAAACATAAACAATATCTCAAAATATTTTACCACCCAACCACATGAAACCATAAATGGTCTACTCCCCCAAGCTAGGACATTAGACCATGATCCACATAGGTTCTAAGGAGAAATAAGGGTTTTTTTAACCCTTCCTAGAGCATCATAAATAGCATGAAAAATACAACATCATGAACAACCAAGGGCAAAGAAAGAGTAAGGGATTAGACCACTTTTAGATGAGTGTCATCACACATTCCTATAATGTTAAGATCAACCTCCCAAGATAAAGACCGCCCTTTCACACACACACCTTTTATAGAATATCAACTAGCCCTTAGTACTCCAACAATAAATATGCAACTATATTATCCAATTATCCTAAGTAATCTTATATCAAAACCTATTCATTTTAATTAATGTTTTCATTTGATTACAAAGCTCGCATGTAGAGCCAACCTACTCAAGGCCCTAGTCTCTATCACGTAGGATCATCTAGTGATCACTTATAGGCCCTAGAACCTATGGTGAGCCACTCACCTAGGAAATCTAACCATAATCGCATATAGGGCAAGCATGTATAGGTCTACTGAACTTTTTAGGGTTTTATTCCCCTAAGTTAACCTAGAACCCTAACTCAATCATATAAGTAACCATAAAGAACAAAATTCACAAGAATATGTCTTTACAAGAGTTATAGATGATAAATACACGTTATACACCACATAAAAATTTGGCATGCCTCATGTGATTCAAAATAACATTTAGAAACATGAAAACCTAAGGACATCAAACTGGTTAATAAATATTAAAACTACACATCTATTCAGTATTGTTGTGTATCTATTTAGTAATGCTACATATTTTTGTTGTACTTTGGCACATTTATGTAGTATTGTTCAAAATTTGTGCAATATGGTTTCACATTTGTTCTTTTCACTAGAATGACACATCTATACATTTTTCTTTTGAGTAATTTTTGCAAGCAATCGATGAAATAGAAACTAAGCATATGTGATGTCTTTATATGCATTGATACTCTTTTTTTCCCTCTATTACCATATCTAAATTATTTGAAAGATAAAACATAATTCCTTTTCAAATCTATCATTGCAACATGAAAGCTCATAATGTAGATTTGATAAATGTGAGAGACAATTCACCAAATGATAGAACAATGGATTTAAATTCTAGGTGTATTAGATTATGTGTATATTAAATCTCTCTATTTTTTTAACTACTAATTCATTTTTATTCTATTAATTTTCCAATTGGGATTGAATGTCATAATCAACTCACAATGCATCCTTGAGTAAACCTATGTCCCAAAATTTTCAACCATGTAAGAAAATAGCAATTAAAATATATTCCAAAGCAGATTTTGGAATGATACAATTGATATGACACAAATAAAATCATCCACCCCTTCTATGTATTGTAGAATAAATTCTCACTAGCTTAAACATTTTGCAAATAGCCTAGGAGAGACTGTTGCTATATCTACATAGGACAAGTTGGGGGGTTTTACATTTTTTCTAGCTTTTTGGGCATAAAGGCTTAACATTTCAGATTTCATCTTTATGGAATGATATAAAGTATTAGGAAAATATTTGTACAAAATATGTGGATGGAGGATTTATTATACTGCAATTACGCCTACAATATATCAACAAACTGACTTATTGAATTGTATACATGCAACATCAATGTTTATTTCTATAATTTTATTTATATAGATTACTATTATATGTGTCAAAATAGTCAATAAATGTCATGGCGTTAGTTGTAGATCTAAAGTATATGTATATTGTAGCTTTGTAATTTCTGTGGACATTTTATATAGTTTGTATCATTGATGCAACTAAGATGATGTGTTAATTTTTTAAAAATAATTTTACCTAGGCCCATTTAGTGGTGAGAGATTCATCTTGTGGATTTGGTATTAACTATGTATGGCTTTCTCAATCAAGGTGGATCAATCATAAAAATATCAATATACTAGATAACCTTAGGAGCATGAGCATTTTAGAACTATGCAAGACTAATAGAATAATGAAAGGTTGTGCATCTTTCTATATATCTATCTAAAGTTTTATTTTTATCATGGAGAAGTTGTATATTTTTTCTAATTCTGACTAATTATTACTAAGTGAAAGAAGAATGTTATTGACATTATTATTTATTCCTAAAATTTCTTGTGGCTCTAACATATTTTTTTATGGAGAATATTAAGTACTAGAGTTGTGATGTGGAGCCTAATCAAACTCAGAAGTTTATTTGACATGATTTTCCCCCAGATTATTTCTACTAGGGTTTGAGGGTAGCACCCATAAGATGAGGTCAAGGGGTAGCACCCCTTGTGGGGTCAAATGGATTCTCATATATTTGAGAGGAACATCCAGTAAGTGTTTACATTTTGAGGGCTCTACTATCGACTTATAAGGCTATGTTGACTCAGATTTGGTAGGGAATATTGATACTAGACAGATTACTACAGGTTATGTATTTACTGTTGGTGGGGTAGTAGTGACTTGAGTTTCTCAATTAAAGACGGTGAATTCTTTATCTACTACAAAGGTAGAGTATTTTGTTGCTATAGAGGTAACCAAAGAGATGACATGGCTTAAATTTTTCATGAAAGAATCAGGACACCCATAGAGGGATAATTATTTATTCACAGATAGCCATAGTGTCATTCCTCTTGGAAAAAATATTTCTCTACATTCAAAGACAAAACACATACAATTGTGGTACCATTTCATTTGATCAATTTTGGATGATGGACAATTAAAGATGTAGAAGATACATATTGACGATAATCTAGCAGATATGTTTACCAAGGTAGTAACAAGGGAGAAACTGTACTCCTCTTCATCTTTGGTTGGTCTTCTCGACTGAATAGAATAAAAGAATAGTAGAGTCTAGGATGGTTTGATACTCCAATGAGAGCTCTAGTTTTAGCAGTGTTATAATCAATCTCCAAGTGGGAGGTTATTATTGTGGAGTCTGATCATTCTTCGAGTGGGATATTTTTGTGATGTGGATTCTAATTAGACTCAGAGGTTTTTTTTGCACGATTTCCCCCTAGATTATTTCTATGGGGGTTTGGAGGTAGCATCCCCAAGATGGGTTCAAGGGGTAGTTCCCCTTGAGAGGTCTTGGGGTAGCACCCAAGGTGCACTCCTTGTTACAGTACAAGGTGGGGTTGATGGAGCAATGCCCCCACAGGGGTTTTTGGGGGTAGCACCCCTAAAGCCAAAAATGACCTACTATTGTAAAAAGCATTGGCTATTATTTTTCTATTGGATAACTTATTCTAGCTCTAATATTTTTAAGTGGCAATTTTTTGCATTAAATGGTTTAGTGTTAGGGATTTCATAATGTATAATGAGATTGTAGCTTCTTGTGGCGATATTGAGTTGTAAGGGATTGTGGATCATAATCACTAGACAATAATAATAATGGACTTGCTATTGGTGGATGTAGTCCAAGGATTAGATGAACCACACTAAATCCTTGTGTCTTGTGTTCTTTTCTATGCAAGTTATTATTTTATGATATTGGTTACATTTGCATGTAACTGTTATTTATGTCCATAGTTAATCCTAACAAATAACACACTATATTTCTTAAATATTATGCTTATATGGACGTGGACTCAACATACTTTCCAAAAAATACTATGGTACAAGAATAAAAATAATTTTTCATTACTCTATCAAATATGGCTAAAAAGGGAAAGAAAACTCATTTTCCTACATGTTATGTTTGCTAAAATTATTCTAACACAATATTTTAAAACAAACTAATTAAAATCTCTCTCCATTTTTATTTTAAATCAATTTGATATGAAAATAGAGAGATAAATTAATAGCAATGCTACACATTCTTACTTGACTTGTAATTTAATTAAAACAATACACATTCTTACTTGACTTGGAATTTAATTAAAACAATGAAATTTTAAGCCACTTATGCATATGAATACAAAAGGGATATGTCATTCAAAATAACATTAGAGCTAAACTCACTCTTTTGTCACACAATAATAATCTATAAAAAGGTGTAAAAAATAAAATTAAGCTAGGACTTAAGATGGGTATGAAAAAAAATGTTAATGGATTATATTGAAACTTTGCAAACTATTTCCTTAATTATCATCTAGTTTTGAATGTTAAAAATATAAAAAGACATAAAAACAATTCATACTCTCCTCTTATCCAAATAGTATCATGAGACCTCAAAGGTTCAACCAACCCCCAAGAAAGTAAAGATATGGTGTACCATTATGATTAATGGTGAGAGCTATTTTTGTTATATCATATTACTTCTTACAATAGAAATATCTCTATCATTCTCTCTAAACAAAAACTACCCATAGAACCATGCATAGATAAGAGATTAGTGCCAAAACAAAGCATATGAAGAGAGGAATGACTTATCTCTATAGGGAGATGCATTATCTTGACCTCCACATCTATATGAAAGATCCTCCATTCTTGATTTCTAACTATAGCATCTTCTTCCACAAGACAAAGGTCATATTCTTCCACAAAACAAAGGTTCTCCAAAAGGAGAAGTGGGCAATGACCTTTTCTTCAATCTTCACAAGATATATAGGAATTACATACTAAAACAACTTCCCCAAGGTCCTAACTCGTCACCTTCAAGAAAGTGACTTTTGGAAGGGCCATATCAAGTCCTAAGGACAATATCACATGTTGTAAAGGTCCACAACCCCAAGGTATTGACCCTAGGGACCTATTTTTGTACAAGAATCCATAAAATTGACCAAACAACATCAGTTAATGACCCATAAAAAAATCTATACGAGTTTAAACATAAGACAAGGGTTTTCATGCCCTAGACTCTCTATGGCTTAGAACTACACACACACATAGTTCTAAGCCATAGAGAATCTAGGGCATAGAACAAGGGTTTCCATATATATATATATATATATATATATATATATATATATATATATATATATATAGTTCTAAGCCATAGAGAGTCTAGGGCATGGAAACCCATATATATATATATATATATATATATATATGGGTTTCCATGCCCTAGACTCTATATATATATATATATATACATACATACATATATACATATACATATATATATGTATATGCATATGTATATGTATATGTATATGTATATGTATAGATGTATGTATGTATATATATGCATATGTATATGTATATATATATATATACATGGATGTATAGATATATGCATGATACACACACACACACACACACACACACACACACACACACACACACACACACACACACACACACATACATACATATATATATTCCATTTCTATTCATAAAAATATTAATTTTACAACCCCCTTTTCTTTGAGGCATTTGATTTGGTATTGTTGTCTCCCTTGAATTTATTTTCACGTTATGTTGTCTACATCACAAAACCTCAATAGAATTAGAAAATAATAATTTAATTCATAGTAGTTATCTGATTTCTAATAATTATAGTTGCAATTTATTTATTTGTCAATCTATATAGTCTTAGATCTAAATCATATCAAAATTACATGTGTGCATACATGATCATTGGTTGATATTTGTCAACAACAAATATAAATGAAAAAAAAAGGTATTACATCTATCATAATTGAAGAAGATGCATGCATGTAAATATAAGAACTCATCTAATGAAATAGTCTCACAACCAATATAGAGCCATTTTAATTTAATTACTATGATTCATATTCAATAAATAAGATTTCTTGAGTGTTTAGCTACGTGAGGTCTTATAGTACAAACTTAAAAAAAAGATGTTTGGTAGAATATTTTAGTATAGTAGGTTAATTTCTCTTAGGTTCTCGAGCAGGGCATTACAAATTTCTAAAATATTGTCTCACATAATGTACCTAATGGATTAACACAAGTTAGAAGTATTAGTCATTATATGGATATTATACTTGGGGCTAATTTTCCTAACAAAACACAACATAGATGGCAGCTACGAAAAATGAAGAGTTGAATAAATAATTCCAAGAATGATGCAGAATAAGTTTGATTGAATAATATTTGAGTCCTTGTGTGGTACCTACAATATTGGAACCTAAGAAGAGTGTAGAAGGGAGAATGTATACCTATTTGAGAGAAATAAATAGGATCACAATATAGTATAGGTTTCTATTTCTGACGGTGGATAATATTATGGATTGTTTGAGTGGAGAAAAGCATTTCACCAATATTGATTTGAAGATTGGCTATCATTAGAAAAAATTATGTAAACAAGTATATTCTTACTTTATTGCTAAATACATCCTTATGGCTCAATCTAAACATAGAAAATGGGGAAATTAATCCATATGAATGAAAGCTACATGCTTATTATGTTTTGTTTAAATTATCATGATATTTATTTCACGATGGTTTATGTGACTTATATAGTTTTCCAAACTAAGATATGCACCAAAAGCTTTTTTGATTTCTTTAATGATTATTTGACTAGATGTCATGATGTATTTTATGACTCAAGTTGAGATTTATATTAATAAGTTTCTTCTTTAATGAGAATTTATGTTAACTTGGATTTTGAGAACCAACTATTATTTTTCAGGTTGGCTATTATGGAACCGATTTTGATCATTAAGGCTTTTGTGGTATGGGACACAAGTATGGGTTGTGAACTTTGGGAAGGTTCTCTAGCTGCATTTATATGGGAAAATATTGTAATGGGATTCAAGGCCCAAAGTGGCTGCCAAGGTAACTCATTGCAAAATATTTAGACACACATTAAAAAAATAAGTTAGATATATTGCATCACCCATGCCTTGAGTGCTTGTATAGGTTAAGGATGGGAATGTGATGATACCTAGTGAGAGGTATGACTAATTTTCCTCATTTTCATGAGAGGGTATTCTAGTTCTGCTTGTGTCACATTGAGGTTACACAGTCCAGAGTGACTAGTCCATGGTAACTCAATGCTTAAGGGTCTGGGGTCTAGTGAGAGACCAATCCAAGGTAACTCAAGTATTTTGACCATATGATGACACTCTCAAGTATATAACCTAATTATCCTTCATGGTTTTTTATTTTTGCCTCTAGTGGTGTACTTGTTGGATGCATTTATTGTGAGTTTATACTCATTATTTTATATTAATTATTATGGGTTGTGGACATTTGTTGAAGATAATTATTTATTTGTTGGTTCTTGTTCTTTAGACACTTGGAATTTGATTTGAAAATTATTTCTTTTCAGTGTTGTATTTTTTTTATTTCAATACTTGATTTATACTTTTTTTTTTTTTACCTTGGTATGTACTATTGGAATTGGTTGAGTGTTTGTTTGAATTTGGTCATCTTTCTTTATCAAAAGTTTGTGTACCCTTGAAGTAGATTTGACTTTTAGGATTCCTTTCCTGGGATTAATTTTATGATTTTGTGTTTGTATGTGGATCATACATTATTTCCCTTGCACGATGGGAGTGGGAGCCTGATTAGATAACCATTTGGTTGGGAGGTACTGACTTCTTACCATTTAGGTCTCCCATAGATTGGCACCGATGTTGGATGTTCATTGATGCAATTGTACATTTATCATTCTTGTTCTCATCTTGGAGATTCCTATTTATATGTTGTATCTATGTATTTATGTTTCTTGTATTTTGAGATCCAATGGGTTGATGTATTGTATTTGATGTACTTGTATTTATTATTACATATCCTATGACATGTATAGTGGATTTTGTTATCTAAATGTTATTTATCATATTAGTTATATTTATGTATTTTCTCATGAGATTATGCATTTTTTTTCATTTATGATTGAAGGCATTGTGCTTAAGATTAAAACTAGTTTTAAAAGCTTTCTTAAATGTGACTCGACATTAAGGAACCCTTGGCGAATGGAAAGTGTATTTGTAATTGCTTGTGTGATCAACTTGATGTGTGTGTATATTGCTTCCGCATTTTTATCTTATGATGTACAAACTTTAAAAATAAAAATGTTTAGTAAAATATTATAAAATAGTAAGATCATAGACGTGTGAAAATATAATTGTATGCTTATTATTATTTTAAAAATATATAATTTGATTTTTCAGATTTTAAAAAGAACTTTATTATTATTGTTGTTTTTATTTATTTTTGTAAAACTTGATATTTATATTAATAATAACTAGTTCAAAAATGGCTCCCAAAGAAAAGAACCAAAAAAGAAAAATTCTAGTCATTGCGTGATACAAAAAAAGATGTAGAAGAAGAAAGACTGCATCTAGAGAGACTATGTATCAACACTAATAAATCTTGTCATTGTGAATCCCAAATCTAAAAAATTGTTAATCTTTTATTATTATTTATTAATTTTGGAAATTAATAATAAGTTTTTAAAAATGGAAAAAAATATTATTTATTAATTTCAAGAGAAATAAATGTTACTCATTTATTTGTAAAGTGGATGTTAGTATTAATAATTTCTCAAGTCTAGTTAAACTATTAGTTGCATATAAGTGATTATATACTTATTAATGCAAGTGGGAAGTTTATATATATAATTTTGTTATATTTTAAGAGAAGTTGTGATGAAGTTCACTATGTAATCATCTAGTTATGAATATTTAGTATTATGAGGGAAATTATAAATAATTTAATTATAATTATAATTTCAAGTTTGATTTATTTATAGTTGCATTATGAGTTAAATGAAAAATAATTATTGATATTGGACTTAAATAGAAGTTAGATTAATATTTTAAAAATGAAATTGATATTAATATTTAATCTATCAAGATAAGTCATTTATAATTTAAGATTATTTAAATTAATAACATGATAATATTGCATAACATTTTATATGCACAAAGAGATTTGACATTTAAATACTTATTCATTTAAATAAGTATATTAGCTTGACAATTTATGTAAATACGTATATTCTTACTTTATTGCTAAAAAAATCCTTATGGCTCAATCTAAACATATAAATGATGAAATTAAACCACATGGTTGAAAACTATGTATTTTTTTTATTTTTTTAAAGTCTTGTGATATTTATTTCATGGTGGTTTTATGTGCCTTGTATAGTTGGCCAAACTAGGATGTGCATTAGAGGCTTTTGAGATTTATTTTATGATTATTAGATTAGATGACATGATGTATTTTATGATTCAAATTGAGATTTACGTTTATGAGTTTTATCTTTAATGAGTATTTAAGTTAACTTGGGTTTTGAGAATTAATTATTAATTTGTGGGTTGCGTTTCAAGGAATTGAGTTTGATCATTATGGCTTTTGTGGTATATGACACAATTATAGTGTTTGAGCTTTGGGAAGGTTGTCTAGGTGCATTTATGTGGGAGTGGCTTGCAATGAGGGTCGGGGCTCAAAGTGGCTACTAGGGTAACTCATTGTAAGTTGTTTAATAAGTGATAAAATAGTAATTAAAATATTGAGACACACATTAAAGAGATAACTTATAGATATTGCACTGCCCATGCCTTTAGTGTTTGTATAGGCTAAGGAAAAAAATGAGATGATGCCTAGTGAGAGATATGACTAGTTTTCCTCATTTTCATGAGAGGGTATTCTAGTTTCACATGTGTAACATTGAGGGTTTGGGATCGAGAGTGACCAATCTAGGGTAACTCAACACTTGAGGTTCTGAGGCCTAGTGAGAGACCATTGTAGGGTAACTCAAGTAGTTTGACCATGTGATGACACTTTGTAATATGCAATCTGATTCTCCTTCATGCTTTTTTAATTTATTCCTCTAATAGTGTCTCTTGTTGAATGTATTTATTGTTGATACTCATTATTGGATCTTAATTATTATGGGTGGTACACATTCATTGAAGATAGTTATTTATTTGTTGGTTATTATTCATTTGACACTTGGCATTTTAGTTGGAAGTGGTTTTCTTTTAGTGTTGTATCTCTTTGATTTCAATACTTGATTTATACTTGGTAGCTTTTGTTGACTTTGGTATGTAGTGTTGGAATTGGTTGAGTATCTATTCAAATTTGGTTCTATTTATTTATCAATAGTTTGTGTATCCTTGAGGTGGATTTGGTCATTAAGATTCCTTTCCTAGGATTGATTTAATGATTTGATATATGTATGTAGGTCGCACATTATCTCCCATGCACAGTGGAAGTGTGAGATTGATTAGGTGACCATATGGTCAAGAGGTAGTGACTTCTTATGATTTGGGTCCTCCATGAATTGGCATCAATGTTGGATGTTCATTGATGCAGTCATACCTTTATCATTCTTGCTCTCATCCTAAAGATTTCTATTCAGATGTTGTATCTATGTATCTTGTATTTTGAGATCCTAGGGGTTGATATATTATATTTGATGTACTTGTATTTATTACATACTCTATGATATGTGTAGTGGATTTTGTTATTTGGATGTTCTTTATCATACAAGTTGTATTTATGCATTTGCTTATGAGATTATGTATTTGTTATTCATTTATGATTGTGGGCATTGTTGTTAAGATTTAAACTAATTAATAAAACTTTCTGAAATGTGACTCAACATGAAGGAACCCTTGAGGAATGGAAATTATATTTTTTACTGCTTGTGTACTTGATGTGCGTGTGTATATTGCTTCTACATTGTTATCTTATTTGTACAAACCTTTAAAAATAATTTTTTGGTAGACTATTGTAACATAGTAAGTTAATTTCTCTTACATTCTTGAGTGGGGCATTATAGATTTCTAAAATTTTGTCTCACATAATATACCTAATGGATTAACACTAGTTAGAAGTATCAATCATTATATGGATCTTATACTTGGAGCTAGTTTTCCCAACAAAACACAATATATATTGACACCTACAAAAAATGAAGAGTTGAATAAAACATTTCAAGAATTGATGTAGAATGGTTTGATCAGAGAATGTTGGGGTCCTTGTATGGTACCCACAGTATTGGAAGATAAGAAGAGTATAGAATAGAGAATGTGTACTTATTCGAGAGATATAAATAGGATCACAATATAGTATAGGATTCTTTTTCTAAGGATGGTTAATATCATGGTTACTTTGAGTGGAGAAAAGCCTTTCACTAATATTGATTTGAAGATTGGTGATCATTAGATCAAAACTAGAGAAGGAGATGAGTAGAAGACTTCAAGAAAAATGAAGGTTTGTATGAAGGGTAGGTTATGCATTTTGGTTTAACTAATGCACATAGTACTTTCATGAGGCTAATGAATGAAGTTCAAAAAGATTTCTTGGAGAAGTTTATAAATTTTTACCTTGATGATATTATGGTATTTAGTAAGATTGAAGAAGATCATTTGATACACATGAGACAAGTGTTATAGAGGCTAAAGAAGGAGATGATGTTGATTGACTTGAAGAAGTATTCTTTTCTAAAAGAGGACACAGTCTATATTGGTTTTTTTTATTTTAGTTGATGGATTAAAGATGGATCTTGAGAAAATAAAGGTTGTTTTGGATTGTTCTACACTAGAGAGTGTTGGTGAAGTTAGATCTTTTCATGGATTGACTAGTTTCTATGGGAAGCTCATCAAAACAATTATTTTGATTCATAATGTGATTTAAAAAATAATGAGAGATGATAAAAAATAATTTAAGTGGACACATTGAGAAGATAAAATCTTTGAGAACCTAAAACAAAAGGTCAATGAATCATCTATTTTAAATTTGCATAATTTTATTAAGTTGATTCATGTTGATTGTGAAGCAAGTCAAAATGCAGCTAGAGCCATTTTGATCCAAGAAGGTAAACCTATTTCTTTTATAATGATAAATTGAATTATGATAAGAAGAAATACTTAGTTTATGACCAGTAGTTTTGTGCTATTGTTCAAGCTTTGAAGAAATGGGGACATTATTTGATGCCTAAGGAATTTGTTTTGTATACCAATCATAAATCCTTGTAATACTTGGATAGTTATAATATGTTGAATTAGAAACATATGAAATGGGTTCAGTGTTTTAGGATTAACCACAGACAGAAATAACAATTACATGTAAATATAACCAATATTAGAAAATAATAAATTACACAAAAGTGAAAACAAGACACTAATTAAGATTTAACATGGTTCACCCCAACCCTAGGCTACACCCACCAAACAACAAGTCCAATATTATTACAATTCAGTGATTACAACTTGATTACAATCTGTAATCCCTTATAGCTCAATACCACTACACCTTATGAAACAATCCCTAACCATAATCCCTTTTATACAAGTATTTTTGCCACTTTAGGGTTATAGTTAATTATAATATGTCGAACCAAAATTATTGACAAAAAAATTGTGATAAAATAGGGCCCAAACCCCAAAGAATTATGAAGTATGTACAATGCTTCCTTGATTAGTCAACACAAACTAACAATCTCCCACTTTTGGATGGATCAGTCTCCACACTAGAAAACAATCTCCCACTTGGAGATTGATCCTCTAGCAATATCTCTACCACATGGGGCTCCCACTAGATCAAACCATCCTAGACTCAGTTATTTTTTTAGTCTATTTAGTCTAGAAGACCAATTGAAGGTAAAGAGGAGTTCAACTTCTCTCTTGTCACTACCTTTGTAAACATATCTACTAGTTTTTCATCTATATTTATCTTTTCTAGCTTTAATTGTCCATCATCCAAAATTGTTCGAGTAAAATGGTACTGCAACTTAATGTGTTTTGTCTTTGAATGCATAGCTGAATTCTTTGCAAGATGAGTGGCACTCTGACTATCTATAAACAAATAATTATCCTTTTGAGGGTGCCCCAATTCTTTCAAGAATAATTGAAGCCATATCATCTCCTTGGCTACCTCTGTAGCAGCGACATACTCTGCCTCTATAGTGGATAAAGTGTTCACCTTCTGTAACCTAAAAACCCATCTGATTGTTGCCCCACCAATAGTAAATACATAACCTATAGTACTCCACCTAGTATTAATATCCCCTACCAAATATGAGTCAACATATCCTTGTAAATCAGTAGTAGAGCCACCAAAATGTAGACACTTACTAGATGTTCCTCTCAAATATCTGAGAATCCATTTAATTGCATTCCAATGCTCAAGTCCTAGATGACTCATATACCTACTAAGGACTCCCATTGCATGTGCAATATCTGGCCATATATATACCATAGAATACATCAAGCTTCCTAAAACTAAAGCATAAAGTACCTTGGATATCTTATCCTTCTCTTCTTGTGTCTTTGGATACATCTTCCTAGTCAACTTCAAATGACTAGGTAATGTTGTGCTAACATCTTTAGCATTCTCCATAGAGAAATGTTGCAACGCCTTTGCAATATAATCAACTTGAGATAATGTCAATTTCCTATTCTTCCTATTTTTACAAATCTTCATACCAAGGATTTTTTTTGCTACCCTCAAATCCTTCATAGCAAATGCATGTGCTAATTGGCATTTTAGCCCCTTAATGTGATCAATGTTAGATCCAACTATAAGCATATCATGAACATATAAACATAAAATAATGTAGTTGTCATCATCCAACCTCTTAAAATAAACACAATGATCTAAATGACACCTACTATATCCATGCTCATGCATAAAACTGATAAATTTCAGATACCATTGCCACGGTGCTTGCTTCAAGCCATATAAATCTTTTGTCAATTTGCACTTTAAGTTCTCCTTACCTTTGACCTCAAATCCCTATGGCTCTGCCATACATATCTTCATCCAAATCACCATGAAGGAAGGTTGTTTTAACATCAAGCTACTCCAAATCAAAATCTTCATTAGCCACAATACTTAAAACAGTATGAATAGAAGTCATTTTAACAATAGGAGGGAATATCTCATCAAAATCAATGCCTTTTTTTCTATGCAAATCCTTTTACCACTAACCTGGCTTTAAATATTTTCTTACCTTCATCCTCTTCTTTCAATGTTGTAAACTCATTTATTCTATAAAGCCCATTTACTTCCAGGAAACTTACATAAATCCCAAGTCTTATATTTCAGCAAGGAGTCCATTTCGTCTTCCTTACCAAACTCCCATTAAATCTTAGTATCCACCAACATAGCTTCATCATAAAAATCTAATTTACTAGCATCAATAAATAAATAGAATACAAAGAGGGAAAAAAATATTTCTTGAGGTCTACATAGCCTTGTTTATCATCTAATATTCACTGGTGTGTGTGGTATTTGTTGTTGCAATTTTTGTGCATCATGAGGAAGTGTTGTAACATCATCTTTTGTAGTATCATCTAGCACTACATAATCATCTTCTTTCTTCTCATGTTGCTACAACAAATCTTTGTACAACACTTTCTCATTGAATATAACATCCCTACTTCTTACAATTTTATGATTTTTAAAATTCCAAATTCTATAACAAAATTCATCAATGTCATATCCAAAAAATACACATTTCTTTGAGTTATCTTTTAGATTGATTTTATTTTTAGAATCTATATGAGCATATGTTTCACAACTGAAGGTTCTAAGAAAAGAATAACCCACTTTCTTACTAGTCCATGCTTCCTTTGGAATACCACATCCCAAAGGAGTAAAGGGACCTCTGTTAATCAAATATACAATAGTAGTGATAGCCTCCACCTACATCTTTAAGGGAAACCTAGCATGTAACCTCGTGCTCCTTGCACACTCCATTATAGTCTTGTTCATGCATTCAGCTACTCCATTTTCCCATGGAGTCCTTGGAACAATTTTTTGTTTATGAATACCATTAGTGGAGCAATAATCTTCAAATTCATGACTACAATACTCACCACCATTATCATATCTAAGACATTTTAATTTCTTACTAGTCTCATTTTCAACCAAGCATTTCCATTTCTTAAAAGTTTGAAATACATCATATTTTATTTAAGGAAATAAACTCATACTTTTCTAGTTACATCATCAATAAATCTAACAACATAATGAGAGCCACAGAGGGAAGATACCTGAGTTGGTTCCCATACATTTGTATGCACAAGCTCAAATTTCTCATTTTTCTTTTCCTACCTAGTCTTCACAAAACTCACTCTCTTTTATTTTCCATACACACAATTTTCACAAAAGTCCATATTAACACATTTTAGAATTGGTAGAAATTTCTTTGAATAAATTCATTTCATAGCTTTCTCACTTATGTGCCCAAGTCTTTTGTGCCACAACATTGTATCAGAATCTACAGTAGCTATTTTTTATCCCTACTCAACTGCAGTAATTGTTCCTAAACATTCATTTTTCTTTAAAACAATCAAAGTGGAAGGAACAGTATGACTTGTACAAAGATATAAGGTGTCTACTTTCACACATTTTTCTACTTCAAGGGAACCTTTTGAAACCTTCTAGTTTCTATCATTAAAAGAAACTACACAACCCCCATCACCGAGTTGCCCTGTTGAAATTAAATTTCTACTTAGCCTTGCAACATGTCTTACCTCATGTAGTAGCCAATGATTCCTATTCTGTAACTTAATATTAACTTTCCCTTTCCAACAATCTAAAAAGGTTCATTATCCCCCAAATAAACATGCCCAAAATGCCCTTGGACATAATCAATAAAATAACCTCTATGAGGTGTAACATGAAATAAAGCACTAGAATCTAAAACCCATGAATCATCAACACTTTCTAAAGAAAGAAGAAAAGAATCCTCTTCAGATTTGTTACTTATCAAATTTTCCTCTTTGTTCCCTTCTGGTTTATCTCCTTCATTGTTCTTTCAAGTTCAACAATCTTTCTTCTTATGCCTTGGTTTTCCACATTACTAACAAACTCTCGGTCCTCTAGATTGAGACCTCTTCACCTTTGATTTTCCTCTTGATTTTCTACAATTTCTAAAATTATTTCCTCTATTAGTCATTCTACCTTTACTTTGTGCATTCAAAGCACTTCCTTATGTAGATCCACCTGAGGTTTTCCTACGTTTTTCCTCACTCAAAATAACACTAATCACATCATCATATTTTAGAGTATTAGATCCAGAAATGGAATTTCTCATAGCCATTACCAAGTCATTCTAGCTCTCATGCAAAGAACACAAAATCAAGAGAGCCCTAATTTCTTCATCAAAATTAATACCTATAAAGATAACTAACTAGAAATAGTATTAAACTCATTTAAATAATCTACAATAGATCCACCTTCTGCCATTTTCATATTAAATAAATGCTTCATGAGAAATACTTTATTTGAAGCAGAGGGATTTTCATACAATTTCACTAGGGTTTCCATCAATTCATTTGTTGTCTTTGCTTTCATAATATTAAATGTCACCAATGGTGCCAGACATAATCAAATGCTTCCAAATTCCTTTCTGTCTAAAAGATCACAGTCCTCATTTGTCATAGTTCCCTGGTTCTTGGTATTTCCTTCTAGCGTCTTCCATAACTCATTCTAATAGAAATAGTCTTCCATTTGCATCTTTCATAATGGAAAGTTTCGCCCATTAAACTTGTCAACCTTCAGCTTACCCTCATCTTCCATCACTCCCACTCAACTGTGAAACTTTCTTGCATAGGATAACTAAAAAAACAACCTGGCTTGGATACCACTTGTTAGGATTAACCACAAACAAAAATAAAAATTACATGCAAATATAACCAATATCAAAAAATAATAAATCACATAGAAGAGAACACAAGAAACCAAGATTTAACGTGGTTCACCCAAACCATGGGCTATGTACACCAAACAACAAGTCCAATATTATTATGATCCAGTGATTACAACCTGATTACAATATGTAATCCCTTATAGCTCAATACCACCGCAAAAAGCAATTTTTACATCGTATCTTATGAAACAATTCCTAACCCTAAGCCCTTTTAAACAAGCATTTTTTTCACTTTAGGGCTATAGTTAATTATAACATGTTAGCCCAAAATTATTGCTAAAATATTTGCGATAAAATAGGGCTTGAACCCCAAAGAATTATGGAGTATGTACAATATTTCCATGATCAGTCACCACAAACTAACAATCTCCCAATTGGGGATTGATCAAGCCCCACACTAGATAACAAAGTACTTGCAAATTTTTATATTTGTGTTGAAACATAGGCTTTATTAGTTAAACAAAGTTACAAATGCATTAAGAAGAAGAAGAATGTTCTAAAAGAAATGAAGGTTGAGGTACTTGGTCTTGATAGTTTGAAGACTTTGTATACAACTGATATTGATTTTGTATAACAATGGAAATCTTGTAAAATACAAATAATGGATCATCAAAATAGGTACATTGATTATTTTATTTAAGAAGACATGTTGTTCAAATGGTTGTGTATACCAAGAAGATAAATGATGGATATCATAACAAAGGATAAACATAATGGAGGACTTGCAAATTTTTCTGGAATTGATAAAACAATGAGTTTAATCTCTGTGAGATACTTTAAGCCATAGATGTTAAAAGATGTTTAGAAATTTGAAATAAGAAGTTGTAGAATTTGTCAAGTTGCAAAAGGAACAAGTTAGAATGTGGGATTGTACAAACTATTGTTTATTCCTAGAAAACGTTGGGAAGACATCAATATGGATTTTGTTCTTGGATTACGTAGAAATCAAAAAGCTAATAATTCTATCTTTCTTTTTTGTTGATAGATTTTCTAAGATGGCTCATTTCATACCATGTAGAAAGACATTAGATGCAATACATATAGAATATTTTTTCTTTAAAGAGAATGTCAAGTTTCATGAACAAGGTCCTACAACCACCATCATTCTCTTATTTAGAATCAACAAGGTCAATTTCCACCGATTTTTTCATTTTAGGCTTCTTAGTAATGTAACTTTGTTTACTAAAAACTTCATGAAATTGGCCTTGTATAATGAGTTGTAGAGTGTATAAATATCTACGTAATTCATTAGGCTATATGGCTATGAAATTTAGCTTGATTGTAAAGGAAATATGAGCCTATGATCTTGTCCAAAAATGAGAGTTTATTGTATGTAAATTATTTATTGTAATTCAAAGTTTCTCAAGGGGTTTTGGGTGATGAGTTTTTCCCAAAAGGGTTTCCCACATTAAATATGGTATTTTGTGTTTATCTTATGTGAATATTTTTTTTCTTCAATGTTCTCATTTTTCATGTTCATCTCAATGTTCTAAAGTATATTTACAATCTTTTATATTTCCCCTATGAATTGGCATTTGGAAGGCATTTTCTGCAAGTACCTTTCCTAACAAGTGGTATCAGAGCCTGGGTTATCCCTTTTGGGTAGGGTCATTTTCTATGTCAATTTAGTTCCAGTGGGAATTTGGAAAGTATTTATCTAGTAATTGAGATGGTGGGTTTAGGGAGAGTAAAGATTCAAAAGTTTAGTGGTATGAACTTTGAGTTGTGGAAACTTAAAATTGAAAATATATTGGTTGATCATAATCTATGGGTTGTTGTGTTTGGTAACAAGGACACAACAAAAGGCCAAAGGACTGATAAGGCTATGTCTTTTGGATTTCATTCTATTGAATATTCATGAGGAGAAAACTACACATTCTCTATGGAATAAGTTGGTGTTGAGCTATTGTTATGCACGATGCTAAACGATAGGAATTCTTGCGAACTCCTCTCTTGAAAAGCTGATTTTGTGAACCAACTACAAGGTTTTGAGTTCATCTCATGACCTACTAGAATCTGTTCAATTGAAGATAAATGTGATTGTTCACAAGGAGGCCTTTGCTGGTTCATTTTGATTTCGGATGATATGACAAATCTGCATGCTGCTTCAAAATAATACACAGATAAAAAACTATGTTTTTGTATTTTTATGTTTTTTATGAATGTAACTAGTATGAATTCCTATTCTAACAAAGGGAGTTAGCAAAGAAAATAAAAAACTTTAAAGAAAATAACATGAAATTGAAAATTCCTAACAAACATAAGTTATGGAGAACGACACGTTTGTGAATTAAGCTTTCAAAGAGATCAATAAATAACCAATGAAAGGAGTGATGCTTCCTTGATTCCACTAATGCAATCATCAGTGAGAAAAATTAGTGATTGTATGATGTTTCACCCTTCATCAAATCACAAGGCCACAAAAAGTGCACTCGTGCGAGACAAAAAGTTATGTAGGCAGAATTCAATGATTTCTTCTCAAGCTAGTTACACAGCAGAATTTGTCAAAACCATAACAAACACCAGAACTAATGAATCACACAACTAGAGACAAAGCAATAAACCTTGGCTCAATCACAATTCTATGAACAAGATTCACAAAACAATGACACATTTGGGCAAGAATTACTACACTCCAAATGTGAGCACCAAAAGCATAATTTTATTGCAAAATAATGGTGACCCTAATTACATATTACAATGGAGTATTTATAAGAAATCGTCTCCTCAATTTGTGTTGAGAGTGAGAGATATTTTCATGCAATAAAATACTTTTAATTTAATTTAAAAAAACTAATTATATACATACTAAGAATCTAACTCGTGCTTAGTAGAACTCCATCCATTTTATATTCATTAATTGGATGCATAAACCTTTACATGTCATAGGAAAAATAATTTATGAGAGAAAAAGAATAAGAAACCCTTTAGTCAAAGTAGAGGTGTCTAGAAGTGTCAAAAATAGAAGTTGATCCTTCACTATGCGTTTGTTGAAGTTAAACTATCATTAAAATGCGTTTCTGATGCATGGAAAGCTCTATTTTTGGAACTAGTAGTTAACTGTTGGTGCACCTCTGAAAAAGTATACCAACTCACCTACGCACCTCTTCAAAAAATTCTGAAACACTTATGAAAATGTGCACCTGTGGACCTATGCACCTCAATGAAATTTGTGCAAGGTGCTCAAATCAACAAAAAATCAAAGTTCTCAGTTTTGAAAATAGTTTTTGGGTTTTGCTCAAATGGGGTTTTAGATCACTTTTGTGTACTTACTTTGATCCTTTTGATGATTTATGCCATCTTTATAGCCAAAAAAATTCATAGACCCGAAATCCTTATGCTTCTAAAATCCCAAAGTACCTGAGTTGAATCTTGTCATTAATGGTTGCATAAGATGAAGAACCTATTTTGGTTCATATATCCAACCTCTGTATCTTTGATCTTCAGTGTAAATTTCTTGATTCTTTCTTCTCTTTGACTGTTTGATCCTTCCCAATTAGAGACCAAGTGATCTGGATAATCCAAAATGATCAAATGTTTGAAACTTTTTCATACTTTTTTACAAGTTTTTCTATCTTTTTCAGAGGTTTTTTGCTCAAAATATCAGGTTTAAAACTTTCATCAATCCTTAAAACTTGGTAGTCGAAGGCTTGCTATTTTAGGGACTAAAATTAGATCTTCAGTTCTTCTTTCCAACAGTGTAAACGGTTCTAAATTCTGAGCTCTCAATCAAAAGTTATGACCCCGACAAGTTGAGGATGCCTCTTTTATCTACACAAAGAAGCAAACATTAGTTTGAAGAGTTGAAAATATTAATTAAAACAAACCCTAATAATAACATGGAGAAACCCAAAAAAACCCTATTGATGAAAACACCTAAAAAACTCAATTTATCCCTGAAATGCAAAAAAAAAGGGTGCACCTCAGAGGGGCACCTGGTGCACCTCTTATGATTTGCAATATTTTAATATGGGTGTGTAGCATCACACCTAATTAGGTGTGCTGATGTGCACCTTAGATTTTTGTGTTTTTGTTATGTTTTTAGAGTTTCTTAAGGTTTTTTTAAAGGTTTTTGCACACCTTAAATTTAGGTTTTTTTAATGTTTTCTTGTGTTTTTTTTGCAGTGTTAAGCAGGGAGGAATGGGATGGAAGGCATACCTAGACAGGTTTGGTGTTGTGGCTAGAAGCTAGAGACGATGAGAAAATGAAGAACGATGGCAAGGAGAAGGGTGTAGGGGGTTTTATACATTGGCAACTTTAGTGTTATGTTGTTGCACATCTACGAAGGTGAAATGCCTCCTTTAATGAAATTTGGCACACTAGTGCACCACTTGAGGTGCGCTAGTGCACCTCTTATTTTGTAAAAGATTTGTCTCTTCTTAGAATTTTGATTTTTGACAACTAGGTTTTCCAGTTGGGACTCAAACATAAGCTAAGACACTAGATAAACCCTAAAAAAGACTTGAACCCCAGACTAGGGTTCTAAAAGACCAAAAAATAAAGTATGGGGTCCCCATTTCTAATAAAAATGGGGCATGTGTTGTGAAACTATAACAAATAGCCCCAACAAAAAAGGAAGAAATGACAAAGACATTTCTTCATTAGCAAACATTTCTCTGACATGTACCCAAGAACAACTGAATCATGAATACTCCAAGCGTATTTCAAGTCATTTTGCAGTCAAAACCTCAGAATCTTGAATCTCCAAGTTTAGTGTGTGTTTAGAGTATTTATTTCCTTTGAAATCTTAGGACGTGGTCTATCAAAAGCTTTTGACAACTTGGAAACAATCTTCCACCCCATCCAGCTCATTCGTCAGGAATCTTCACAAAAGTTGTTTATCGATCATTTGTCTGACAAAATGAGAGAATCAATTCTGAGGGCTCTTGGTGGGTTTTCACTTTTTCATTTGAAGTCCTAAGAAACCTTTGGATACTTTCTCCATGTAGCTCATAATGTCATTATTTTATTATTTGAATGAAGCAATGGTTTTAAAACTAGATAGCTCATTTAATGCATATCCCTATAATCAGATCACCTTTCTCAAACTTTGTAGAATCATTCATTCTTAACACCTTTCTTTCCTTTTTTAAAAATTCTCTTTCTATATCCTGACCATGCTTAGATTGTGTGGCCAAGACATTGGTGTCATTTCTTGGATTTGATCTTTTAGTGAACATCCCTTGCATTCCTCTTTTAAAGAATTATTTAGAAACTCTCACACCAAACAACAATCTTAGCAATTCCTTCGAGAAATCCTTCCATTTGAACCAGTGGGGTTTGGACTATCCCTTGTTGCTTTCATCCTTAGTTCAAAAACACCTAAGATAATCGATCTTTAAATTTGCAAAGTGTTGAGAATTTTTTGATCTACAATTTTGAATTCAAGACCAAAATTCCCCTATTACTGCAAGTGACATCCATTCTTCAGTGGGTATAAGACACATAATCATTAAAATATTTTGACAAAGAAATACCTCTTCCCAAAAGTAAAAACCAAAAAGTGGTTTAATGAGATACGTCAAGATAAAATCTTGAGTGCACCTAACCCCCAGACTAACATGACTAAAAAAGAAAAAGAAACGAAGTCCAAACAAAAAGACTCGACTCAAAGAAAACTAACACCTAATTAGAAAGGCTAAAAGACTAAGAAAAACAAAAAAAAACAAAAACAAAAACAAAAAATTATCTACAGAAAACCTTGAATAATAAGAACATGGGGTGGTTGTTAGTATATTTCTCATGATGTGCAATACTAATGAACCACCCCATATAGTCCTAGGAAAAGCTAATTTGTCTTTGTACTTAGAAAAATAAAATTTGGACGATCTTGGTTCAAATTTTGAGCACAAATCACACAAAATCAGAAGTTGCGGTAGCTCTCCATGACCATGATTAATCCACAAACAAGTTCTCTTACCTTTAGCATCATATTCAAATTAAAAATCATCAAAGGGATAATGGAAAGATATCACCTAATCTAGCGAGTCCCCCAGCATAGGGGTACGGTCACACATTGTAATTTCTCTTTCTGGCAATCTTATCTCATGATACACAACTTCACATACACATGGAAACACTTTAGGTTCCTTCAAACTAGAAAAATCAATCACTAGCCTTCATTTCAAACTATAGGATTCATTACTATCACCGACCAAGATGTTTTCTTCATCATATCCCAAAGAAACTTGTTCAAAATCATACTTTCCCTCCATTGCTATCTCCCAAGCTAACAAGAAATTAGGACAACTTTCTTCTAAATGGAACCCAAATGGATGGATTCTACATGAATTAGTTATTGCATGGTTTGATATACGTGCAGAATACCCACAAATAGACATTTCCTCAGTTAAGCTTGAGAGAAAATTGAGCACTCTATCCATCTCTTCTAATGACATATCTTGTTTTGAGGGAGCTATCTTATCATTATTCAATGGGAAATCAATCTCACAATAGGAAGCATTGGTTTCTTGATGACCTCTTGATTCAAAATTCTCACCAACCTCGATATCTTCTACACTTCCATCACTTTTTGCAACTCCATGGAGTTTTGGAACTTCAAAATTTTTTGTGTCCTCAAATTTTCTTGGCATATCCACACTTATTGAAACATCAACACTTGGAAGAATTTCTTCATTGAATGGGAACACAAACTCCTCTTGATCATCTTCATCATTTTGTCCTTCTGTAGATTTATCATATGATTCAAACATCATTGCACTAAACTGCAAAGGTTGTTCCTCCATGATTTGGGGAGGTTGATCTAAAACATGGTTATACCTATATCCATTTTCACTTAGTCTCATAACTCTAATACTGTTATTCTCATTGTTGATATTACTGTAAAGGCCAAAATTTCCACTATGATTTTGAGAATAATTGTTTTGGGCAGAAAGTTGTCTTGGATGATTGCCTTGGTTTCTTGAGGAATTCAATTTTATTCTCACAAGTTCACTAGCTAAAAGAGACATCGTCTCCTTCATGGCCTTAACCTCTCTAGCCATATTGCTTTCTACTTCAACAGATGTAGCTGCCTTTTGGGACTCATACCCTAAATATGTAATTCTTGACATTAGAGCAACAATAACCTAATTTGTGAATATAACAGCCTCTTTGAAGACCTTTTCAATGGTATCAATGTCTTTGGGTGGGAGCCTTCTTAGAAAAATAGAAGTTAATGAATCCATTATTCCAAAATAGATTTGGATGACACCCTCTTGTGGTATAGTGTATGGAAACTCCATTCTTTGGTAAATCCTATAGAAGCAATGATTAAACTGTGAAATACTCTTGTGGGGATCCCTCTCAATTGAGATGAATTGATGATGTAGGAGAGCTGGATCAATATAGATCTTGAATTGTTCCAGAAACTTGATCTCAAAAGAGTTTTAATCCCTTATTGATGCTAGTAGTAGATTGAGGTACCGATTGAACGATATTTCCCCCAAAGTGTAAGGGAAAAGGTAGCATACCATGTCCATATGTTGAATCTGGTTTTGTTTACAGATCTTTTTAAAAAATTTAAGATGATCTTCTACTATTCATGATTCTCCATAGATGAACCATGGGCAAAACTTTTCAGGATTTTTGGGCAAGTCATGTAATGGTCTAGTTAGGTTCAAAGGTGAACTTTGGGCATTGAAGAAAGGCATGGTGCATAATGATGGAAATGTGTGAAGTAGAAGGTAAAGAAAATGATGATGATGGAATGTGTAATGTGAATGGGTAGAGTTCTTGGTATCCCTTTATCACTGTGATGCTTGTGAAAGTGACTAAGTTCTATAAACTTGTGTTTATTTTGGAAAAATGTACCTCTAAAGAAGAACACTTTCTTAAAATAACACACCTTGCACACCTGCGCACCATGGTGACAAGAGCCAAAAATCCAAAAATTCTTCAAGTGACAATTTTCCAGAGTTGGAATTTTTCTTCAACTTTAGAATTTTCTAGAGTTAGTTTTTTTTTCAACTTCAGAATTTTCCAGAGTTAGATTTATTTTTTCCAACTTTAGAATTTTCTAGAGTTAGATTTTTTTCCAACTTCAAAATTTTTTAGAGTTAGATTATTTTTTTCAACTTCAAAATTTTCTAGAGTTAAATTTTTTTCCAACTTCAGAATTCTCCAGAGTTAGAATTTTTTCTCCACTTCATAATTTTCTAGAGTAATTTTTTTTTTTTGTAGAATTTTCAAATACCAACTTGGGTTTTCCAATCTGAATGGTTTTTAGGCCCTCCTTCTAGCACCACTTCTGTTGAACTGTCATTATGCATGATGCTAAGCGGTAGGAATTCTTGTGAACTCCTCTCTTGAAAAGTTGATTTTGTGAATCAACTCCAAGGTTTTGGGTTGATCTTGCAACCTACTAGAATTCATTTAGTTGAAGATAAATGTGATTTTTCACAAAGAGGCTTTTGCTGGTTCATTTTGATTTCGGATGAGATGAAGAATCTGCATGCTACTTCAAAATAATACACAGAAAAAGAACTATGTTTTTTTATGAATGCAACCTAACAATGCAACTAGTATGAATTCCTATTCTAACAAAGGGAGTTAGCAAAGCAAATAACATGAAATTGAAAATTCCTAATGGACATAAGTTATGGAGAATGACACGTCTGTGAATTAAGCTTTCAAAGAGATCGGTAAATAACCAATGAAAGAAGGAGTAGCACTTCCCTGGTTCCACTGATGCAATTGTCAATGAGAAAACTTATTGATCATATGATGTTTCACCCTTCATCAAATCACAAGGCCATGGAAAGTGTGCTCATGCGAGATGAAAAGTCAAAATTTGTCAAAACCATAGCAAACACCAGAACTAATGAATCGCACAACCAAAAACAAAGCAATAAACCTTTGGGTTAATCACAATTCCATGAACAAGATTCACAAAACAATGACACATTCAGGCAAGAATTACTACACTCCAAATGCAAGCACCAAAAGCATAATTTTATTGCAAAATAATGACGACCCTAATTATATATTACAATGGAGTATTTATAAGAAATCATCTCCTCAATTTTTGTTTAGAGTGAGAGATATTTTCATGCAATAAAATGCTTTTAATTTAATAAAACAAACTAATTATATACAAACTAAGAATCTAACTGGTGTTTAGTAGGACTCCATCCATTTTACATTCATTAATTGGATGCATGAGCCTTTACATGTCATAGGACAAAGAATTTATGAGAGAAAAAGAATAAGAAAGCCTTTAGTCAAAGTAGAGGTGTCTAGAAGTGTCAAAAATAGAAGTTGATCCTTCACTGGGCATCTATCGAAGTTAAACTACCGTCAGAATGTGTTTTAGATGCATGGAAAGCTCTATTTTTGAAACTAGTAGTTAACTGTTGGCACACCTCTCAAAAAGTGCACCATCTCACCTGCACACCTGCGCACCTCTTCAAAGACTTCCAGAACACTTATGAAAATGTGCACCTATGAACCTACACACCTATGAACTTGCACACCTACAACTGTGGGCACCTCGATGAAATTTGTGCAAGGTGCTCAAATCAACAAAAAATCAAAGTTCTCATTTTTGAAAACAGTTTCTGGGTTTTGCTCAAATGGGGTTTTAGATCACTTTTGTGTACTTAATTTGATCCTTTTGATGATTTATACCCTATTTATAGCAAAAAAATTTCATAGACCTGAACTCCTTCTACTTCTAAAATCCCAAGGAACTTGAGCTAAATCTTGTCATTAATGGTTGCATAAGATGAAGAACCTATTTTGGTTCACATATCTAACCTATGTATCTTTGATCTTCAGTGTAAATTTCTTGATTCTTTCTTCTCTCTAACTACCCAATTCTTCCCAATTAGAGACCAAGTGATTAGAATTATACAAAATGATCAAATGTTTGAAACTTTTTCATACTTTTTTACAAGTTTTTCTATGTCCTTTTAATTGGCTCTTTCAGAGGTCTTCTACTCAAAATATCAAGTTGAAACTTGCATCGGTCCCTAAAATTAGGTAGCTAAAGGCTCGCTATTTTAGGGACTAAAATTAGATCTTCAGTTCTTCTTTCCAATGATGTAAACGGTTCTAAATTCTGAGCTCTTAGTCAAAAGTTATGACCCCGACAAGTTGAGGATGCCTTTTTTTATCTACACAGGGAAGAAAACATTAGTTTGAGGAGTTGAAAATATTAATTAAAACACACCCTAATAACGACGTGGAGAAACCCAAAAAAACCCTATTGATGAAAACACCTAAAAAACACAATTTATTTCTAAAATGCGAAAAAAAAGGGCACACCTTGCGCACCTCAGAGGGGCACCTAGTGCACCTCTTATGATTTGTAATCTTTTAATATGTTGTGCACCTAATTAGGTGTGCTGATGCCAACCTTAGATTTTTGTGTTTTTGTTATGTTTTTAGAGTTTTTAAAGGTTTTTTAAAGGTTTCTTCATTGTGAAGGTGCATAGTAGGTGCACCTAATTAAGTGTGCTACTGCACACCTTAAATTTAGGTTTTTTAATCTTTTCTTATGTGTGTTTTGTAGTATTAAGCAGGGAGGAATGGGCTGGAAGGTGCACCTAGAAAAGTGCGGTGTTGTGGCTAGAAGCTAGAGAAGATGAGCAAATGAACAATGATGGCAAGGAGAAGGATGTGGGGGGTTTTATATGCTAGCAACTTTAGTGTTGCGTAGGTGCACAACTACACTGCTACGCATCTACAAGGTGAAATGCCTCCTTTGATGAACTTTGGTGCACTAGTGCACCAGTTGAGGTGCATTAGTGTGCCTCTTATTTTGTAAAAGACTTGTCTCTTCTCAAAATTTTGATTTTTGACAATTGGGTTTTCCAGTCAGGACTCGAACATAAACTAAGACACCAGATAAACCTAAAAAGAGTTGAGCCCTAGACTAAGGTTCTAAAAGACCAAAAAATAAAGTATGGGGTCCTCATTTCTAATCAAAATGGGGCATGTGTTATGAAATCACAACAGTTGAGAGATATATATTAGGGAAAATCCTTGGTAAATAAGCTATTCCTGAGAAAGAAGGTGTACTCTTTGAAGATGGATGGAGGAAAAATTATGGTAGATCATTTAAATGTGTTCAATATGGTGATTGCACAATTGACATCTATTGGTGTATCTGTTAGTGAAGATCAGTGTTGCTTGCTACTGCTATGCTCATTACTTGATTCATGGGATCATCTTGTGATGGTCATTGGAAATACTACCACTTGATTAAAAATGGATAAAAGTGGCTATTGCACTTTTGAAAGAGAAGATGTAGAGGAAATCTTCTCAAGTGGCTAAGAAGGCTCTCATCATTCAAGGAAAAGTGAAGAAAAAAATAAAGAAGGATATGAAGCTTGAATGTTATGGGAAGAATCCCAAAATGAAGTGTTGGAATTGCAAGTAGATTGGTCATATCTGAAAGGATTGGAAAGAGTTGAAAAAGAAGAAGAAAATGGAGAGTTCTTCTAATTTTGAGTCTTCTCAAAATGATGATGAAGATGCAAGCAGTGTTTCTTTGGCTAATCGCTCATCTGATGATGACTAGGTTAGAGTATTTCAATATTCATATGGAATATGTTTGTCATGATGCCATGTGTGACTTGGTACCATTGTATAGTGGGAGTTATTGGTGGTGATGTGGATGTCATGTGTAACTCAACACCGTGGTTTAGTGGGAGTTGTTGGCAATGACAAAGTAATTAATCTTCATTGGTATTGTAGATGTTGAAGGCATGAGATTTTGATGTGGCAAAAGGATCTTTTCACATTTGTTGAAGTACTATTTGGAGATGTTAATCTTCATGTGATTGAAGATGTTGACATCTTGAGGGCTCAACTGAGTCTTTGATAAAGGTGTAGGTTATGGTATGTTCATTTGGAGCATGTTATCTCTTTTTTTGAGATGGTTTAGATCATGTTGTCATGTTTAGGTTCTTGAGGCCATGTTTGGAACTTTGACATTGATCTTGGTTTCATTTCTTTGTATTGAGTGTAATGATCATTTGTTGGATACTTAATGATATTACAATATTACATTTGGAGTTGGCATTGATTGATAGTTACAGGTGCTAATGAATACTTAGAGAGGATGGTGATGTTTTCTCTTGTGATTAGAGATGTGTTTGTTGGAATGGTTGGTGAAGGAAGTCCCAGAGGCATTCATTTGATATGGATTGAGGAGAATTTTCTTAGTTGAGTCTTGGTTAGAGACTTGGATATCTTGATGATCAATATTCTTATCTTGGTCTTAACTTTGTACTTCATCAAGTGGGAGATTGTTGGAATGACAAAGTATCGTATGGTGGGTCCACAATATTGTATAGTGGAGGTGAGTTACCATATGGTGACACCGGTGGAAGAGATCACCATGCAGTGAAAGTAAGGTCACTGTGTAGGAGATACTATCAAATGTATTTAATATGATGAATGGCATGTGCATAGTGACGTCTTAGTATGCTTAAGTAGTACACCAAATTTGGTACAAGTGGTCAAGGCCCGAAGGGAGTGTCTAAGGCCCTGATGCCGAAGGGAGTGATCCCATGCCAAATGGAGTTTCAGAGGCCAAAGGGAGTGATCTGATGTTGAAGGGACTACCGTCTAGAGGAGTAAGTATTGGGACTGTCAAGATTGTTAGTTACCCTTTTTTTTATTTGATAGTTAATGTACCAAATTCCATAACAAATTATAGAGTGTATAAATGTATGTGGGATTCATTAGGCTATATGGCTAGGAAAGTCAGGTTGATTTTAAAGGCAATATGAGCCTGTGAGCCTATCGAAAAACTAGAGTTTGTTGTATGTAAATTGTTTACTATAATACAAAGTTTCTCGAGCGTATTTGGGTGGTGAGTTTTTCCTGAAAGGGTTTCCCACATTAAATATGGTCTTTTGTGTTAATCTTGTATGAATATTGTTTTTCAATGTTCTCATTTTTCCTGTGCATCTCAATGTTCTAAAGTATTTATAATCTTTTATATTCCCCCTGTGAGGTGGCATTTGGAAGGCATTTTCCACAAGTATTCTTCCTAACAATATCTTGTCCTTGCTAACGCTATATGCTATCATATTACCATACTTTTGTCTTGTTAAATAGTTGTATATTTCAAAAAAAATTGAATAATCAATTTTATTTCTACAAAACAAATAGTATTTTAATCTATAGAAACCAAGGTTAAAAGACCTTGCCTTCCATGTTTTGGATATCACTATCGTGGCTTTAACTAGATAGCATGGAAATGTCAACCACATCAATGAACGACTTTCACATTTTCTAGAAAGAAACTATCAACATTGTTTCTTTTATCTACTTACATTTTCTCCTTTCCAAGCATCTGACAACATCGAAATATCAAAATAATCTAATGAAAAGTCTCCTAAGAATAAGCCTATTAGCTTAAAAATAATAATAGATTTTTTGTCAACAATATGCTAATCTATTGAAGTTCATATTGCACATTTCTATGCTCCTATTGCCATAAGGACAACATTGAAAAACTTACAATACATATTGTTATACATCACACCCCAAATGTGAAGGAACACATCAAAGATATATGTAATCAATTTTATCTTTCACTAACTCTTTTTTCAATAATCATATTATTTCACCTTTATGATCACAAACATTAACTAAGTCACTATAAACACATTTTACACTTGAAAACTATGATTTTCTTAGTGGCCTTTTTGATCAAGTTGTATTTTTATTTGATGAGAAGAAATATATAGCAGAAGCTTATATCATGTAACCTCATTAAAAAATGTATATTTAATTTCTTTCAATATTATTCATTTCAATGATGAAGTTTTGACTACTTTACTCACCACAACAATGTCATCCACGTAAAGCACTAGGTCATTGTCTCATATATGTATTCATTTGTATTTTTCAACATGTCCCAAATTTGATCATTCATCAACCCAATTTTTTACTTAAAATAAATACATAATGTTAGTGTTGCATAAGCACATACACTTGTCCTTCTACCACATCTTCTTTAATAAGAAATTGATTAAGCAATGTTTGTAATCTCTACCAATAAACACCTTTGCTGACATCAATGACAAGAAAATGCCAAGAAAAATATTCCTTCATAAAATTATTTCTATCTTCCTTTCAAGGAATGGTTTTGATCTTTGGTCCATGTGACAACATCTTGATCTATGTTTTTCAACAAAGTGTATACATGCTCTTTTTCCTAAAAATGTCTTCAATGTCATCACTCTTCATGACTATTTTGATGCTACCATTTACCTTTCATCATATTAATTTTCATTTATTTGTGCACTACAATTGTGACTTCTCTATGTGTTCCTATTAATTAACCTTTGAAGCACATTTTGATTCCCTCTACAAAAATATAGATTGTACATTTTTTTACCACAATTGCTCCTTATTTTTCTCCTGTCAATTCAAAGTGGACTCAAAATCGAACAAGTATGCACTCAAAACCCATTGCAACTTTATGTATACTACTAATACCAATTGTACTATTAAATAATTTCATACCTCAACACTGTCAAGACACCTGTTGTAATATGTTGCACATGTAATTCTACATAAACACAAAGATAAACTTTAAACATCAATACTCTATTGATTTTCACTTTCTTTCAAATGTTGAAAGCTCAAATATCAATCAATCAAACACTATTAGACTAATCTCATACCAAGTTTAAGTTTTACACCATGATAATCTATATAAACCATATCAACAATTGGGCCCTATTATGCTACACGAGACAACTTCAACCAAACTATCAAACATGAATAAATTCAAAGTGATATGTCCAATGAATAAGAAAGAGCATCAGGAAGTTTCTTGATGTGCTTCATTAAAACTTTGTTTCTCATGGAGACATCATTGTTTAATCAATGTTTGACAATCACTTGATCAATTTTTTCAATGGGTCTTACTATCTTTAACATTACCTTTATTTTGTTGCTTATTATTGTCTTCTCTGCATGGTTCTACTTTGCAATGCCTCTCTCTTCTCTATATATAAAATGGCTTATATTTATGCCTCTAGTCTCCAAAACAATAATGTGTCTCTTTAAAATAATTATTTAAAATTCAAGGAACATTACACTCCCCTTGACTAGAGGACACTATCACAAAAGAGTTGTGAATCATAATATAACCTTAGCTCTTGATTTCTCTATACCTTATTTAGCATGATACATTTTGATATAGATTGTCAAAAGTTTGGATTATGTCATACACCTGAACAAGCAATACCACTGGCACCAATCTAAAAAAAAGAATTAGGAATTGAATCAAGCCATCTCTTCCTAACAAGTGATCCCCTAGATTTGATGTAGACATTTCTACAAATGGAACACATACTATCAATAATACTATGATCTTAGGCACTAATACTGCTCATTGTTGATCTATGTGACTTAAACAAGCAACACGTAACACTAAACATTACTTATAAGTAATAATTGTTAAAACTATATCAACGAACTCCAAAATATTGATGATAGTACATGTAATGTCCCCTTCTTAATGTGACCATCAAGGTCAATAGATTAGCCTATGAAAAGAGCTTGCATAGGCTAATGAAGTGATTAGGGAGTTAATTTTGAAGTATTTTTAGGAGTTACTATTTTTAGTAAGTCAGTGGGAGTGGCATGATATGGAAATTTCTATTGTTTGACTTGGAGGATTTGGTTGAGCTCTTTCCAATGAGATATCATACATGGTATTCTGAGTTCTACTCTTATATGATTTTAATGCCGAAGTTAATTTGCTTTTTTATAAAGTGATAATTAAATAAAAGACTTATCAATTAAGTCACTTTATTATAAAGTTGTTTTAAAAAGGTGTTTCCCATTTATTCCACATTGCTTATGTAAATGAAGTCGACTTCTTAGAGGACTTTATATTCTCTTAGCTTGAATGAGTTGGGGTATGCTTGGATGATATTACTATTAACTATTGGATTTATGGGAAATCTAATTATTGAGCTTAGAGAATGAAATCCCTCTTTGCTAGCATTCTCTTTGTTGTTTAAAGACACAATCAAGAGGATTATCGGGTGTTTTCATTCACGAAACACAATGGGATTTATTGGCATGTTCACACATAGTTTAAGAGGGCTCTAAATTTTAGGTCAAAAGTTACTAGCAACCATGAATAGTGCTTTTCTACAGTGCATGTAAATAGTGTTTTTTCTATAGTGCATGTGAATAGTATTTTTTATATAGTGCACATGAATAGTATTTTTGCTACAATGTCGTGAATAGTGCTGCTACAGTATGCAAATAGTGTTGCATTGAGTTTCTTGTTCATTCTTACTAGTTAAAGGTTGGGAGGCTGTCATTTCATCTACAGATCACTATGACATCTACTTCCAGGTTTCTTCCATCGTATTGTTCATTTTAGGCATTGTAATTGTTAAATACCAATCTGAATATTTGTTGCAACCTATAAGACAATTGTATATAAACACTTCTATTGCGAAATCAATGTTTTATTAGCAAATACAGAGGTCCAAACTTTGCTTATTTATTGTTGTACATTTGCTAAGTGTTTATCAAAATTCCATGTTGAAAATAGCACTTTAATTGATAATACTTAGTAGTATACAAGTCTCCTAAAAAATAAAAAGAAGCGCAATTATTACAATGACCTATCAGATCCAGGGTGTCCTTGCATTGTTGAATTTGATGAAATATCAACCCTACGACTCCCAAGAATCACCTACATGCAAACACCTATCACAGAAGAGAAAAGAAAAAAGCTATAGAGGCTAAAATTGCCAGATCTAGAGATAAGACATTCTTGACGAGCAAAAA
This sequence comes from Cupressus sempervirens, assembly GCA_028749045.1. Classification (NCBI taxonomy): domain Eukaryota; kingdom Viridiplantae; phylum Streptophyta; class Pinopsida; order Cupressales; family Cupressaceae; genus Cupressus; species Cupressus sempervirens. Next base: position 285,757,755 of record CM053793.1, on the reverse strand, counting down.
GAGAAATTGCTATTATCAAAAGTGAATGAATAAAATTACAAAGAGATCAATCCTTATAAAAGGAGATCAAAACCCTAACATGGTAAAACCTAGGCTGCATGATAATAATTAATGAAATAATTAATTATTGTATACCTAAAGTTTAGCTTAAGTAAACTAGAGATAATAAGAAACTTAATAATTAAATCAAAATAATTTAATTAATAAGGTAATATCTTATTACTCTAACACCCCCCCTAAGATAAGCTTAGGGAGTAGCTAAAAGCTTAGAAACTAGTGTTGAAAGCAAATTGGGTCCTGACAACAAGGCCTAATGAAGTACTCAAGCACAACCAAATCTTTGTAAAGAGGAGAAATAGAGAAAACCACATGGGAAAAACCCTACTCCAAAAAGAGATGGAAAGAATGTTCTAGAAGATAGGAACAAAAGATAATCATGAAGAATACCACTAAAGCATGAAGCTACAAACACTGCCAAACTGTTGATCTGAAGAACCTCCACTATATAGAATACAACTATGTAGAGAAGACTAAGTTTGAAGAGCTAATCAATCAAAGATGAAAGGGTCTCCAAAAATAGGAATGAAAGAATGTATATATGGTAAATGATCCATCTCACTGAAGTGCATAGGTATCCAGCCACTGCAATCACCTAGTACATAGGACCAAATACTAAATACATAGCTCACTCCATCAAACCAAGAAAGCAATAGAACCAACATAACCCCTATAATTTTGAGAGGTAAGATATGAATAGTAAAACTGAATGCAATATCTCCTATAGAAAAAAAGAACCTAGAACATCAAAAGTGCAAAAGAAGTACAAACACCTATAATGGCATGTGTCATCAACACATCATGAGGCTAATGTCATAGAAGGAACACTCACTTGACAAAGGAAGATGGTGAATATGGCCAAAATGAAACCCGCCAAAGCACTTTATAATGTAGTGCAAGTACAACAAAACACAAAGATGGGAAAGATCCTGAAATGCAATAGAGTGGCACTTTATCTCAGTGCATTTACAAAAATACTACAAAAGGATGTCAACAATGATAGTAAAAAAACATAAGGTTGATGCAATAGATAGTACAACCCATGAAAAATCATCTGAAACAAAAAAATTGATCCCTAGACCTAAAACAACTAAGATATCCATCAAAATGTAGAAAAGAAAAAAATTGAATGGAATGTGCCTGAAGCAGAATCTGGGAAATGGAATGTCTCAAAATATGTCTCTTGGAGTGCAAAATAGAACTTTTGACTTTGACAGAAAAATAGACAAGAAAACAACATCAAAAATTTAAATAAATAGCACCATCATGACAACCTCAAAATCATATTTTTTGGTGCTTCTTTCGGATCAAAAAATGAAGTTCGAATGAGCAAGTTACGGCCAAAAAACCACATGCAAGTAAAAAAAGCTTGAAAAAAAAACAAAAAATACCACGTTGGGATCCATGCAAAATACCTTGAAAAGTGTGTCTACCAGTAATAGATATTGCCTTGGTAAGCGTGACATTTTTGTATCAAAACTATCTAGATTTGCATGCCCAAAAATCTTGATTTGCATGTAAAAAAATCTCAATTTTTGTGACAAAAATCACAAAATCATCGCCTCAGGAAACATGCCAAAAATCTCAATGTTTGAAAAATCTTGATTTACATGCCAAATTTAAGAAAATCATTGCCTCAAGAAATGTGTCAAAATCTTTATTTAAGAAATATCTCTAAATTCTTGCCAAAAATCAAAAAAAATTTGCCTTGGAAAATGTGACAAAAAATTAGAGAATCATCACCTCGAGAAATGTGTCTAATGTGGGAGCAAAAATTTTGCCTCAAATTCCAATTGTGCCCAAATTGGACAAATTTTATATGAAAATAAGGGGTTTTGGAGGCTCTGAGCTCAACAATAATGTCCATTTGGGCTCAAAGTGCACCAAAAAATGGGGACACCCCAAATTTAATATAAATTTATTTTTGAAGAATGAAACCCTTTGAAAGAAAAAACACAAATATGAAAGCCAAGCCAAACTTCTCATAAACAAAATAGCGGCATGAAGATCTAGAGCTTTGATACCATGTCGAAGTTGATGAAATATCAACCCTGCAGCTCCCAAGAAGCTCCTACATGCAAACACTTGTCACAGAAGAGAAAAGAAAAAAGCTATGGAGGCTGGAATTGCCAATTTCAGAGATGAGACATTCTTGATGAGCAAAAAGAGAAATTGCTATTATCAAAAGTGGACGAATAAAATTACAAAGAGATCAATCCTTATAAAAGGAGATCAAAACCCTAATAGGGTAAAACCTAGGTTGCATGATAATAATTAATAATATAATTAATTATTATATACCTAAAGTTTAGCTTAAGTAAACTAGAGATAATAAGAAACTTAATAATTAAATCAAAATGATTTAATTAATAAGAAAATATCTCATTACTTTAACGGCCATCCTATGGAGGCATAACAAGAAATTCAGAACAACAAGGGAGAGGGAAAAGTATTTGATGAAATGTCAAAATGCTAAAATCAGGTTAACAAAGTTTGTTTGAGTATGTGACAGGGACCTTAAAACTTCTACAATACCAGAGTAAGAAAAAATAGGATTTCAATCTTGTAGAGCAAACAGTCTAGTTCATCCATGCAAGCAGATATAGAATCCAATCATACATACGTAGAGAAGATATTCTTTGATTGGGACAACAATATGGGTGACCAAGATGATAAGAATATGGGACTAGGTGGAGAAGCAATACTAGTACAGATCAAGGGGAGGTAATGTTTAGATAAATATTGGATACATTATAGTAGGGGCAGTGTATGTAGTAAGAGCAGAATAGGAAAATGGACATGATGTTGCAACTTATGGCTAGATAGATGAGCCTCGACATTAATCCAAATGATGCAAAAAATGGAAACAATAACAATGGAGAAATGTTAATAATGAAGGTCAAGGCAACAAAAATGGCCCTAAAAATAACATTAATGGTAATAATAATGGACATGGAAAAATAGGAATGAGGCTAATAAATTTAGACACATTGCATGCCCATCTCGGGCAGTGAGCTAAAGATCTCTTCTACCCACTTCCCCACACAGAGATCTGGTTCAACCAATAAATGAATCATAAATTATCAAGTTGTAGGATCAGTTTGGGAGGGACTAGAAGGCTTGTAGACCAAATTTTTAGGTGGATATTTCCCTCAAAGATTATATGGAATTGAGGATGAGACACATGCCTAGAGTGGGATGGAGGAATAAAAAATGAGTTGAGAAAGAAAGTTGAAAAACTTTATTTACCTTATTACGATGCTTCAAGGAAGATGACTACACAAGCTTGGGTGTAGAAGGTAGATACATACTTTTAGTTGAATCATATACCTAAGGAGGAGGCTATCAAGTATGCCACTATTCATTTGGATGGTCCAGCACATGAGTGGTGGCACCATAGAATGGTAACCTTAGGGCATAATTAGATCACATCCTATGAGTTCACTGAGAAACTCATAGAGAGATTTGATACAAAAGATCCCAAGTTACAGTTTAAGGAGTTATCATAGCTCAAGCAATGGAGATTAGTTGAGATGTATATCCATGAATTTTAAAGGTTAGTTGTATTCATCACAAATATTTCAGAGAGGATATTAGTATCATTTTTTATGGATGAACTCTTAGATCCCTTGAGAGGTTGGGTTAAGGGGCATGACCTAGCTACATTACAAGAGGTCACTAAAAGGCTCATGACTTAGCACCTTCTTCTTTTAGGAGCAGACTTTAGCATAGGGATTCACATATGAAGAAAGATAAGGAGAAGGACAAAAAACACTTTCACAAGGATGCTAAACCAAAAAGGGGTAATAAGTTGGACAATAACACTATGAATGAGTTAAGGAGGAAGAAGCTATGTTTTCATTGTAGAGAGCCCTAAGACTTATCCCATAAGTTCCCTCTCAAGGCTAAGGTAAATCAAATGGAGTATTTCTTAGCAAAGGATTCATAGTTAGAGGGGGAGGATCAACACTTTGATTTGGATTAAAGTAGCACTGCATAGGAGAGCAACATTCTTGAGAATGAGTTTGTTGGTACATTTAACAGGGGCTCAAAAGGAAATAAAATTTAAGGTTGCGGGTAATATCCAGGAGCAAAAATTTATCTCACTCATTAATACTAGGGCTACATATAATTTCATAGATGCACAATTGGTAGCCAAGAGAGGTTTATAGACTAGCGAGCATGTTGGGTTTAGAGTAATGGTAGATAATGGGGACAAATTATTATGCACTCGAAAGATATCTAATCTTCACACAAGGTTTGGAGATGGCTATGAGTTGGAGGATGAGTTCTATGTAGTAGACATGGGATATTATGATGTCAATTTCAACATGACATGGATGGCCTTGCTAGTTGAGTTCACACTCAACTTAGAAAAATTAGAGATGAGATTCTAGCATGAGGGTAGAACTGTTGTACTTAGAGGACTTTCAGGTGGGAGCTGTAAATTAATATCCTTAAGGAGAATGCAAAGACTTTTTTGGCATGATGACATAGAGTAGGTGGCAGAATGTTTCACTATGCCAACTTTAAGGGATTCACAGGTGAAGAGTCATCCACCAGATATCCAAGAGATACTTCACAAGCATGATAAAGTATTTGGCAAGATTTGTGTGGGGTTCCTCCTAACAAGGAGATAGAACATGTTATTGAGCTTGATGAGGGACACAAACTAGCTATGATTACTCCCTAACATCATTTTAAGAAACATAAGGATGAGATAGAGAAGGCAATTAAGGAGTGGTTAAGGATGGGGCACATTAGGCCTAGCAAAAGCCCTTTTTCTTCGGTAGTATTTTTGGTAAAAAAGAAGGATGGGACAATGCACATGTGCATTGATTACAAGGAACTAAATAAGAAAACAACTAAAAATAGGTATCCCATTCCTAAGATTGATGAGTTGATTGATGAGCTACATGGAGCATGCGTCTTCACCATAATTGATTTACGATTCAAATATAGCCATCAGATTCATATGAGAGAAGAGGACATCTAGAAGATAACCTTTTGATGTCACCATGACCACTTTGAATTTATGGTTATGTCATTTGGGCTAACCAATGCACCTACTAAATTTTAGAGTTATATGAAATAGCTATTCAGGAGGTAGATGAGGAAATTCATCTTGATCTTCTTTGATGACATCTTGGTCTTCAGTAAGACTTGGGAGGAGCACTTACAACATCTGGAGGAGGTGTTATCTATTCTAGAGAGAGAATCATTGTATGCTAAGGAATATAAATATGAGTTTGGCATGATTGAGTTCCTTTACCTTGGGCATATCATTAGTGTAGATGGTATTCGGGTTGATCCTGCAAAGATAAGAGCTATTGTGGATTGGTCTACTCTCACAAACCTCACACAACACAAGGGGTTCTTTGGTTTATATGGTTTTTATACGATGTTTTTTAGGGGATTCATGCAATTTTTTGCACCTTTGACAAATCTCACCAAGAAGAGGGCCTTCACATGGACAAAGGCAATGCAAAGATGCTTTCACCACTTCATATAGGTGATGTCATCTTCTCTGATTCTATCTCTACTTGATTTTATGAAACCATTTGAGCTTTAGTGTGATGCTTTAGGAGATGGGATAGGGGAAGTATTAGGAGAGACACCCCATTGCATTCAAGAGTAGGAAACTCTAAGGAGTTGAGAGGAGCTATTCTATCACGATAGGGAAATATTGGCCATAATGCATGCGTTGGCCAAATTTTGATCTTTTTGGTAAGTGGGTGTTTTATTATCAAGACTAATCATGATAGTATTAAATACTTCATGGGTTAGTGTGATCTTAATGACGGATAGTAGAAATGGGTTACCAAGTTACAATCTTATGACTTTGACATAGAGTTTGTCAAAGGTAAGAAAAATGTGGTGAGGCTTATCTCGGTGACCTCACTTATGTGCTCTGGCAAAAGTTTTAGGAGATTGGAGAGATCAAATTGTAGTGGAGTATGTAGTAGATGATTGGGCTTCTAAGATAGTTGAAGGGACCATTCAGGATGATAGGTATGTAGTGTTGGATATGTTGATCAAATTTTAGAATAGGATTTATTTGATTCCTTTGTCACAGTTTAGAGAGGAGATCTTGCAGACATTTCATAATGCACTTACAGCTCAACATCCTAGGGTCTTCAAAACTTATAGGAAATTTCGTGAGAGATTCACCTGTAGGGGAATCAAGGATGATACACAAAGATATGTGAGAAAGTGTGCAGTGTGTCAGAAAAATAAGGGAGACCACAATTTTCCTGCAGGGTTGCTTTAGTCCTTGTCCATTCCCGACAGGAAATGAGAAAATATTTTGATGGATTTTATCACTAGATTACCATGAGTACAGGGGAGAGATTGCATCTATGTGGTGGTAGACTGCTTGACAAAAATCACTCACTTCTTTTTTATTCCATCAACATGTACAACAATACAGGTGGCAAATCTTTTCTTCAAAGAGATATTTTGGTTACATGAACTACCTAGATTCATAGTTAGTGACAAGGATAGTAAATTTATGAGTTTTTTTTGGAAGGAATTATTTAGGTTGTGTGGTACACATCTTACACCCAACACTAGTTACCATCCATAGACATATGGGTAGACATAGATTATGAATAAATGGGTGGAGGGGTATTTGAGGAACTACGTGAGTGCACAATAAAGAGTTTGGGTCAGATGGATGCATATGGGAAAGTAGTGTTATAATACCACTTATCATATGTCCATCAGGATGACTCCTTTCATAACATTGTATGGTTATGAAGCACCTAGCTTAATTGATTTAGTTTTGGGAGACAACAGAGTGCCCAATGCCAAAGGCTTATTGCACGATAGTTAGGATATCCAGAGAGTGCTCAGGGAGAACATACATCAGGCTCAAAATCAACAGAAGTTGTATGTTGATCAACACTATAGAGGATAATTTTGAGGTGGGGTATATGATTTACTTGAGGCTACAACCATATAGATAGTCATCTCTCAAGAAGAGAGAAGCCGAGAAGTTGAAGCCTAGGTTTTATTGTCCCTACAGAGTGATTCCTAGAGTGGACAAGGTCACCTATGAGATTGACCTTTCGGTGGGTAGTCAAGTACATAATGTGTTTCATGTGTCGAGACTTAAGAAAGCCATTGGTCAATGAATTGTGCCTTATGTAGATTTTCCACTATTGGATGAGGAGGGTAAGCTTGTGTTGGTCCCTGAAACTATTTTGGATACCAGAGAGAGGACTCTTAGGAATAGGGTAGTTAAGGAATACTTGGATAAGTGGAGAAACCTACCAGAGGAGGATGCTACTTGGGAAAAAGAGAAGGTATTGTAGAATCTAGAACTAAGATTGCTTGAGGACAATCAATTTCAAGGGGGACAGATAGTAATATCCCCTACTTAATGTGATCATTAGGGTCAATGGATTAGCCTATGACAGGAGCTTCTATAGCTAACGAAGTGATTAGGGAGCTCATGTGCTAGTATTTCCAAGTTTTACAATTTTTAGTAAGTCAGTGGGTGTCAAATGATATGGAAATTTTTGCTGTTTAGGTTGGTATATTTTGTTGAGCTCTTTCTGACAAGCTATCATACATGGTATTTTGAGTTTGACTCTTATATGATTTTTAACTTACTTTTTTATAAAGTGATAATTAAATAAAAGGATTATCAATTAAGTCACTTTATTATAAAGTTGTTTTAAAAAGGTGTTTCTCATTTATCACACATTTATTATGCAAATGACGCAGTGAGGAAAAATAACTAGGGCCACAAGCACACCCAACTATTCAAGTCATCTACACATATAACACAACAAAATAAACAACTCAGGAGATAGAGGAAGAAAATTCCTTCATTCATATATGCATCCAAAGATCTATTACATGCCCAGTTGTAAGGCCTTCTAGGTTATGGCCATGTATCAATTCAATTACAATCTTTGATGATCCAACTTTGCATTCTGCTCCTACTCTCTAAATTCTCTCTCCAAAGACTCTAACCAAAGTCTCTTAAATACATGCATCACCACAAGTTAGATTTTTGTAAATACAACTAAATAAAATCTCATATTAAATACTAGGCTAAGCCATGAGTTCGCTCACAATAGATATCTAACACTAAATTAAATGCAAAGGTCAGCCTCAATAGAAAATTGCACACAGACAACTTGGCAATCAAAGGCTCCATGAAATACTAACACTTGACATCCAAATGAACTTGGCAAACACACAAACTCGACTACCACATGAATTCGACATCCAAAGGAACACTCAGTAGCAATTGTAAACTTGGCATCAAACATGGAGCTTGACCTTCACTAAACACTTGGCACCCACTAAGAATTCAGAAAAGGTAGAATCACAACTTGGTAGAAACTAGGAAAATTGAAAATATATAGGATAGCAGAGTGACCCAGGATGCTCCTTTATTAGACAACCAAGGTAGAAAAAAATGATTCTCCTGAATCATGTAAGTGTCAGAACCTGAGCTGAATCTAGCTCAGATTAAGAAATCCATGTAGCATCTTCACTAGGCCTATTTTTCCATTTTACCAAATACTCATAGTAGTCCTTTTCTCTTGTGCTCTTACCAACTCTTTGCTCTAGTATCTATTCAACTTCTTCAATATTCTTCTTAGGATAATCATCTGACACATCTACTTCATCTTCTGACTCATGATATTTTTATAAATCAGCAACATTGAATATAGAAAATATATCCATGTCATCAAATAACTCAACTTCATATGCATTACTACTATCAGACTTCTTCAAGATCTTACAAGGTCCAAACTTCTTCATTTTTAGCTTACTATATGGTCCAACAATAAATCTTTCTTTCTTAAAATGAACTGTCACCTCATCACCAATGTCAAAAACATGATGTCTTCTAGACTTGTCAGCATTCTCCTTATACATCATTACTTTATTCCATTCTCAATTTTACTTTCTTATGCAAAGACTTCATAAAATCAACAAATTCTTCCCCTGCAACACTTCTCTTCTCTTCATTAACAACATCCCTCAAATTTGATACTCCTCTAGGTTGCATTCCTATAACAATCTCAAAAGGTGTCTTCCATGTACTACTATTCACAAAATTATTATATGCAAACTCAGCTTGTGCTAGTACTATCTCCCAATTACTTAGCTTATCTCCAACTAAACATCTCAACAAATTACCGAAGCTTCTATTGACAACCTTTGTCTATCCATCTATCTGTGGATGGAATGTAGAACTAAAATTCAACTCAGTACCCATCTTTTTCCACAAATTCTTCCAAAAATAACCAACAAACTTATTGTCTCTATTTGAAATAATACTTCTTGGTAATCCATGCAACCTCACAATCTCTTTGAAGAAATGTTTAGCAACATGCTCAGTATCTAATGTCTTCTTACAAGGTATAAAATGATCCATCTTAGAAAATCTATCCACAACAAAAAATATAGAATCATACCTTTTTACTGTTTTAGGCAATCTAGGAACAAAATCCATAGTAATGTCACTCCAAGGTTTCTCAAGAACAGTAATAGGTATATGCAAACTAGTCTTCTAACTTACTCCTTTTGCAACTTGACAAACTCCACAACTCCTTACAAATTTTTGAACATCCTTATACATTTGTGGCCAACAATACTTATCCTTTAGAAAATGCAATGTCTTATAAAAAATGTCTAGCCAATCCACCACTATTTTTCCTTAATCAAGTTAACTCTCATGGAACTTCTAGGGATACATAACTGAATTCCTTTGAACAACATACCTTCTTGAATGAAATATTAATCATACTTACTTATGTGATCTATTAAATTTGGTTCTCTACACTCTCTCCATGCCTTAGAAAAATAGGGTCAGTATCATACAACTCTTTCATGTCATCAAAACTAAGAACTTCAACCTTCATTTTAGTCAAAAAAGAACATCTTCTACTCAATGCATCAGCAACTCTATTAGTAACTTCACTCTTATACTTAATCACAAATGTAAAACTCTACAAATACTCAACCCACTTCATATGTATTTGATTCAATTTATGTTGACTTCCCAAATACTATACAACACAAACTCCTTCGGAATCAAATAATGTCTCCACTTTTTCAAGGCTTAAACAATAGCATAAAATTCTTGATCATAGATAGAATATTTCCTTTTTGCATCATTCAACTTTTCACTAAAGAAAGCAACTGGTTTACCTTCTTGACTCAATACAACTCCTATTGCATTACCACTTGCATTGAATTCAACTTGAAATACCTTATTGAAATTAAGAAAAGCTAGTACAGAAAATTCAGCAACCTTTTTTTTCAAAGTCTCAAAACTCTTATCAGCTCCATGTGTCCACTTGAATTCCTTTTTATCTCCTCTCATTTCTTATAAACTCCCTACAAAAACTAGCCAAACCATGAAATGATCTAACCTCACCCACATTCTTAGGTGTAGGCCATTCCAAAATTGCTTTTACCTTCTTAGAATCCATCTTCAAGCCATCATCTAAAATCACAAATTTCAAGTACACAATCTCTTCTTGCATAAAAGAACACTTTTTCAGATTAATCATCAACTTCTCTTGTTTCAATCTTTGCAATACTTGTCTAACATGCTCAACATGTTCTTCCTTAGTCTTACTAACTATCAAAATTTCATCCAAATAAACAATTACAAACTTACCTAAGAATCTTTTAAGAACTTCATTCATCAACCTCATGAAAGTACTAGACACATTAGTCAAACCAAAAAGCATAACCAACCATTCATACAAACCATCTTTTGTCTTAAAAGTAGTCTTCCACTCATAACCTTCTCTGATTTTGATATGATGATAGCCACTCTTTAAATCAATCTTGGTAAAATACATTTCTCCACTCAAATAGTCCATTATGCCATCCATCCTCTGCATAGGAAACCTATATTTCATTGTGATCTTGTTGATAGCTCTGGAATTAGTACACATTCTCCATTCTCCATTCTCCATTCTTTTTAGTGGTAATATAGCAGGTACATCACTTGGACTTAAACTCTCTCTGATCAAACCTTCTGCAATAACTCATGCAATTGTCTGTTAAGTTCTTCATTCTCTATAGGTGTCAATCTATATGGTGCTTTATTCAAAAAACTATCTCTAGGAATCAAATCCATACAATGACTTATACTTCTCATTGGAGGTAAACCATCAGGTATATCCTTTACAACAATATATTTATACTCATTCAAAAAACTTCCAATTTCTTCTAGCACTCGATCAATACTACCAGCTGTCACTTAGTCACCACTAACTGGCACTCGGTTGCTATTGGCACAACTCGGTCTCTTCAAAATTATAGCAAAAAAGACTTGATTCTTCTTCATCTCTGTTTTAAATTGTTTTCCATTAACCATGCAAATTCTCACAGTAGTACAATTAAACTCATCTAAACTTTCAATCAAAGGTAGCAATATTTGTTTCTTCCCATTCACCCAAAGAGTATATTGATTCAATCTTCCATCATGTATAGCATATCTATCATGTTTCCAAGGTCTACCCAACAAAATATGACAACAATCCATAGGCATAATATCACACAAAACTTTATCAAAATAATGTCCAATCTTGAACTTCACAATACATTTTTCACTTACCAATATCTTATGTTCATCCTTGATTCATGAAACAAGATAGAGTTTAGGATGCTTTAGCCTCTTCAACTGCAACTTTGTAACCAGCTCTTCTGATGCCAAATTTGTAGAACTTCCACTATCAATGATTATGTTGCAACATTTCTAGCCATCTTACATCTAGTTTTGAAAAGGCTTCTCCTTAGGATAGGTTCCTCATCACTTCCCTTATTACATAAGGTTGTTCTTACCATTAGATTTTCACCAGCCTCAAATCCACTTGGTGAACCCTCAATGTTTCCTTGAATCACAACATTTTTGTTACCTTTCCCACTTTCATAAGATCTACACTCAAAGGATCTATGCCCTTCTTTACCACATCTAAAACAATTACCATGAAAACCACCTCTAGAATAAGAACTACCTCTTCCTTGATAACAATCAATACCTCCTCCGTAGGAATCACCACCTTTCCACTCAGTCTTGCCTTTATCATCATTCTTCCATTCGAATTTCTCTTTATCTTGCACAAAACTATTAGATTTGCCACCTTCTCCATAAGATCTACCTCTACCCTTCTGGAATCTACCACCTTTACCTCTTTGTCTTTGTTCATGCTTCTTTGCGAAGATCTCCTTAGCTTTCAAAGCATATTGATATGCTTCTTCCACACTTTTCGATTTCACAAAACTTATCTCATCTTGAATTCTAGATCTCAATCAATTTAGATACCTTTCCATTTTCTCAACATCATCATTCACATGTCTAGATCTGATGTCCAATCTATAGAATTCATCAGTATACTCCTTCATAGTCATATCTCTTTGTCTTAAATTTTGCATCTTTCTCAACACATTAATTTGGTAATCAGCAGGAAGGATTTTGTTCTTTACCTTGTTCACCATTTTTACCCAAGTTTTGATATTTTCCTTTCCTCTCCTTTGTCTATCAATTTGCAAATGCTCTCACCACAATGAAATGTCCTTTCAGTCTAGTAACTACAATCTTCACCATCCTATTATCAAGAGTGTTTTCATACTCAAAGAACTTCTCCATTTCAGAGATCCAAACCAACAGAGCATTGGTATCCAATTTCCCATCATAAGGAACAACTTCTACAAAAGGCTTTGAATTTTCTCTAGACAATACTCTCAACAACCTTGCCTCATCTTCATCTTTTATAGGTTCTAGATTAGGGTCTAGTGCTATTGTTTCATCATCACTTACATCATCAAGATGTGCTCCTCTCCTCTGGGTGCTCTCCACAACATCTAATCTGGCTACAATTTGTATCAATGTATCTAATATTGCATTATCAACATTTTCTCTACCTTGAACCATCTTTATAAATTAGGTTCCTACAAGATTGTAACCCTCTGTAAGTTGTAGGTCAAATCCTCAAATCTGCTACCCCACAACCCAAATTCACTTAGGGTTCTACACAATCTAATCTCCACAAGGATGAACCTCTACTCTGATACCACATGATGTAGGGAGGACAAATAACTAGGGTCATAGGCACACCCATCTATTCAAATTGCCTGCATAGAGTCAACACAGTGGAAATAACAATAAAACAAACAACTTAAGAGATAGAGGAAGAAAATGACTTCATTCATATATGCATTCAAAGATCTCTTACATGCACAACTGTAAGGCCTTCTGGATTATGATCATGTATCAATTCAATTACAATCTTTGATGATCCAACTTTGCATTCTACTCCTACACAATAAATTCTCTCTCCAAAGACTCTAACCAAGGTCTCTCAAATACATGCATGGCTGCAAGATGGCCTATTGCAAATACAACTAAATAAACTCTCAAATTAAATGTTGGGCTAAGCCAAAAGTCGGCCCTCAATAGATATCTAACACTAAATTAAATGTAAAGGTCAACCTTAATAGAAAACCACACACAAACAACTTAGAAAATGAAGGCTCCATAGAATACTGACACTCAACATCCACAAGAACTCGACAACCACACAAACTCGACAACCACATGAACTCGGCGTCTAAAGGAACACTCAACAACAACTGTAAACTTAGCATCAACCAGGGATCTCGGCATCCACTAAACACTCGACACCACTGAGAACTTAGCAAAGGCAAAATTGCAACTCGGTAGAAACTAAAAAAATTGAAAACATGTAGGATAGCAATGCAACCTAGGATGCTTCTCCATCAACAAATGAAGTCAACTTCTTGGAGGCCTTTATATTCTCTTGGCTAGAATGAGTTGGGGTATGCTTGGATGACATTACTATTATGCTATTGGATTTCTGGAAAATCTAATTGTTGAGCCTAGAGGACAAAATCCCTCTTTGCTAGCATTCTCTTCGTTGTTGAAAGACACAATCAGGAGGATTACTGAGTGTTTTCTTTCAAGAAACATAGTGGGATTTATTGGTGAGTTCGCACATAGTTTAAGAGAGCTCTATGGTTCAGGTTAGAAGTTGCTTGTAGCCATGAATAGTGTTTTTCTACAATGCGCGTGAATAGTGATTTTGCTACAGTTCAAGTGAATAATGTTTTGCTATAGTATGTGTGAATAGTGTTTTTGCTACAATTTCATGAATAGTGTTTCTACAATACATGAATAGTGTTGCATTGAGTTTCTTGTTCACTCTCGTTGGTTAAAAGTTGGGAGGTTGTCATTTCATCTGTAGATCACTATGACATCTATGTCCAGGTTCCTTCCATCATATTGTTCATTTTAGGCATTGTAATTGTGAAATACCAGTTTGAATATTTTTTGTAGCCTATAAAGAAATTGTATATAAACATTTCTATTGCAAAATCAATATTTTATCAAAAAATAAGGAGGTCCAAACTTTTCTTATTTATTGTTGTACATTTGCTAAGTGTTTGTCAAAATGTCATGTTGGAAATAGCACTCTAATTGATAATACTTAGTAGTATGCAAGTCTCCTCAAAAAAAAGTATGGTTATTATATATAGTACATCAACATCACTAACTCAATCTACTACTACAACAAATTCATGTGTACATTTGTTGTTTATAGAAGAGAAGAAAAGCATTTTCATTAATGTTCCTTTCAAAGTATTGATCAAGTCGTTAATTTTTACACTGCCATTTACATTCATTGTCTTGAATCCTTGACATCTCTAGACATTTCATTAGATTTTTTTTTACTCAGACTATCTTCAAATATCATGGTTTCCTATTTTTGTTCTCTTTCATCATCTTGATTGTGTTTTTGTCTCCGCACTATTGTAAATCTATGTATGTTCTTGATTTCCTTTGTCTTGTATTTTTAACATTTTTCTACATTAACATAATTGAATGATTGAGTTATATGCCCATAATTTTTGCACCTCTAGCATATAACATTGTGATTTCTACATCTCCATCTATAAGGGCTTTCACTTTTTGTTATTCTTACTCTTACCATGTGACCGAAATGATAACACTTGTGACACACTAAAATCATTTTTCTAGACAATGCAGATTGACTCCTTGTTGCTAAATAGATTTGTCACTATGAAATTACTATTAAAATTGACTCTGTTCGCCCTGTGAATAGTGAAAACCATGCCGATAGTTGGAGAGATTGCAATCGATCACTACCACATTACAATCTTCCTCTTCATTTAAGAGGGGAAAATCCCTTGTATTATGGGTGTATTTGATTTTCCAACATAAATGAATTAAAATCTAAAAGATAAATAGGAATCTATTAATAACGAATGCACCACACAACTTCACAACTTACTTGAATTAACATAATCTAACAATAAAGTTGTTGGTGCAAATAAGTATTTACTATTTACACTTAAGTTTACTTAGGTTAATGCATTAGCATATTAGTTGTCATGTAGACACCTAGGAGTTTGCATATTCATATGAGTTGTCATGTTGACAACATAGTAGTTTGCACTCCAATTGAGCACATGTTGTCTACTACATCTCTTTATGAGATACACCTTTGTATTTATATCCTCTCATTGTTGCATATACATTCATGAACAATGGAGGATAATCCACTCTTGGTGGACATGTGTTTAGTTGTTATGCTTATCTCTTGTATGACTCCTAGACATATCAGTTGCCTTTATATACAAGGTACTTCTATGTTGTATTCATCCAATTATTTGATTAATCCATTCTCATTTAATCATATTTTGTCTCTCTTGTGCTATCTCTTGAGCTTCTAGATCTTGGCATTTCATTCTTGCCATAGAAAAATTCTTACATAGTATCAAAGCTATACCAAATTCTTACATGGTATCAGAGCTATACAAAATTCTTACAAAAGACAATCAAGAACTACACTTGAAAATGATCATTATCACCACATGTTGATTTGTGATTCATAAACATCTACACAATACCATGAAAATATTTACTACAGAAAGAATCAATAGTTTTATGCTACAATAATCTCGATTTTAGAAAAAGAACCCCAACACATTTCTTGTTTTATTTTCTTGCACCAAGAACATAACAAAGATTTTCAATTTCAAAGACAAAATTTGTACATACTTTTCAACTTTGTCTTCTCATCAAAATTTTAGCATAAGTGTTCCCTTATTCCAAAGTCTAAAAAGTTTCCTATTACAATGAGATTCAAAAATTTATAATCTATTCTAGCATAACCAACTTTTCAGGTTCATAATCAATCAAAAAGTTGAGTTTGGACTACCCTAAAGATAGTTTGTAACCAACTCAAACTTTTACAACTCTAACACTCAAACTCTAACTTTCTAACCTTAACTCTCAAATTCTAACTTTCTAATCGTAACTCTCAAACTCTAACTTTCTAACTGTAACTCTCAAGCTCTAAATTTATAACTGTAACTCTCAAACTCTAACTTTCTAATTGTACATCTCAAACTCTAACTTTCTAACTATAACTCTCAAAAAGTTAAGGTTGATAGAAAGAGAATAAATTTTAGTACATAGAGAGATAAGAGTTTTAGTACTTAGAGAGAGATGATTTGAGTACCTAGAGAGAGAAATATTTAGTACATAGAGAGAGATGGTTTGAGTACGTGGTGAGAGAAAACTTTTAGTACATAAAGAGAGAAGGTTTTAGTATAGGGGGAGAGAAGGTTTTAGTACGTAAAGAGAGAAGGTTTTTGCATTCTAAACTTACTCTCATTCTCGAACAAAAATTTCTTTTAACTTCTTGGGTAAATTATCAGGTTAACAGCTGGCTCTAACTGGGGACAAGGACTATGCAGGAAGTTGAATGAACCTAGACTAAAACAAGAGCGAAAATAATTTAAAAAATAATAATCTTTGCTAAGGCAGGCAGGCCCAAGAAAGTGAAGTTTCAGAAAAAGGGGGTTAATCTTTGGACACTGTTGGACTAATAAATGAAAATTATTATTAAAATATGTTTCATTAACCTCTCTTGGACGTGAGTTACAGTTATGCCATTTTTTAAGGGGTTTGGAGGCATTTTGGGCTCATTCCAGAACTTGATTTTTGCTCATTCTTTGTTATTCTTCAGAGGCTGCCAAACCTGTGGAGAAGGAGACCCAAGAACGGGAGTTTGCAGGTTTCTAGAAAGGCTAAGGACAGGATTTTGAAGCCATTCCATGTGCATGCTCATACAGAGTTTTCCTTTGTGCTGAACAGTGTAGATTTGTGGGTTTTTGGGTGTGGTTTTTTGCATGAGTTTGGTGTTTTCAGTTGAGCATTTCATATCAGTTTTGGTTGCTGCTGTATTTCAGACTTTAAGCTGTTAAAATAGAACTGAATATATGTATTGGGACCTGATTAAACTTCTGAGATAGTTTATTAGTGTTTTTGTGGTGTTTTTGGGCATTTTTGTGTTAATTTCAGGAGCCCGATGAGAATAGTTTTTGTCCTACATTTGTGAGCTGTTTTGTAAAGGCTATATAGATCTGGAAATCACATTTTATAGGCTGTTATGCTGCTCAAATTTCTGTAAAAATGTCTACTTTCAGATTTATTAATAACAGGTGAAGTTGTGAAGCTTTTTGGCACTATTTTCGACATACCCGATTTGGGGTTTCTTAAGAAATTTGGTGGATCTTTGTGATATCAGTTGTTTGATCTTAAAGATCTGATTAAAGGTTGGAAATATCATACAAAATCAGAAAAGGGACATTTCAGTGGTATCAGAGCCATGATCTTGCCAGCCTGAGGGTTTGTAGAAGTTTGCAGGTCAGTTTTGACAACTACCCAGATCTTGCATTTCAGTTTTGAGAACTACCCAAATCTTGCATGTCATAATTTATGATTGCATGTTGCTTCTAATCAGCTGCATGTCAAAATTTATGGTTGCATGCTACTTCTAATCATTTTCCTGTTAGTTCTTGGTGAATTTGGTGGTTGTAGAAGTTTGCATTTCAGTTTTGACAAGTACCCAAATCTTGTTGACAACTACCCAGATCTTGCATGTCATAATTTGGTGGTTGCATGCTTCTAATCAGTTGCATGTCCAAATCTATGGTTTCATGCTACTTCTAATCATTTTCATGTTAGTTCTTGGTGAATTTGGTGGTTGTAGAAGTTTGCATGTCAGTTTTGACAACTACCCAAATCTTGCATGTCAGTTTTGACAACTACCCAGATCTTGCATGTCATAATTTGGTGGTTGCATGTTGCTTCTAATCAGTTGCATGTCCAAATCTATGGTTGCATGCTACTTCTAATCATTTTCATGTTAGTTCTTGGTGTTTGAAGAAGTTATATCCTATTGGGGTTACACTCTACTTTATTCAGAATGGACAGGTATAGTACAGAGTCTCAGAGGGAACGATCTTGGACAATTGATAGCCAGAGTCAAAATAGTAGAAAGGATGGTTATTTAGACATTCGAGATAAACTTATGAAAATAAGCCATGACATGTCTAAACAGTTGGTTGAGCACCACCGTATAATGAATGACATGTTATCTGACCCAGCTAAGGTGGATAAGTTGACTGGATTTCTATTTGGCAGATTTTCTCACAGGACAGATGATACAATTCTCAAGAACTTGCATGAGGAGTTTGAGAAACTAGCTGATAGCCAGGTAGAGGTCTTAGATTCTACTTTGCCACAGGAGGTGGTGGGAAAGGATATTACACAGATTGATAGTAACGGTCAACTTGATACTCAAATTGAGACAATTGTTTACAGGTCGTCAAAGGGTGATGCCACAAGTATTCAAGATGGTATAGTTACAACAGGCAATGACTACAGTGTAGTGGGTTCAGATGATGATTATGAGGATGTTGTTGTGCAGGATGGTGAGATACCTAGTAGAGATGAGCAGACATTGAGCATTCATGACTTTGCTAAGAAAGAGTACCAGACACAGTTAGATGCTTCATCACATGAGGTTGAGGCAGGTAGTACTTCACATGATTTATCCCACCAGCTAAAGGTGAGTGAAGATAGTATTTTGAATTCATTATCTCATCATGATAGGTATGTGGAGTTATTTGGTATTGGTCATATTACTCAAGTGAGGATTTTGCTTGAGTTACCAACTGATTCTAGTTTACAGATATGGACTCAAGATTGTTATATTGGCATTTGGGATTCAGTTGATAGGAGATCTTTAACACTTTTTGGTAGCAGTGTTTGTTTGGGTGCTATCATGGATTTGATTAGCAGATTGCATGGTGTTGTCTTTTCTTGTGCTAGCAGCTTGTCCGATGTTGGTATTAGTTTTTATACACCAGTGTTGGGCTTTGTTCATATATCCAGTCGACCATACTTGTTGGAATGTGTTGATGATCTTTCATATTTGGCAGTGTGTACAGATGAGTCCCAAGATCATATCGGCATTGATGACATCCAGGAGGATACAGTGGGCAATTTTGAAGACTTAGTTTCTTTGGGTACAGAGGAGTTGGACAGCAGTGCTACAGTTTTTGATACTCTGTATGTTGATATGAGCTTTAAAGTTGATTCACAGGACATGGATGGTAATACTCTAGAGACTAGTAACTTTGAGGATACTCCTTTAGACAGTGCATCAGAGGAGGTTTGTAGGAGACAGTCAAGCTAGTGCCATCATGTGTCTAATCAGTTGAGAGTTAGTGACTGAGACATTGCTATCACTTGCCAGCATTTCGATGCTACTCGTCAGTTGTTAGAAGTTTATGGATGGGGTTCTCCTACTAGTGATGAGAAGGAAGGCAGTTATCTTTCCTTGACAGAGATCCACTCTTTATGGGAGGCTATTTGGATTTTGAGACAGAATTATATGCAGTTGGTAGCCGACAGAGATTATCTTATGGAGTGGGGTAGTACAGCATATGATGCATTGTTGGCCAAGGAAGATGAGGTGAGTGAGCTTACTGAGCAACTTGAGGTGACTTATTAAATTCTTGAGAGTACACAGTTGGCTTTCAAGGAGTCACAATTTCATTTGGCTAAGCTGACTATGGAGTTAGAGCGACTACATTCTTTACCTAATTCTATACAGTCACAAGCTATGGTGTTTGGTGATCCAAGGATGTCCATGGCCGAGATTTTCAGAGACAATGGAGATGTGGATGCATCCATCCTTGATACTAACATTGGCATATCAGGTTCATTCCCACTAGAGTCAAGTTCAGTTGAGCTGGGTGTTGTAGCAAATTGTTGTATGCCTGACATGGTGGTGGCCTCTAGTACTGATGGCACAAAGACTAGAGATGTATCAAAGATCATGTGTGATGTTGGTGAGTCGGCAGTTAGCATCGTTCCTGCTAGTAATACTACTCCCTTGGTGATATCTTCAGAGGTAGTAGTCAGTTCCAACATGGTTAATGATCAATTGCAGTTAGTTTCATCTAGATTACAATCTAAGCCACTTACTGAGATTGGAAAATTCTATCGGCATTACACTGTGAGGTACGCTCATCGATTTATCTTTGATGACCATGTTGATGAGATGATGATACAGAGATGTACTTTGGTTCCTAGTTCTTATCATCAGTTATGGGATAGTTTGATGCCTCAAGATGAGAGTTGTGATGGGCATGACATGGTGATAGGTTTTGCAGTTGACAACTTGATAATATGTGACTTAGAGCAGGATTTTGGGAGTGATGCTTCAGTGGGTGTTGTTGTTGATTCTACTCCTTTGGCTATGACATCTCCTGACTTAGCTAGTGATCAGTCACAGTGGGTTGTATCACTTGTTCATGGTGAGCTATTGATTGAGGTTGGTTTTTTTAATCAACATTATATTGCAGGGTATGTACATCAATTAGCATTTGATCCTTGTTTTGAGGATTTGATGGCAGGAAAATTTGGTTTGGATTCCATTTTTTACTCTTTATCTTGTAATATCTTTTCACCATCAGCAGTGCATGGGAGTTATGGTTATGAGATAGTGGTCGGTGATTTGCAGAGTTCTGTTGACTGCAGGAGTTGTATAGTGTGTGGATTCTCCATACTTGGTACAGTTTCATTCGAGAGCATTCACCATTGTTGCAGAGTTAGATTTTACATTCCGTATAGGCCAGTGGGATGCATTGATGGTATTTACCATGAGCCTGTGTTAATTGGTAGTAGTATAGTTCATGACTACATTTGGGATCCAGGTGGATTGATTGGTTTATTGTTCAGCCATTGCTTGAGGATAAGCAATGTTTGGGAGGGGAGGACTTGTCATGTCCCCTTTTCAAATAATTAAAAAAATAATAATCTTTGCTAAGGCAAGCAGGCCCAAGAAAGTGAAGTTTCAGAAAAAGGGGGTTAATCTTTGGACACTGTTGGACTAATAAATGAAAATTATTATTAAAATATGTTTCATTAACCTCTCTTGGACGTGAGTTATAGTTATGCCTTTTTTTAAGGGGTTTGGAGGCATTTTGGGCTCATTCCAGAATTTGATTTTTGCTCATTCTTTGTTATTCTTCAGAGGCTGCCAAACCTGTGGAGAAGGAGACCCAAGAACGGGAGTTTGCAGGTTTCTAGGGAGACCCAAGAATGGGAGTTTGCAGGTTTCCAGGAAGGCTAAGGATGGGAGTTTGAAGCTATTCCATGTGCATGCTCATACAGAGTTTGCCTTTGTGCTAAACAGTGTAGATTTGTGGGTTTTTGGGTGTGGTTTTTTGCATGAGTTTGGTGTTTTCAGTTGAGCATTTCATATCAGTTTTGGTTGCTACTGTATTTCAGACTTTAAGCTGTTAAAATAGAGCTGAATATATGTATTGGGACGTGATTAAACTTTTGAGATAGTTTATTAGTGTTTTTGTGGTGTTTCCGAGCATTTTTGTGTTAATTTCGGGAGCCCGATGAGCATAGTTTTTGTCCTACATTTGTGAGCTGTTTTGTAAAGGCTATAT
This sequence comes from Cupressus sempervirens, assembly GCA_028749045.1. Classification (NCBI taxonomy): domain Eukaryota; kingdom Viridiplantae; phylum Streptophyta; class Pinopsida; order Cupressales; family Cupressaceae; genus Cupressus; species Cupressus sempervirens. The sequence goes on along the minus strand of CM053793.1, from coordinate 285,735,849 downwards.
AGATCTGGAAATGACATTTTATAGGCTATTATGCTGCTCAAACTTTTGTAAAAATGTCTACTTTCAGATTTATTAATAACAGGTGAAGCTGTGAAGCTTTTTGGCACTATTTTCGGCATACCCGATTTGGGGTTTCTTAAGAAATTTGGTGGATCTTTGTGATATCAGTTGTTTGATCTTAAAGATCTGATTAAAGGTTGGAAATATCATACAAAATCAGAAAAGGGACATTTCAGCCTGAAATGTCCCTTTTCTGATTTTGTATGATATTTCCAACCTTTAATCAGATCTTTAAGATCAAACAACTGATATCACAAAGATCCACCAAATTTCTTAAGAAACCCCAAATCGGGTATGCCGAAAATAGTGCCAAAAAGCTTCACAGCTTCACCTGTTATTAATAAATCTGAAAGTGGAAATTTTTACAGAAAGTTTAGCAGCATAACAGCCTACAAAATGACGTTTCCAGATCTATATAGCCTTTACACAACAGCTCACAAATGTAGGACAAAAACTATGCTCATCGGGCTCCCGAAATTAACACAAAATGCCCGAAAATACCACAAAAACACTAATAAACTATCTCAGAAGTTTAATCATGTCCCAATACATATATTCAGCTCTATTTTAATAGCTTAAAGTCTGAAATACAGCAGCAACCAAAACTGATATGCAATGCTCAACTGAAAACACCAAACTCATGCAAAAAACACACCCAAAAACCCACGAATCTACACTGTTCAGCACAAAGGCAAACTCTGTATGAGCATGCACATGGAATGGCTTCAAACTCCCATCCTTAGCCTTCCTGGAAACTTTCAAACTCCCATTCTTGGGTCTCCCTAGAAACCTGCAAACTCCCGTTCTTGGGTCTCCTTCTCCACAGGTTTGACAGCCTCTGAAGAATAACAAAGAATGAGCGAAAATCAAGTCTGGAATCCCCCCCAAAATGCCTCCAAACCTCTTTAAAAAGGGCATAAATGTAACTCACGTCCAAGAGAGGTTAATGAAACATATTTTAATAATAATTATCATTTATTAGTCCAACGGTTTCCAAAGATTAACTCCCTTTTTCCGAAACTTCACTTTCTTGGGCCTGCCTGCCTTAGCAAAGATTATTATTTTTTAATTATTTGAAAAGGGGACATGACAAGTCCTCCCCTCCCAAACATTGCTTGTCCTTAAGCAATGGCTGAACAATAGACCAATCAATCCTCCTGGATCCCAAATGTAGTCATGAACTATACTACTACCAATTAACACAGACTCCTGCAAGATCCTCTGCAATATGACCAAGAGGAATTCATAATCAAACTAGCAATTATAGCTCAAGAAAACTTCAAAATCACTATTACCACAGTCAAAAACCCATGAGACAGAAACTCTTAGAATATCAAAACCCAAGTAAAGTGGACTACCAACATAGTAAATACCATCAATGCATTCCACTGGCCTATATGGAATGTACAATCCAACTCTGCAACAATGGTGAATGCTCTCAAATGAAACTATACCAAGTATGGAGAATCCACACACTGTACAACTCCTGCAGTCAACACAACTCTGTAGATTATTGGCCACTATCTCATAACCATAACTCCCATGCACCCCGGATGGTGAAAAGCCATCATAAGATAAACAACAAGAAATGGAACCCAAACCAAATTTTCCTGCCATCAACTCCTCAGCATAAGGATCAATTGTTAATTGATGTACATACCCTGCAATATAATGTTGATTAAAAAAACCAACCTTAGTCAACAGCTCACCATGAACAAGTGATACAACCCACTGTGACTGATCACTAGCTAAGTCAGGAGATGTCATAGCCAAAGGAGTAGAATCAATAACAACACTTGCTAAAGCATCACTCCAAAACTCCTGCTCTAAGTCATGTATTATCAAGCTATCAACTACAGAACCTGTCGCCATGTTGTACCCATCACAACTCTCATCTTGAGGCATCAAACTATTCCATAACTGATGATAAGCACTAGGAACCAAAGTACATCTCTATATCATAATCTCATCAACATGGTCATCAAAGGTAAATTGATGAGCGTACCTCACAGTGTAATGCCGATAGAATGTGCCAATCTCAGTCAGTGGCTCAGACTGTAATCTAGATGAAACTAACTGCAATTGATCATCAACCATGTTGGAACTGACTACTACCTCCAAAGATATCACCAAAGGAGTAGTATTACTAGCAGGAACCATGCCAATTGTCGACTCACCAACATCACACATGACCTTTGATACATCTCTAGTCTCTGTGCCTTCAGTACTAGAGGCCACCACCCTGTCAAGCATACAATAATCTGCTACAATACCCAACTCAACTAAACTTGACTCTAGTGGGAATGAACCTGATATGCCAATGTTAGTTCAAGGATGGATGCATCCCCATCTCCACTATCTCTGACAATCTCAGCCATGGACATCCTCGAATCACCAAACACCATAGCTTGTGACTGTATAGAATTAGATAAAGACTGTAGTCACTCTAACTCCATGGTCACCTTAGCCAAATGAAATTGTGACTCCTTGAAAGCCAACTGTGTACTCTCAAGAATCTCATAAGTCACCTCAAGCTGCTCAGTAAGCTCACTCACCTCATCTTCCTTGGCCAACAATGCATCATATGGTGTACTACCCCACTCCATAAGATAATCTCTGTCAGCTACCAATTGCATATAATTATGTCTCAAAATCCGAATAGCCTCCCATAAAGAGTGGATCTCTGTCAAGGAAAGATAACTTCCTTCCTGCTCATCACTAGTAGGAGAACCCCATCCATAAACTGCTAATAACTGACGAGCAGCATCAAAATGTTGGCAAGTGATAGCAATGTCTCAGTCACTAACTCTCAACTGATTAGACACATGATGGCATTGGCTTGACTGTCTCCTACAAACCTCCTTTGATGCACTGTCTAAAGGAGTATCCTCAAAGTTACTAGTCTCTAGAGTATTACCATCCATGTCCTGTGAATCAACTCTAAAGCTCATATCAACATACAAAGTATCAAAAACTGTAGCACTGCTGTCCAACTCCTCTGTACCCAAAGAAACTAAGTCTTCAAAATTTCCCACTACATCCTCCTGGATGTCATCAATGCCAATATGATCCTGGGACTCATCTGTACACACTGCCAAATATGAAAGATCATCAACACATTCCAACAAGTATGGTCGACTGGATATATGAACAAAGCCCAACATCGGTGTATAAAAACTAATACCAACATCAGACAAGATACTAGCACAAGAAAAGACAATACCGTGTAATCTGCTAATCAAATCCATGATAGCACCCAAACAAACACTGCTACCAAAAAGTGTTAAAGATCTCCAGTCAACTGAATCCCAAACACCAATATAACAATCTCGAGTCCATATCCGTAAACTAGAATCAACTGGTAACTCAAGCAAACTCCTCACCTGAGTAATATGACCAATACCAACTAACTCCACATACCTGTCATGATAAGGTAATGAAGTCACAATACTATCTTCACTCACCTTCAGCTGGCGGGATAAATCATGTGAAGTACTACCTGCCTCAACCTCATGTGATGAAGCATCTAACTGCACCTGGTACTCTTTCTCAACAAAGTCATGAATGCTCAATGTCTGCTCATCTCTACCAGGTATCTCACCATCCTGCACAACAACATCCTCATAATCATCATCTGAACCCACTACACTATAGTCACTGCCTGTTGTAACTATACCATCCTGAATACCTGTGGCATCACCCTTTGACAACATGTAAACAATTGTCTCAATTTGAGTATCAAGTTGACTGTTACTATCAATCTGTGTAATATCCTTTCCCACCGCCTCCTGTGGCAAAGTAGAATCTGAGACCTCTACCTGGCTATCAGCTAGTTTCTCAAACTCCTCATGCAAGTTCTTGGGAATTGTATCATCTGTCCTGTGAGAAAATCTGCCAAATAGAAATCCAGTCAACTTATCCACCTTAGCTGGGTCAGATAATATGTCATTCATTATACGGTGGTGCTCAACCAACTGTTTAGACATGTCATGGCTTATTTTCATAAGTTTATCTCGAATGTCTAAATAACCATCCTTTCTACTATTTTGACTCTGGCTATCAATTGTCCAAGATCGTTCCCTCTGAGACTCTGTACTATACCTGTCCATTCTGGATAAAGTAGAGTGTAACCCCAATAGGATATAACTTCTTCAAACACCAAGAACTAACATGCAAATGATTAGAAGTAGCATGAAACCATAGATTTGGACATGCAACTGATTAGAAGCAACATGCAACCACCAAATTATGACATGCAAGATCTGGGTAGTTGTCAAAACTGACATGCAAAATCTGGGTAGTTGTCAAAACTGACATGCAAACTTCTACAACCACCAAATTTACCAAGAACTAACATGAAAATGATTAGAAGTAGTATGAAACCATAGATTTGGACATGCAACTGATTAGAAGCAACATGCAACCACCAAATTATGACATGCAAGATCTGGGTAGTTGTCAAAACTGACATGCAAGATCTGGGTACTTGTCAAAACTGAAATGCAAACTTCTACAACCACCAAATTCACCAAGAACTAACATGAAAATGATTAGAAGTAGCATGAAACCATAAATTTTGACATGCATCTGATTAGAAGCAACATGCAATCATAAATTATGACATGCAAGATTTGGGTAGTTCTCAAAACTGAAATGCAAGATCTGGGTAGTTGTCAAAACTGACCTGCAAACTTCTACAAACCCTCAGGCTGGCAAGATCATGGCTCTGATACCACTGAAATGTCCCCTTTTCTGATTTTACATGATATTTCCAACCTTTAATCAGATCTTTAAGATCAAACAACTAATATCACAAAGATCCACCAAATTTTTCAAAAAACCCCAAATCGGGTATGCCGAAAATAGTGCCAAAAAGCTTCACAGCTTCACCTGTTATTAATAAATCTGAAAGTGAAAATTTTTACAGAAATTTCAGCAGCATAACAGCCTACAAAATGATGTTTCTAGATCTATATAGCCTTTACACAACAGCTCACAAATGTAGGACAAAAACTATGCTCATCGGGCTCCCGAAATTAACACAAAATGCCCGGAAACACCACAAAAACACTAATAAACTATCTCAGAAGTTTAATCACGTCCCAATACATATATTCAGCTCTATTTTAACAGCTTAAAGTCTGAAATACAGCAGCAACCAAAACTGATATGCAATGCTCAACTGAAAACACCAAACTCATGCAAAAAACACACCCAATAACCCACGAATCTACACTGTTCAGCACAAAGGCAAACTCTGTATGAGCATGCACATGGAATGGCTTCAAAATCCCATCCTTAGCCTTCTTGGAAACCTGCAAACTCCCGTTCTTGGGTCTCCCTGGAAACCTGCAAACTCCCGTTCTTGGGTCTCCTTCTCCACAGGTTTGACAGCCTCTGAAGAATAACAAAGAATGAGCGAAAATCAAGTCTGGAATCCCCCCCAAAATGCCTCCAAACCTCTTTAAAAAGGGCATAACTGTAACTCACGTCCAAGAGAGGTTAATGAAACATATTTTAATAATAATTATCATTTATTAGTCCAACGGTTTCCAAAGATTAACTCCCTTTTTTCGAAACTTCACTTTCTTGGGCCTGCCTGTCTTAGCAAAGATTATTATTTTTTAATTATTTGAAAAGGGGACATGACATTTTAGTACAGGGGGAGAGAAGGTTTTAGTATGTAAAGAGAGAAGGTTTTTGCATTCTAAACTTACTCTCATTCCTGAACTAAAATTTCTTTTAACTTCTTGGGTAAATTATCAGGTTAACAGTTGGCTCTAACTGGGGACAAGGACTATGCAGGAAGTTGAATGAACCTAGACTAAAACAAGAGCATTGCTTTATCACAAGGGCCATAGAGTCACCCGAAAAAGGAGATAATTACATGAAAAGGGACTGAGCACACCAAAATTGGGAACACAAGCCAAACAAAAGGGAGGGAAAGGCACAACAAAAACTCCTAACTAACATATGTACATGGTAGGAAACCCCTACCTCTAATAGATTTAGCTCTAGATGAATCATGCAAATCCATTCACAAGATGAGGAAAATAAATGCCATGGCAACTTAATAAGTGGCAACTCCCAAGTTCCAACAAACTCAAATGTAGGCTTGCTCCTTGGATTCTGAATTTTAGATTCCTAACAAGCTCCATTGCTTTGGACAAGGGAATATATCCAATAACCATGCCTCATTAAAAATCTCCAACTTATATATCCAACCTTCTTCCTGTCACATGTCATCAATGATCTCATCTTGAAAGAATTGTAGAATTAAATTCTAAAGTTTCTGAATGCATCTCTGATCTTCTCCTCTACTTGGCAAGCCCTCTACTTTAATTTCTAGTGATTAGTCATCATAAAGTCCTAAACTCATTTTAGATATAAGACACTCTCCCTATTCCATGGGCATGATTATGGTTAAATCTTCTGTAAAATTATTCCAACTTAGATGCACATCCATGTTGGATTGAATCTTCCTATGTTTCATTTCTTCTTCCTCATCTTCCAAAAGATCATCTTGAATCTTTAGGCACTTCTAAGTTACATTTATATCATCTTCAAAATTGCAAGCCATAACTTCAAATTTCATCCCATTAATATCAAAATTCTCTATCTAAAGGGCCTTCTGATAGTTAAGGCTAGGATATACCAAACTTCGTATTGGATTGCCTTCATACAATTTGTGACGTGAAGCAACTTGTGGAGCTATATCCATTGGACCTTTTCTTTGAATACCTACTTGAGAACCATCAATAGATATTTTTCTAGAAACAAAGGATTAAAGTAGAGACTTTCTCCACAGTGGAAATTACCATCCAAACCTTTTGAGAACAAACTTGAGATAAAAACATCATAAGGGTTTCCTTCATTAGATTCCTCCATGAGATCCCATGCTAACTCATTACTTTTTTTTATCATGGTTTTTCTTCTCATAGAAGTTCTTTGACATAGGATTTCCTATTTGATGAGAAGGCTCAAAAAGAGGATTTCTTTGACCTTTGAATGATCCATAGGATTTTAATTGCACTTCCATTGGATCAGATGAACTTGTCATCATATCCATATAGCTTTCATTTTCAACATGTTTAATGATATCTATGTCTTTTTGAATCATTGATTCTTCTCCATGACATCTTTCATGAAATGTGAAAGGTTGATGTTCTTGTAGTGTGCATGATAAAAAATGAAGGCTAGATGATTCATCTTCTTCTCCTTGAAGCTGATTTTTAGCTTTTTCACCAACTAATCTTTTAATCACAAGTTCATCAATGTCATCAAATGTAAAGGTCTCCATTTCCATAGGGAAAGTGGATATTTGTAGAGGTTCATTGGTGTTTTTATCTTCATCAATGGTAGTGGTTTCAAATTGTGCCATAACATCTAAAGTATTGATGTTTTCAATAGTTTCATAACCTTGAATGGTCATGGAAGATTTAATAGGAAGATTTTCTCCACATAGGAAGTCATCATCTAAAACATTAAGGTGCCAAGTAGGAATAAAAGCACTATTAAAGTCACCTTGATCCACATTTCCCCCATCTTCAATCATATGTTGTGTAGTTTCTTGAGATTTTGATATTTCTTTTTATTTCTCATTAGGATCAAGATGATTGAATACTTTCTCCTAGGTTATGAAATTTTCACAGTGATGTCTTGATACATTAGTAGACCCTTCTTCTCCTATAGACTCCATTTCTTAACAATCTCCTTGATTAGACATAGAATCCCTATCTTTTTTCATGCATGAAGATTTAGATGAGTCCTTTCTAACATTTGGATTGGGAGATGTCATGTTACCAAGAAAATAATTCTTGCATGGGTCTTCTTTCTCAAGTTCTTGTAGTGTTTGAAGTAAAGAAGGATGTACTTTGTCAGGATCCAGGTGTGCATTGTCATAGAAGCTTTTTAAAAACTCAACATGGTTGGGATCAATGGAAGTATGATTTTGATGAGAAATAGGTGCAAGTGTTGGGACAATTTTTTGACCACCATTATCCATCCTCGATTCACATGAATCATTTTTCTGATCAAATGCTTCCTTATAATGGCATGTGGAACTTATTTGTGAAAATGATTTGAGCTTGTGAGAGAAAAATTGATTATCTTTACCATCTTCTTCATCTATCTTTTGCAAAGTCTGGAGCAAAGATGGATGAATCTTTTCTAGTGCAGAGAGACATTTTTATTATTCTTCATCATTGATTTAAATGAAAGACATTTTTTGAAAAGACCTTCTTTATCTTCATATGTTGAACATTTTTCAAATAAAGACTCATGATCATGAGAAAGAAACCCATAATCTTTTCCATCATCTTCTTCGATCTTTAGAAAAATTTGTAGCAAGTAGGCATGAGCCATTCTAGGATCTAGCCTCTTGCCACCAAAGAAATTCTTCAAGAGATCAACTTGTATAGGCTCGTCACGAATCTGTTTCTTGGGATATGAGAAGTATTCATCATCACTGTCAGTATCATTCTCACTTTCAACTTTTCACTTGTACCAAGCCATGGTTCTAAATTTCCACTTTTACATAAAGTAGCTAATAATCAATCTTTAAAATGGAGCCCCCAACCTTCATTCCAGGGAAGGTACCTTTTACCAACCATGTTACTAATTATTATTCACTTGGTCTTGGATGTGACCAAAGATTTTGCCTATCTCTTCTTAGAATAGCAACTATTCTTTCAACAACCAAAATGTTTTGACCAATAGGAGATCTTCACAAGATTTCCCCGAATTCTTCTTCTTCTTCTAGAACTCAATTCACCTAATGGTATTGTTGAGCACTTCGTCTACACCTCTAGGCTAGAGTGTTCAAATTTGAAATAATGTCTTCTTGTGTGTCCTGGAAGCCAAGATTTGGTTGTAGAACTGGAAACACATTCTCATGTGACAATACCATCTTGCTTCATTACAAGCGACTAATTAATCTTTCTTGTTCGAATCCCTTGTAGAGTCGCCAAAAATCTATTGGTAAACAAATTTTTCACTGTGAAGTTACTACTGAAATTGACCCTGTTCTCCCTGTGAATAGTGACAACAGTACCAACAATTGGAGAGATTGCAATCGATCAGTACCACATTACAATCTTCCTCTACATTTAAGAGGGGCAGCTCCCTCGTATGATGGGTGTATTTGATTTTCAATGTAAATGAATTAAAATTCAAAAGATAGATAGAAAGTTATTGATGATGAATGTGGCATATGACTTCACATCATTCTTGAATTAACATAATTTGACAATAAAGACAATCAAGAACTATGCTTGAAAATGATCATTATAACCATGTTGATTCATTATTCATAAACATTCACACTATACCATGAAAATATTCACTACAGAAAGAATCAATAGCTTTATGCTTCAAGAAGCTAGACTTTAGAAAAAGAACTCAAACACATTTCTCATTTTATTTTCTTGCACCAAGAACATAATAGACATTTTCAATTTCAAAGAAAAAATTTGTACATACTTTCCAAAATTTGTCTTCTCATCAAAATTTTAGCATAAGTGTTCCCTTATTTCAAAGTCCAAAAAGTCCCCTATTACAATGAGATTCAAAAAATTATAATCTATTCTAGCATAACCAACTTTTCAAGTTCATAACCAATCAAAAAGTTAGAGTTTGGACTACCTTGAAGATAGTTCGTAACCAACTCAAACTTTTACAACTCTTAACTCTCAAACTCTAACTTTCTAACCATAACTCTCAAGCTCTAACCTTTTAGCCATAACTCTCAAACTCTAACTTTCTAACCATAACTCTCAAGCTCTAACTTTCTAACCGTAACTCTCAAAAAGTTAAGGTTGATAGAAAGAGAGTCAATTTTTGTACATAGAGAGATAAAAAATTTAGTATGTAGAGAGAGATGGTTTGAGTACACGGAGAGAGAATTTTTTAGTACGTAGAGAGAGATGGTTTGAGTACATGGTGAGAGAAAAATTTTAATACATAGAGAGAGAAGGTTTTTGCATTTTAAATTTACTATCATTCCTAAACTAAGATTTCTTTTAACTTCTTGGGTAAATTATCCGAGTAACACTCCTCTTAGACCTTTTTTCTACAACCAAGCTCTTTATGAATAATTATAACCATGAAAGAAATAATTCTACCTTATTGATTGATCTTCCCAAGTAGATGGAGATCATGTAGACTTATTAATGATCTTGAACTCTCCACTACCATCAATCTTATCTTTTGATTTCTTCTTATCCTCAATCTTAGGAGAAAAAGCATGATCACTCTGATTTATCTTGTTTTTTGGAGTTTCTCTAGCCTTAAAGCTCGGTTCTTTTTCATCTATCTTTGTAGCTAAAAATTCAAGTGTATGTCTTGACATATCTCTAGTTCTATAACTTTTCTCTATCTCATGTCCTAACTTTTTTCTTAATCAAGATTGCATCTAGTATGTTCTTGTTACTCTCAAACTTTCAAAATCTGACAATGGAATTTATATTTTCTTGACTCTCCCTCAAAGAATATTATTTTTGCTTCTAGTTAAGCTGATAGGCTTCTCTCCGAAAAAGACTTTGACGGGATTGTTCAAACAATCTAGCAGTCTTATGTTGAAAAAGAAGAAACAACATTGAAAACATTATGAATTTCAGACTGTGCTAAGCGCCAATGTGGAAATCTTGCACCAACAGAACAAGTGTGGATTGGCTATGGTTGGATCTTCCTAGACAAATAGATAAAGGTTTCAACTCCTCATTCTCTAGGTATTTTGGTTGCCTTTGAGCCAACTTCCATTGGTCATTTTTATGAAATAAAGGAGGGATGAAAATTTATTCAAGCTGAAAGAGAAACAAGAACCAACAGAGAAAGGGCATCAAACAACCCTGTCATGGTCATTTTTGCAATGGGTATGATAGTGTTATTATTAAACCATTGCTGAACTTTCTTAGAACCATGAGTGCTCCTTTCATGGTTAATCCGTACCCCTACTTAAGGTACACAGATAAGATCTTGGGCTATGCTCTGTTTAAGTCAAATCCTAGAATGTTTGGCAAAAATACTAGAATCACCTACAAAAACATGTTTTCCGGTCAATTGGCTATGAAGTTGCTAGGGTTTCTAGATGTCGATATTGTAGTGGCAAAAATAGTGTGTACTTCAGTGAGAGATCTTGACTAGCCTAATGCGAATGTGGAGAATGCTCTATCATATAATGGAAATCTCATCAAGTTTTTGATTTCCAAGGGGGCTCTGTCGATGCCTAATAGGACCTTTGAAACTTACATCTTTGCTCTCTTATAAAAAGATCTCAAGCCTTGTTCCACTACTGAGTGCAACTTTGGACTTTTTAAGCCAAATATGGCCATGGTCTACCTGATAAGTGTGTAAAACTAATGTGTTCATAATAATTGAATGTTTGATGGCAGAAAACAAGTCATACACCTTCTACTGGCATAGCAGTAGTGGAACCAATAACACTAGTGACACCAATGACACCAATTACATGTGCCTGTAATACATATTAGTTTTGTTAGCTTTGGACAGCTGTTTGTCCATTTGCTATTATTTAGCAAGTAATTGTTTTGCTAACTAATTGGTTAGATTAGAGACAAATATTTGTTAATTAATTGACCACTTATGGAAACAACTAGAAATCGACTTGGTTAGGGTTGTTAAGTTGTTTTAATCTCAACCGTCAATTGTAAATCAATCTCAGTCGTTGGTTTACCAACAGGAGTAGTATAAAAGGAGGTCTGGGGGGCATTTGGAGAACATGAAGTTTGGAGAAACATTTGCAGTGTTAGCAAACAGTCTTGTAATGTTAGCAAGGGCGCAGTGTTAGTGTGGGAATAGCAGTGGGGAATATCAGCAGGATAAATTAGGAGGTTATTGGAATTCTGCCAGTAAGAGGCAAGGAATTTTGTATCTCTTAATTTTTTGAAGTTTAATATAATTTCTCATCTATAGAACTGGTCCAAAAATATTGTGTTCATTGTGTTGCGCATTTCTTTCCGTATTTTATAAGTGAAGTTGCAGTTGTGTTATTTTTTGATATTAGCTGGGAATTTATTTTCAGTAGTTTAATAATCATTTATGATAGGAGATTAATAATCAGTGATTGCAATAGTTAAATTTTTCACATGGTATCATAGCGTTGTTAAGGGTAGAAGAGTTTTGCCCTAGGAAAGAAATTTTGATCTCTTTAGATTTATTATTGCTTTAAACCCTTGAGATGGCTTCAGCTGGTTTGAGAGATCAGGATAGATTGGATGGTGCCTCAAATTTTGGTGTCTGGAAGGCCAGAATTTCTTTATTGTTGGAAGAGAATGGTATCAAGAATTATGCTACCAGTGTTGTGCCTGTACCAATGGATGCAACCCAACTTGCAACATATAGAAAGGACGATGCCAAAGCGAGGAGGATTATCCTTGATGGTGTCAAATATCATATTGTTCCACATATCGCAAAGCTAGATATGGAAAAGAAGATGTGCGACGCCATTCTAAATCTATACCAGAATGCTACCACCAACAGGAAGTTGATTCTTAGAGAGAAGCTAAAAAATACCTGGATGAACTAGGGAGAAGATGTCAGAAGTTACCTCACCAAGCTCAGACTTGTCAAGGATGAGTTAGCTTCTGTTGGAGATAGCCCTAGTGATGACGAGCTAGTGAGAATAGCCCTAAATGGGTTTACTAAACAATGGAGTGTCTTTGTTCAAGTTGTCAGTGGACGAGATACTTTACTGAGTTGGGATCGACTATGGACTAATTTCACTTAGGAGGAGTTTAGACTAAGTCTTGTCAATGGGGCCAACAAGAGTCATAAAAATGAGGTGGAACAAGAGAACATTGCCCTAGCAGGCGAAAGGGAAAGCAAAGAAGGGATCTAGCAAAGGATCAAATTCACAAAGTGAGAAGAAGAAGAAGGACCTTTCTAAGATCAATTGCTTTGGATGTCACGAGTTTGGCCACTATGTCAGTGATTGCCCAGAGAGGAAGAAGGGTAAGAAGTAGGTGGCAGCTTCAACAAGTGCGGAAGAACTCTCCAGTAGAATGGAAGATGAGTTTGCACTCATAGCTTGTATGGTTAGCTGAACCTCACAGTGTGTTTGGTATATAGATAGTGGGGCATCATTTCATATGACAGAAGTTAGAAATTACTTCTCTAGTTACAAGGAGGAGGACACCAACATCAAGATTTCTATGGGAAACTTGTCCAAACTCAACCCTGTTGGGAAAGGGACTGTTCAGTTTCAGAGGGAGAATGGAAAGATAATCCCACTTCATGATGTGTTATATGTAACAGGCTTTGGTATGGATTTGATTTCTGTATCTATTCTTTAGGATAGGGGGTATAATGTACTCTTTAGAGGGACAAATGTGTTGATTAAGCACAAGGATTGGAAATCACCCATAACTAATGGAGTTAGGAGTGGTCGCCTTTATAGATTGCAGTTTGATACTCCTAAGGCACTTATGAGCAACAGTAATCTTAGAGATCTTGGAGAGCTGTGGCATAGGAGGATGGGACATATTCATCATGGAGCACTTAGATTGCTTCGTGAGACGGTGACAGGTGTTCCAGAGGTGAGCACAGAGCATGACAATGTATGTAAGAGATGTGTGTTGGGGAAGTTTGCAAAAGCATCTTTTCCAAGGAGTGACACAAGATCTAAGGGTGTTCTTGATCTAGTACGTTCAGATGTTTTTGGACCGATGTCGACAAAATCTCTCAGAGGATATGAGTACTATGTTACTTTTATTGATGATTTCTCTAGAAAGACCTGGATATACTTCTTGAAGACTAAGAATGAGGTTTTCAGTTGATTCCAAGAGTTCAAGGCTCTTGTGGAGAACACGACAAGAAAGAAGATAAAGGTTCTTCGGTCAGACAATGGAGGCGAGTACAAAGGAAATGTCTTCTAGGATTTTTGTACCAGAGAAGGAATCAAGAGAGAATGGACTATTCCTTACAATCCACAGTAGAATGGAGTTTCTGAGAGGAAGAACCATTTTATATCGGAGGCAGCAAGAGCTATGCTACATGACGAAGACATGCCCCTTTACTTATGGGTAGAGGTGTGTAATATAGTAGTCTACATTCAGAATAGAGTTCCACACAAGGTGCTAGGGAAGATGACACCAGAGGAGGCTTTCATAGGGAAGAAGCCAGATGTTAGTCACTTCAAGATATTTTGGAGTTTGGCATATTGCCATATTCCTGGAGATACACGTACAAAGTTAGATCAAACTGCAGAGAGGGGGTACTTTGTTGGGTACAGTGAGAGCTCAAAGGCATACATGATTTTCATTGTGGGCACTAAAAGAATTATTGTTAAATGGGATGTCAAGTTCATGGAGGACAAGGCATTTAGGAGATCAAAAGATTTGCCAGCAAATGATCAGAGTGAGTAGCCAACAGAAGCTCCAAGACCAAGTCTAGGGTAGCAAAGCTCAAGTACGGTTACCAGTATGAGTGTAGACTCAGTTAGTGAAGATTCACAAAGTATGGAGCAACAGGTGCAACATGAAATGCATCTAGAAGACTTAGAGGTTGACATTTCATCCTCTACAGTTGGCAGGGGGAACCATGTGGTTCTAGATACACAAAGGGATACTCAGGAGTTTGTGGGAGCTCCTAGGAAGAGTACTAGACAGCGAAGACAACCAGCCAAGTTCAATGACTATGTGGCATTAGTTAGTCAGTTGGTAGATAGTGAGCCTTCTAGCTATCAAGAAGCTACAGAACATCAGGTATGGCAAGATGTTATGGTTGAGGAATATTCTTCAATAATGCAGAATGATGTGTGGGAGGTAATACCTAGACCAATAGATAGGGTTGTAGTTGGATCACGCTAGATTTATAAGATAAAGCATGGTGCAGATGGTAGCATTGAGAAATACAAGGCAAGGTTCGTGGAAAAGGGGTTCTTTCAAAAGGATGGAATAGACTATGAGGAGACATTTTCTCCAGTTGCCAGGTATACTTCTATACGAGCTGTAATCTCACTTGCAGCATAGATGGGATGGCAAATCCATCAAATGGATGTCAAGAGAACATTCCTTAATGGTGAGTTGAAGGAGGAGGTATACATAGAACAACCAAAAGGCTTTGTAGCACAGAGTAAAGAGACCCACGTGTGCAGATTGAAGAAAGCATTGTACGGACTCAAACAGGCTCCTAGAGCGTGGTATGAGCGCATTGATACATACTTGCAGAAAATGGGCTTTGTGAAGAGTGAAGCAGATGCTAACCTCTACTACTTGATGGTTGGGGGTGAGATTCTCATTCTTGTTCTTTATGTGGATGACCTGTTTCTTATAGGTTCACTAGGGCTTATAGTGGATTGCAAGAGGAACCTTGCAGAAGAGTTCGAGATGAAGGATTCAGGACTTATGCACTACTTTCTAGGCATGGAAGTGTGGCAGACAAATGGAGAGATTTTCCTTGGTCAAGGGAAATATTGCATTGAAATCTTGAAGAAATTCGGGATGGAGGATTGCAAAGCCATGTCTACACCCATGATCACGAATTGGAGGAAGGTAGATATATCTAAGGAGAAAGATGTAGATCCCACTTTATATAGATAGTTGATTGGTTCTCTTGTGTATTTGGTCAACACTAGACCAGATATAGCATTTGCAGTAAACTCTCTTAGTCGGTTCATGGTTGAACCAAAGAGAATGCATTGGATAGCGGCTAAGCATGTGCTACGTTACTTGTGTGGTACAGTCGAGTATGGGATCAAATATGTTCAAGGTGAAGGTATCAGTTTGATAGGCTATACTGATGCAGATTGGGCAGGAAGTACAACAGACAAAAGGAGCACTTCAGGGTGTTGTTTCAGTTTGGGGTCAGGAGTTGTATCTTGGTTCAGTAGGAAGCAGAAGTCTATGGCTCTAAGTTCAAGAGAAGCAGAATACATAGCAGCTAGCATGGCGACATGCGAAGCTATATGGCTTCGGAAGTTGTTAGTAGCCTTGTTTGGTCAGAAGGTTGAGACTACTGTGATACATTGTGACAATCAGAGTTGCATCAAGTTGTCTGAGAATCCAGTGTTTCATGATAGGTCTAAACATATAGATATCAGTTATTACTTCATCAGAGATTGTGTACAAAGGGGAGTTGTTCAGCTATAGTACATACCTACAGAGGAGCAAGTAGCAGACATTCTGACTAAGGCATTGGGGAAGGCAAAATTTATCTTCTTCAGAGATAAGTTAGGTGTCCTACAGAACAACTTCCTAGCTAAGAGGGAGTGTTAGTTTTGTTAGCTTTGGACAGCTGTTTGTCCATTTGCTATTATTTAGCAAGTAATTGTTTTGCTAACTAATTGGTTAGATTAGAGACAAATATTTGTTAATTAATTGACCTCTTTTGGAAACAACTAGAAACCGACTTGGTTAGGGTTGTTAAGTTGTTTTAATCTCAATCGTCAATTGTAAATCAATCTCAGCCGTTGGTTTACCAATAGGAGTAGTATAAAAGGAGGTCAAGGGGGCATTTGGAGAACATGAAGTTTGGAGAAACGTTTGCAGTGTTAGCAAACAGTCTTGCAGTGTTAGCAAGGGCGCAGTGTTAGCGTGGGAATAGCAGTGGGGAATATCAGTGGGATAAATTAGGAGGTTGTCGGAATTCTGCCAGTAAGAGGCAAAGAATTTTGTATCTCTTGATTTGCTGAAGTTTAATATAATTTCTCATCTGTAGAACTGGTTTTCCCTTAGGAGTTTTTCTAGGGATTGTGTTGCGCATTTCTTTCTGTATTTTATAAGTGAAGTTGCAGTTGTGTTATTTTTTGATATTAGCTGGAAATTTATTTTCAGCAGTTTAATAATCATTTATGATAGGAGATTAATAATCAGTGATTGCAATAGTTAAATTTTTCACAATACCCACCA
This sequence comes from Cupressus sempervirens, assembly GCA_028749045.1. Lineage (NCBI taxonomy): Eukaryota > Viridiplantae > Streptophyta > Pinopsida > Cupressales > Cupressaceae > Cupressus > Cupressus sempervirens. The sequence goes on along the minus strand of CM053793.1, from coordinate 285,718,924 downwards.
TACCTGCAACTCAAAAGAACTTGTGTGTTGCAAAACCAGATGTAGATCAGAGAACTCAGCAACGAAACATAGAGTATGCATGTAGGTGGGGTCTCCTATTTAGTCAAGAGGTGCCTGGTTCAATCCTAACACCATTGTTGCTCATACTAATTTTGCAATGAATGCATTCTACCAGGCATTCGCTCATAATAATTATGATTGCTACCTTGGCAATACATCACTTCTCACACAGGAAGATCCGGTATATTTTCCTTTCTCTCATTTCGTCTGCCTCTTACTGTAGTGAAAGATGGAACACATATATTGTTAAATTTTACAACTGTTGTGATTAGATTGATAGAACATCACTGAACAAGATACTAACACACCATTTGAGTATATGAGCTTAACACCCATTGGTGAAACAGGATTAGGGTAAATTGTGAATCTACTACCTCCCTAATCAGTACTTCAGTGGAGCCATATTAGATGTTATTATTGGGAAATAAAGTCTATGCAAAATTTGATGGATTGGGCATAGAATCTCAAGTTCATATACTATAGATTGTATGTCCTTTATGTTTCATTATTAGAAAACAAATTGTACTCTATTTTTATCGTGTGGGTGGGTTCTAGTTCTAAACCTTGGGTAAGGTCTAGAACAATTCGTCTTAGTAATAGACATTGCAGCTTAATTTGTATGCAGTGTTAATTAGTTTAGTATCCTGTTTTCAGTGACAAAATCTCTTTCGTATTGTAGTTCTTTCAATGGTGGAGTCTATCTCAGATAATGGTAGCAAGGTTACCTGAAACATTGGCAGGTGTAGCATCTATCATTGTCTTAAAATAGACATATTATTAATTTTATTCTTTATTATTCTTTATCAAATAAATATTCTTACAAAAATATTTATCTATAAATGGTTATTCTGTGTAAATAAAGGTTTTTAAAGATTTTTTTATATAACTTTGAAGTGTTTTATATAAAATTATATTTTAATAATTAGTGATATGTCAATTAAATAAAAAAGAAAAAGAAAATTTCTTAAATATATACTCAATATCCAAATTATATGCTTCCTGTTAACCTTTGTTAATAATATATCTTTAAAATTTTACTTAGTTGATAACTAGGAGAAATTTGCTCCAACTTGAGTTAAATTATGATATTGATATCAAGATTCAAATATCATATTTCATGAATAATGGTTCATAATATCCAAGCTCTCATTAGAACGAATGGAACACTCAATACTCATTCCACTCATGTTCAATGTTTATAAAGGTGAAGCACACATATGAATTGTTTTGAATGCATTTATAATGGAGCCATTAAAGATTTCATACTATTTTCCATGATTTCCCCCACTTTTATCTATGACAACATTTATAGCAAATTTACAATAGACAAAGAAACAATGAAATAGAGACAAAGGGATATATGGAAGAGGAAATATGGATAAATAGACATAGAGATGCAATAAATATATATATATATATACTATTTTCCATGATTTCCCCCATTTTTATCTATGACAACATTTATAGCAAATTTACAATAGACAAAGAAACAATGAAATAGAGACAAAGGGATATATGGAAGAGGAAATATGGATAAATAGACATAGAGATGCAATATATATATATATATATATATATATATATATATATATATATATATATATATATATATATAATATCAAATTAGGGGGTAATTATAAAATGAGATGAATAGGAAGAGGAGAGGGTGGAGAGAAAAAGATAGAATGATATAGATCTATGGGGTGATAGATGGATAGATATATCGATAGCGAAGATAAAAGAGAAATAGAGGAAATAAGAAATAGATAGAGAGAGGTGAAATGTAAAGAAAAATATTAAATAAGATAGACATGGGAAAGGAGAAAAGAGAATCAATGTGTGAATAAAAAAGATTCAACATTGACATGAATGCATAATAATCGATGATTGAATACTATCTTAGCCATAAATAGCAATAAAAAATCATTCATCCAAAGTTCCTCCCTATGAAAGGAGGGGTTTCCTCCATCATAGCAAGTGTTCGTTGTTAATATCCAAGCCAAATTAATCAAACTAGCCTTATTATTTTCTTTTTTAATATATCTTTTATATTGAATCATAATACCCATGCTCTTCAAACCATCACTAAAATTTGACAAGAAAGGATAAATACAATGACCAAACTTTCCACATCAGCATCATTCAATATATATAAAACTATTTGCACAACCCTCACACTCTTCAAAGGTACAAGTGCTGGTATTTGACATTCATTAATTTTGACTTCCAATTTAGATTTTTGTCATATATGTTATCCTCTTACTCTCTTCAACCTCTTTTTTTAGACTGATAATTAATTTCTCAATATTTTAAGTTTGTCTTTTAAGAATTCACTGTCTTTCAAGGCATGATCTTTTAACAAAGAATTATCCTCCATATTGTATGGTTCATTGACCAGACACTATAGTTCAATAATAATTTCCTCATATTCTCCATAACCTCTAACTAATACTTGTTAAACATTTTTTTTTGATTTTGTATCTTGAGTTTATAATTCTCATCTAAGATTTATGTGCTTAACTAGTGAAGCAACATGTTCTGCTTCAAGATCAACTACTTCATCCTCTACATTAGTTTCTTGATCATTCTAATGCTCATTTGTTATCGTTGTGAACTAAGATTAATCATCCAACATATCTTTATGACATTCTTCATAATCAAGATCATTAGAAATCCATCAACTTAGAAGATCGACCATCTCACTACGAGATGCTTCTCTAACAAGGTTAGATTGAAGAAATCACCTTCTTGGTAGTTGGAAGCTTCAAATGATCACTTTACGCTTCAGAAACTATCCAAGGTTGCCGATGGGGTGTTTAGCTCTTCTGAAAATGATATTTCTTTGGTCAAGGATTATGTTGTTGTCTTTGATGATACGAATGATGTCCCTACAGTGGATTTGATTTAGAATGTTGTTTTTGTCCCTTCTTTTGCTATTGACTCTATCCAAAGCATTGTTGTTGGTGTTGATTTAGTTGTTTTATCTTTTATTGTTGTGGGTGCAGAGGCCCATTTTTCTTCTACGAGGGTTTTGGGGGCTAGTAGTGGGGCTACCCCTTTTCCTGTGGTTTTCCCTAATTGGCATATGGTTACTGGGAAGGTGAAGGATGGATGGACATCAGTTAAAGGGGAAAAAAAGTCAAATCCTCTAAACCTTCATTTGATATGTCTTTACGTTCTCAAAAGACTAGACCAAAATGTAAATCTTGTTGGTCTTTGGCTTTTCGAGTTGTTAGCCCTCTTGTTGGGAATTATGGTGTATCCCTCTAGTTTGTCAGGTGTTGTTCCACAGTTGTCTTAAGATCCTTCATTGTTATATATTTCTTGTCCTTTTGTACAAGATTCTGGGTCCTTTCAAAACCTATTTTTACATAATCAAAACTCTTTCTTTTTAGCAATCCTTTCACCCTTTTGGAAGAAAGTTTATTTTTACACTCCTTATCCATTGTATTCCATTTCCAAGATCAACCTAAATCAATTAGACTTTTATTAGGAACCTATTTCTCTAATACCAATTATTGGATGCCTCATACAACTAAGATAACAGTTGAATCAACTGTCTATAAAATTAATTTATTGAACATGTAGATGCTTTAAAATAAGCGACATGCAAGCATAAATTTGACTATCAACACAAAATAACATAAAGACACTTCAATTTTTGTACGAAAATTGAAGCATATGTGCACATCACATAATATTTGTGTTTGAGTGGAAATCCTTGAGGGGTTAAAAAAAATTTGTTTAATAAACTTCATTAAGCCTTGTTGACCATGAAAACCTCATTGGTTACAAATGTGCCTCACTATCAATGCAAGCCTCAATCGTTACATTCAAGGCACCAACCTTAGGAACACCAGCCCTACAACTCCCTTACAAAAATCATAAGAAGAAATTCTCCTGATTTAGAGGGGTATTATCTTTTATTATAGATAACTTTAAAATATTCTTTCATCTACAAAACATTACAATATACTATTAGAGAAAAATCTCTCTAATTTGGTTTGTCCCTCTTCCATAGATTTACTTCTATTTCTAATGGTCACCCCCCCGCCCCTCTCTCTCTCTCTCTCCAATATGGAAACTCTCTTTCTCTCTTTGAAATGTTTCTATTTCTCTCTCTTTGTTCATTATAGAAACATTCTTGTGTATACTTGTATATATAGATCATTTATGATCTATGTTTAATAACACATTCATTATTTTACCATAATATGGTATCAGGGCTCCTTTTTTTGAAAAATAATTTCATCATTGAAATTCTCTAATTCATTTTTTGAAACAGATTTTTAATATTTATAATTTCTTCATGAAACTTTTAGACTAATAGATTTTTTAAATCTTTTCCTGGGTGTGTTAAATTTTTTGTTTTTGAGGGAAAAAAATAAAATTGTGAGCTTTTTTTCCTGCAATTTCATGGCCTTTTTTTCGTTATTTTTTACTCTCTTTTTTCACACATCTTCTGTAAAGGAGGGTGTCAAGGGTGTTTTAAACCCTCTATCTCTTATTTTTGTCCATCAATTTCATTTTTCACCAGTCAAGGTTCTCTAAAAACTCTCAAATTATTTGTCACTTTGTAAAAAAAATTGTAAATTCTTGGTGGGTTTTTCCATATCTCAATCGGGTCAAACTTTGTTTTTTCTAGTTTCATTGTTTTATGTGCCTCGATTTTCAAACCAGCTATTTCATAATCTAATTTTAGATTCTTTCTGGGTTTTTTGAGCTCTTCTAGGTGTCCATTCATTTTTTTGGATCTTTGGTCAATCTACCTCGAAGTTAATGGCTTTTCAAAAATTCACATTTTTGCATAAAAAATGTGTCATGGCATCTCTCACCAATCTTCTCTTAGAAGGTTGTCAGTGATTCAATGGAAAGAACTATAGCACTTGGAAGCAAAGAATGATGATGATCTTTGAGTACCGTCACCTTGAGGTGCTTGTTTAGGGTATTGACATTCGTCGTACCATAGACCATTTTTGTAGACCATGCAAAGCTCATTAATCAATTTGAGTCTACCTGTTATGCCTTTTGAAAATTCTCCTACAAATTCTTCGTTTTGACGTTAGATTGACCATCAAGGGAGTAAAATCTCTGTAATTTTGTTTCTCTCTTCCATAGATTTACTTCTATTTTTAATGATCACTGTTCTTCTATATTTCCATATTCTCTCACTATTCAATAAGGAAAATCTCTTTCTCTCTTCAAAATGTTTCTATCTCTCTTTGTTCGTTATAGAAAGATTCTTGTGTATACTTCTATATATAGATAATTTATGATCTATGTTTAATAACACATTCATTGCTTTACCATAATAAGGTATCCGAGCTATTTTTTCAAAAAATAATTTCATCATTGAAATTTTCTAATTTATTTTTCGAAATAGATTTTGAACATTTATAATTTCTTCTTGAAATTTGTAGACTCCTAGATCTTCAAAATCTTTGCTTGGGTGTGTTCATTTAATTGCTTTTGCAAGAATTCTTTTTTTCTCTTTTGTGTGTAAGCCTATTTTTCTGCAACTTCATGGCCTTTTTCTTGGGCATTTTTTACCTTTTCTTTCAACACATCTTCTACAAAGGGTAGTGTCTAGGGTGTTTTAAACTCTCTGTCTCTTATTTTTGTCCAGTTGTTTCATTTTCCACTAGTTTTTCACAATTAAAACTATGGTTGTTGGGGATTTTTAAAAATGGCCAAGGTTCCCTGCAAAACTCTTATTTGTCGTTTGAAAAACAATTTGTAAATTCTCGGTGGATTTTTGCAGATCTTAATTAGGTCGGTTTGTTTTTTCTAGTTGCATCATTTTATGTTCCTCGATTTTTGAGCCATCAATTTCAAAATCTAATTTTAGATTCTTTCTAGGTTTTTTGAACTCTCTTCTAGATAACCTTTCATTTTTTGGGGTCTTTTGTCAATCTGTCTTGAAGTTTGTGCCTTTTCCGATATTCACAATTTTTTGCATTAAAAACGTATCATGGCATCTCTCACCAATCTTCTCATAGAAGGCTATCAAAAATTTAATAGAAAGAACTACAACACCTGGAAGCAGAGAATGATGACGATCTTTGAAACTGTCACCTTGAGGCGCTTGTTTAGGTTAGTGACACTCGTCCTACCACAGTTAATGCTACCAGAGATCATTTTTGTAGAACATACAGAGCTCACTAATCAACTCGAGTCTTCTTTTATGCCTTCTGAAGATTCTCTTGCAATATTTTTGTTTTGAAGTTAGATTGACCATCAAGAGAGGGTATTAGAGTAAAATCTCTCTAATTCTGTTTCTCTTCTGCAGATTAACTTCTATATGGTCATTCTTCTTACGTGTTCCCATATTCTTTCTTTGTTCGTTATAGAAACATTCTTGTATATTCTTATATATATAAATCATTTATGATCTCTGTTTAAGAGCACATTCATTAATTTACCATAATATATACATACAACTATTATCACTTCCTTGTGCATTATTACAATCAACCTTGCACATACATTATTAACATTGTAACTTGCACCTTAAATGAATATTTGTAAAAAGAAGATTGTTTATCACTCGTTCTTATCTTCTTTCAACACAATTCCATATGCATGTTATTGCATCATTGAACTATGATAGCTTTCACTATATTTGTCTCCACAAATTACACTTTGTATCAACACAACAAAAAAAACTTTTGCATATTTCAATATTCATCAAACAATTAGAGGAAACAGTTACAAGCAAACATATATTGTTAATTGTTCATCAAATGTTTGTTGTAGGAATTAGACGTCATCATTTAAACAACTAATCTATAAACTTCAATCTCATGCCAATAAATACTTATTCATTAACCTAGTGTATTACTTTTAGAAATCGTTCTTAAAACAATAATAGATTATTGTACAGTAGTAAGCCAATTTATTGAAATTCTTGTCATAGATTGCTTTGTTCCCATCGGATTTAAAGGAAGACTAAAAAACTTGGATTGGGGACCATTATACTGTTAGAATCTGATAAGATTAATAACCCAGAAAACTAGTGCAAAGAATAAATATCTAAACTATGAATGCAAATGATACAAAATCAAAATAGCATCATAGAGTTAGTCTCCGAGAGAGTAATGCAAATGCTGGAAGCAAAATAGCATTAAGAGGAAGCAAAAATAAGAGATGCAAATACAAGCCAGGTAGCATGCTTATATAGGCTAGGAAGAGGGAGGAGGTGGCAACACCAACCAATGAGGAGCAACCATCTATTGGACTAAAGACAGCAAAGTATCTTCCCAAGATAGCTAATGGATGCTCACATGTAGGAAGGTGACACCTCACAACTATTCACCTAATAAGACATGCTTTATTAACCTAAGCGAGATTATTAAAAGTGTAGGAAAAACTTAGCAAAATAGGAAAAATAAAAAATTACACTAACACCCCCCCATAAGCAAAGCTTAGGTGGATGTAAAAATGGGTCCCGGCAAGTCAAGCCTGATGAGGTACCCATGTACATAAAATTCCCCCAAAAGAGAGAGAAAAGAGACTCCCCAAAGAAAATTAGGACTCCAAGTGAGAGGAAGCGGCCCCCCCAAAAGATGAAGCATCCCATACCCCCAGCAAAGCTTGCAAATTTTGTCCGGTAGATCCACTTACATCGAACAATTTTTCTTCCATTAGAAAAAGGGACAAGATCCCAAGTGTGGTTCCTCATCAAGGAACTATACTCTTCCTGCATAGTTGTATCCCACTCAGAAATACCAGAAGCCTCATGAAAGGACTATGCATTTGAGGCAGTAGCAATGAAGATATGTAGAGCATCCTGGAATTGTGAACGAGTCTGCTTGGTGTCTGTTGGATGCCCAACCCAATCACCTGCAAACTGCAAGGTCTGTCTAGCCCAAAGTGGACCAAAAGATGGAGAATCTAGAGGAGAATCATCAACCTGTGAATGATAACTAGGAGAGGAAGGAGGTGAGTCCTCTGAATCACTCTTTGCATCAAAAGTGGAGGTAGAAGACTGCTCAAGTGAATCTGACCCATTAGAAGATCTATCATGTATTCCAAGTGACTCCAATGTTAAAGTAGAAGGCAACCCTGTGACCATGCTCTGCTGGTTAAGTTGATGCAAGTAGTGGAAGTTAAGATGGCCAAACTGCTCATGCCATAATATGCTCACATCATTAGAGTGAGTGAGCAAAATAGTCAAAGGAGGATCAGGAACAAGGTGAGAAAACATATAGAGTCGTGACTGATGATCTGCTCTCCCAACTGCAATTGTAGAATCATTGAGCAACTCACATATCTCCATTGAATCAGGAGTGAACTCAACCCGCTTGCCTAAACTTGTGTGAGTGATCTGGTCTACTGATAGGAGATTAGTTGACAATGAGAGTACACAAGGAACATCATGGAATGTGCCATCCCCCACATCAACAGACCCTCTCTCACACACCTCAATAGGAGTGTTATCACTCATCAACATAGAAGGCATAATACATGGCTCCAAGGATGCAAGTTCTTCTTTAGATGAAGCCATGTGGTGTGAAGTACCCGAATCAAGAACCCAAGTGGATGGTGAGAAAGCAACTGCAAAAAAGGCCTTGCCCTTTCCTTTCCCCTTGCTATTTTTTTTTTCTTTGTTAGACCCTTCATTAGAACTTTGTTTGATAGACTCAGGAACACTGATATTATTCTTCTCAAGAATGCATGTCAAGTGATCAAGTTGTTTCTGCAAACATTTATGTTCATCATGACTAGGTCTTTTACAATAGGCACATTTGACCTTTTCTTTCTTAGGCTTATCGCCCTTGGAAGATGGTGTATCAATAGTTACTTTTGAAGAAACTGGTATCTGGTCCTTCTTCTCTTTGCTATTCTTTTGTTTCTTGTCCTTACTATTGTTGTTACTACTTTGTCCTTGTTGTTCTTTTGTGTCTTGGTTGGTAGCCAAGGCATGTGACTTAGAAGATGTAAGAGTGCCCATCTGAATTAGCTTGTCCTGTTCTCGAGTGAGATTGACAGCAAAATCATCTAAAGATGGCATGGTGAATTGAGTACCAAGTGCACCCTTAGTAGCATAGAAGGTAGAGACAAACATAGAATATTCTGAACTTAGCTTAGAGAGAATACTAAGAATCAATTATTCATCTTTCTTTTCAATTCCACATTGTTTTAACTACAACCTTAGTGATTTCAATTTGGTGAAGAAATTTTGGATTGTGTTGAAATTGTCTGGACTCAAACTAATTAATTCATTTTCCAACATATGACCCCTCATTGAATCTTGTGTGCCAAATAGTGTTTCTAGCTTTGTCCATACTTCATTTGGTGTATCCAAAGACTCAATGTGAAATAGCAAGTCAGGAGAAATATACAAACACAATGTTCCATATGCCTCATCACATTTGTTAAACCACTTAGGCTTGTCTTCATCTTTAACAGGTTCAATTTCAAGTCCCATAGTTATCCTATTTAATCCAACTTTCCTTAAGTGAATTGTCATGCGTGATTTCCAATCAAAGTAATTGTATTGGAGTTAGGATGGGCATATTTGTTTGATCCATGATGACGAAATGCTAAAAAGAAGAGAACCCAGCCACGATAATGCCACCCCCCCCCCCTGAATCTCTCAAATAAGGAAACTAAAATCTATTCTTGCAAAAGCTCTGATACCATGTTAGAATCTGATAAAATTAATAACCCAGAAAACTAGTGCAAAGAATAAATATATAAACTATGAATGCAAATGATACAAAATCAAAATAGCATCATAGAGTTAGTCTCCAAGAGAGTAATGCAAATGCTGGAAGCAAAATAGCATTAAGAGGATGCAAAAATAAGAGATGCAAATACAAGTCAGGTAGCATGCTTATATAGGCTAAGAAGAGAGAAGAGGTGGCAACACCAACCAATGAAGAGCAACCATCTATCGGACTAAAGATAGCAAAGTATCTTCCCAAGATAGCTAATGGATGCTCACATGTAGGAAGGTGACACCTCACAACTATTCACCTAATAAAACATGCTTTATTAACTTAAGCGAGATTATTAAAAGTGTAGAAAAAACCTAGCAAAATAGGAAAAATAAAAAACTACACTAACATATACTTCACACTCCAACTACCTTTTTTGCATCAAAATTGAGGAAACACAAATATATGCAATGGATTTTATCATTCACTCTCTTTTTTCAAAGATCATATTGCTTCAACTTTCATGGTCAGAAACATTAACTCAAACCATTGTAAACCCTTTTTACACTTGACAACTATGATTGTCTAAGTAATACTTTTGATTAAGTTGTCCCTTACATTTGATGAGAAGACATGCATAAGAAGCTTCTATCATGTAACCTCTTGAACAAATGCACATTCAATTGCTTCCAATACTAGTCAATTCAATGACAAAGTTTTGACTACAATACTCACTAAAACATCATCCACGTCAAACATCAAATCAGTACCTCAAAATGTACTCATTTACATTTCCATTTCAATCAAAGAATGGTATACCATCTCAAAACTTAAACCTACATAATCCTTGAGTGCCCTTTTGTTGGTTTTGCAATCTTTAAGTCTATATTGTTTGTGCTTGTCATACACACAACAAACAATGGATGTGTCAAGGTTTTTCTTTACCCACCCATTGTCACAAGATTGATGTTTGGTCGGCTCCTCCAACCCCCACTTGTTCGTTTATATGACTCCTATTCGTCCTCACTACAAGTTAGCTCTTAACTAAAAATGTGACCTTATTTCCCCTAGCGCATTAAACCTCAAAAACCTCTCAAGGTGATTTTGGAAGCCAAAATGAGCCATTTCACAAGGAATCCAATAATGCAATCACATATAATACATGTTGCACTTGAACATAGATTTTCATTGCGAGAGTGCTATGAATGTAACACCCTTGGAAAAAAATTTAGTAAAACACAAGGACTCACACCCCCTCCCAAACCTCAAAGTACTCGTCCTTGAAACGTCCCCGCACCGGATGCTCAAGTACCCAAGTACCCCCACCTCCACCATTCTGCAACCATGTCGCTGCTAGGATGGGTACTTGAATTTCTATTTTATTTTTTATTTTTTAATATTACTATCGGGTATGTAATATGTTATTATGTTGAACAGTCAATGGTTTTAGTTCGTGTTGTAATTTTTCTATGTTCAAGTATTTTAATTTACTCTATTATATTGGAACATCAATTCAAACTAGCATTTCATGTTCTATATGTATACTATTTAACATCCCTCCCTACCCTGGCCTCCCCTTGTCATCGTCCCCAACCATCTCAAAAATGAGGCCCATTGTTCCCTTGTTCTGGAAACTCATCCTGACATATCCTAGTACTGGTGTTACACTAAAAATTTCCTACATACTTGACACTTTAGGAGGAACTCAAGTTTGCAATCATTTTCCTTTACCAAGTCTTCTTAGACTCTAATTTAGGAAAGAGATGGTATTAGAAAGGAAATGAACTAGCAACCGTTTACAAAATGAAAAATTGTAATCCAAGCACCCTCATTTTAATACCTAAGCTCAAAGGAGCAAAAATGTTTCGAAACAAAAGTCAATAATCAAGCAAATAATAGAAAAACCTTAGTTACCAATTCGGGATGTGAATCCAATTCGGCCGCAATTTTTCTTTCCCCAATTAGAATTCGTGGAGGATTCATGAACACACACACACATATAAGAGATATATACAATGAGCAAAATAGAAAGCAAATTTTAGGTGAACTTTATTTGGATGTGAAACAAAAGGGTTGTTTTAGGGTTAGAAAGCAGCCAAAAAAAAAGTTATATTAAATAATTTAGGCCCACTTAAAACTTGGCCTACTTGTCGATCCGTGAGGATTCGTACTAATTTGGGCAATATCCTTGTTTTACACAGTGGATTCATTTGGATTCGCAGGCCGTGAATCCACTGTGTAAAACAAGGATCATGCCTGGATCAGCATGAATTCAGGCACAAATCCGGATCCCAATCGGGTCCCAATCGGATCCCAATCTGGATCCAACCTCTAAGGCACGAATCAGGTAACTAAGGAAAAAACACAAAGAAGATGGAATCAAAAATTAGAAAAATGATACAAGCGAAGAGATTGAAAGGTAGGAGACATAACCACTATTTATGCACTTCTCAACCAACTTGTAGAATGTTGGTGAACGTGTTAAAGTTCTGTCCTTAATACAATTAGTAGTCCACGTTATGGTGCAAGGACTCAATAATTTTATCTTATACTTTCCTACGTTACCCGCTTTTGCCGCTCGTTCTATTGTTTTGAAATATGGCACTCTCCTATTGATGTCAATCTTTTTAATAATTTTGAAATATGGCATTCTCCACTATATATAATCGCTATTACCATAATTTTCATAATCCAGTACTCCAAATGAATTAAACCAATACAACTATGTAAAGATTTTACCCTGAAGAACAATATGCACTGATAATCACATAATTTTCATTATTTTTTTGATGTCATTTTGTCAGATTAAAATATAAACCATGCTTATAATGTCTGCTTACGCATTAAACACAAGATATTAAATGTACAATATGGTATACATAATCTTATTGCTGTTTCATATAAAGGAATATCAATGGTGAAATTACCTGTTGTATTGCAGTTTTCTTAGAAATATCTAATTTCCAAACAAGATGTGTTTCCTTTTTTAATTTATCAATGCATATTTTACAACTTACAATTATAAAAACGAGTGAGAAGATTAATACAGACTAGTCTAATTACCTTCACCCAAAGTGAATATTACAGGGGTAGATCCATAAGAACAACTCAAGATTGTCTTTGGCCATGAAAAAAGCTCTTGTGATAAATTGTCTAAAAGAGAAATGGAGAAGCATTATATTTCTCGAGGGCCATCAAAGGATTGTTTCTTCCTCAAATTCCAGTGTAGCCCTTCACAAACACTACGCAAGAAGTCATGTGTAGAATCCACCTGGCATGCAGTTGGCACAGGCCAAGGAGCCATGCTACAAAGTAGCGCATCACCTGCCTTAAGCTGCTTTCGGTCCTTGCCATCAAAGGAGGCCCATGCTTGGCCTCTACTATTGTAGGGCACTTGCACACGAATAGTAACATATTCAGGTAAAATGAGGGGTCTGAATGACAATGAATGTGGACAAATTGGGGTAAAAAGGATTCCTGGGACCTGAAGAAAAAAGGCAGAAGAAACACAGAAATATCAATGATAGACAATATGTTGTGTGACAAGCATATGTAGCATCTAACCAACTTCACCTGCAAAAATTATGTAAATACAATAGATAACAGTACTTGCATCTATATTTTACATCTTTGAACCCAACAATGTGTCGAATACAAAAACTAGATGGGATAAAACAGATGCAATTTACCTAATATAAGTAATACTCAAATCCAAATATGACTCGACAATAAATTCCAGATCTTGCATTGTATGTTCTAGTTTTGCAGATTCCCCCATTCATAAGATTTAATTGGTTTATTTAGCGGGAAACGCTACTGCATTGGTTATTAAGAGAACAAAAAGTTTTTATCAGTGGGCACATAATTGAAACTAAATGGTTAAACACTCTTCTCTATGTAGGGTGTAACCTCTTCTAGTTGGATATTGTCTTCCAGACATACATTCATTTACTGAATGAAATGGCCTTCTGTCCATACAATTTTGCACTCCGTAATAAAACTTCATAGTACAAAATGCCATTTCAATTTTTGCAAAATATGATATTGAGGATAGGAATTTTAATTTTGTAAACTAAGAATTTATTGTCTGGTAGATCTGGTTCAAACTAAATTCAAAATTTGGCCATGATATAGGTTAGTAAGAGAGACTTCTGTGCTTTTCAAATATTCATTAGATTTATAGCAGAAAATTATCAAACATCTTGATATCACTCTTGATTTATGGGAAAACGTGGATAAAGAGACATAAATCTTGCACAATGATCTATGGAAAAGTAATTGAAAGTAACGAACAAATAGGAGAAGAAAACCTTGGCAACCAAACTCATTATGGTATAGAACAAAGCATTTAAAGATTATAATATTGGATGTCGAAAAGATAAACCAAATGTCTTCCCATAATACTTGCACATGGAATCATTCAATGAGAAGAGCTATGCTGATATGCAAAGAAGAATGCAAATTCCGAGGAGGTGCCTAGAGAACAAAGTGGATATGATAAGAAATGGAAGAAGTATGTCTCCTTAGTTGAATATAATAAAAGATGGAAGGAGTATGTCTCCTTGGTGTCGCGTTCTTTAAACAACAGTGAAACATTCCCAACATTTCATCCATAGAGGAAAAACAAGATAAGAGGATAATAACAATTTTGGATGTGCATGGAAGTTTGGCCATTTAGCACAGAGCTAAAGACAACATATAGAACCAATTTCTCAAAACGAAAGTTTGTTAATTAGTTCCAATTCCTAACCAAATTAATGCACAGTAGAGGAGACCTGGAAAAGATTAGGCTATTGTTGTTCATGGCTCAAAAGGTGGCCTAGAGAATTCTACTACACAGACCAATGGCATGAATCTTAGCAAACACACAAGTTCAAAAATTCATTGAGAAGAAAAAACTATTCACTACACTTAAAGATATCTAGAGCACAGTAACTGTCAGTGAAAAGGTACTTTTCCATTCACAAAGGGCAATACAACTTAACACAATACTGCGTCCAAGTCCCTTGCCCATCCCCTCACTTGTCACCTGCCCCCCTTCCCCCGGCCACAGAAATTGAATGACACAACCAACTTGAAATGGAAATTGGTGAGAAGGCCCTCCAGGAAATTGTAAAGTATACGAAGTCTGTCATAACCAACCTAGATTTTTATTTTTTATTTTATTCTAACAATGCATGCATGAGGTTACAAGCAAATTAAAATAATTATATTTCTTCTGTTATAATTATTGATAAAAACTACAATGCTTATGTAGGTATTGGTACAGAACAGAACAGAACAGAGAGATAAAACAAATTCCAGATTGCCCAAATTGCATTATACTAATGATTAGTAGGAAAAAAATTTAAAATAACTCAAAATGAGGGTTCGAATGATTACAGCAAGTAGAAAACATGCACAAAAGTTCTGTATGCAAAAGGTAGGTGTGTTTTAAGGTATTGAGGTACATGTTGCTGGTCTGTTACATCAGTGTTGAAGTTCCAAATAGTCCTTGAGACCTTCCAAAACTTTTCCTATGCAACCAAGTTCACCTCCAAACAAAGCCCAATAGCAGGGAATATGCCCAGAGTTACCAAATAGCCCCAAAAGGCAGGGAGAGGTCAGTTTGCAGACCTGGTATTACCTTCTGCCATCTAATGCAGAAAGTACAAAGAATTGTATGGCTTCATTATGACCCCCAACAAAATAAATCCACTCCAAGACTCCTCCAAAGAAGCTTCAAATGCCAAGAGGCCAATAAACAGCCATTGAAACCCCCTAAATGGGAATCGTGTCACTCCTACGTTCTCATACCAAGCTCAAAGAGTCTGTATTTTTCAGAGCAGCCTCCCTAGGGAGTTTTGTAACCTGCAAATAGTCGTAAAGTCCTCTTCAAATGAGGCCCCCAGCTGTAGCAATCACAACCTACACAACCTTCACTTATTTTCAAACCCTATAAGCAACATTCCCAGAAACAAATGGTACAGCCTATTCTAGAGGAATGGTACAGTCCCAAACTGAAAATGCATCAAAATACATCCACAAAATCTCTGAAATCAATTCTAGACGCATCTAAAAATACCCACATCAAAACACTTTGAATATCTTCATTTTGAAAACTTGTAAACAGGAACTATGTTGAAGCACCAATCTGATTCGTGAATAGAAACATCAAACTAGCTACAAATTGTCTTCCAAATCCATAACTAGTAAGCCAAAGCATTTTTTTCATCCTCAAAAGATCATGGAAGAATGCAAAGGTATGGCATAATGATGTGTGCAATATTCAGCATATGAGCAAATAAGGTTCCAAACCTCCTTTTACAGCCATTTGGAGGGATAAGAGAAATTTTGAAATTACAAGATAATTCATATTTCCCTTAAATGTCCTCGAAAAATTAAAAAGATTTTCATGTACAAGCGTGCATTTAACCCAACCTCTCCCCAACATTTTCCTAGAATGTCCACATTTGGGGGAACATTAAAGTGCATATAGTTTAAATACTCCACCCAAGTTGCAGAAAGCACCATTAGGAATTCATAATACAAAACTAATCATGCCATGATGTAGCTAAAGCTAAAGGATGATGACGAATGCCAACTCAAAGACTCCCTAAAAATAGATGTGATCAATCACCAAGTTGTTTGGAGAATGCCCCAGGGGTCCAAAACCACTTCTAAAGCATCAATAGAATCCACAACTCCAACAAAAATAAGAAAAGTTGAACCTCTGCTCTACAAGATATGTTGCCCCCTTACCAATATCAACTAGGCTATGAGATCAGGAAATAGGCTAATAATCACCAAGCTAACAAGGTCTGAGAAGGGGACATTGCAAAATCATCTGGGATATGCATATGAGAAAATTTCAAAATGGTCTTAGCTTCAATATATTTGTGTCCAGGAAACGGGCTGACAATCACCAAGCTGGTAAGTAGGAGATAATTTCCACAGCAAGTCAAATTGTGATATTCCTATCAGGATTTAACTGTGTAGTTTCTGAGTCAAACTCATTTACCCATGTTTCACGAGTAGTGATTCAACACAAATCCATCTCTCATGAGAATAAATGAAACAGTTAGCACTCATGGGATCTAGGAATACTTAGCACTCATTGGATCTAGGTTCTGTAGTTTCTTAGTCAAACTCATTGACCCATGTTTCATGAGTAGTGATTCAACACGAATCCATCTCTCATGAGAATAAATGGAACACTTGAGAGATGGATTCATGTTGAATCACTACTCATGAAACATGGGTCAATAAGTTTGACTCAGAAACTACACAGTTAAATCCTGATAGGAATATCACAATCACCAAGCTGACTAGGTCTGAGAAGGGGACATTTCAAAATCATCTAGGATATGCATATGAGAAAACTTCAAAAAGATATTAGCTTCAATATATTTGCATCCTATGCTACATAAAATCAGTAAATATTTTTTGTTTGGAGCCCAAAATGGTACCCAATCAATGTACACACTTAGTAGACTAAATGTGCTATGGTGGAAGCAGAACAGTATCAAAGTGTAGATAACAAAGGAAAGATGAATACCATAACAAGTTAGTACATACATACAAACGCACACACAAGTATACATACATACCATGTCACTAGGTTCACCAGAATTTTGGCTTAAGTTAAAAATTTCACAACCTTGTAAAAAATATTAAAATTTGTCTAAAATTGACTCAGTAAAAATGGTACTCTGGTTCTATTTAAACAGATTTTAACAAAGCATTTTTTAGGGATTTTTGTCTTCGGCCTGAAACTCAAAAATAGGTATTATGAATCAGTTGAAAACAAATTCTCTATCACTATGGCTAGGGTACAATAGATTTGAGAATTTTTTAAGGCATCCACGTGATAGGGTGGAGGTCTAAAGAAAGGAGTCACAACTTCAAAGAAACATATGTATTTCATATAGGGAAGATTGAAAAACCTATCGAACAAAGGGCAGAAAATTACTTTAGGCGGTTTCAAACAATTATTTTATATTTTATAATGATAGTGCTAAAAAATATCATATGTTTTTTAATATAATAAAATTTAATATTTTCATTTTGTTTATATTTTTTTAGAAAAGCATTAATATTTTTTATCCTCTATTTTTTAGAAATTAAGTTTAGTGTTTCCATTTTGTTTTTGTGTTGTTTAAAATAGAATTTTATATTTTCTGGTTTAAAATTTTTTTTAAAATTAATAGATAGATAGATAGATAGATAAAATTTTAACGTCCACGAGGCCAAAAATAGCCTATGGGACAGCAAGACAACTCAAGCAGACTTAAGTAGCGCTGTTCGCCTCTTGTGTAGACTAATGATGAGCCCCCCCAATTGCTCAATGTACTCTTCGTTGAACAGGTTATGCCAAGAACTATCACATATAGTATCCGCAAACTTATCCCTGCTATCCTTGTAGGCCTCACATTCTAGAATAAAGTGCTGTTCAGTTTCCACTTTCCCAGAATTGCAAAATCTGCAAATTCTCTCTTCCCAAGCCTCCTTTGGCCTCTTCCAACGCCCGGTCTCACAACGAAGTTGGTGAGAGTTGGTTCTCAGCTGAGCAATAAGAATTTTAGCTCTCCAAGAAATGTTGGCTCCTATGTACACTTTTTCGAGCTGATCACAAGTGGGGTTGAACTCATTTATATAATATAGTTTCTTCCTCCCAATCTCACTTCCCCAATTTCTCTTGTAGAATTTCTCCATAACAAAGACCTTTATTTCTTTATTACTTGTGGGGCACATATTGAAATGAATATTCCATTTACTCATCCACTTGATGTTTTGTTGCATCCATGTCCTTTTTCACTTACATAGTGTGTCACTAAAGACAACTTTCGGCCATCTATCCTCTTCCATTTTTTCGATTCTTTTTAGATAGCTTAAAAGGCGAACCATAGCAAGTGCCTCAATAGGCGCAGCCCCCATTTCACTTAGCATGATGTCATATGGAACAGTGCTTTTAATTTTAAACTTGCTTGTAATCAAGCGCTTTTGGATTCTTTCGATTTGTTTCCATTGTGCTATAGTAGTGCTGCTGGCCCATAATTCACACCCATAAAGAACAACTGGCAGCACAAGAAGACCAAACAAGGTTTGAATAGTTTTCCAATCCCACAACTCCGCTTCACGGCACCTATTCTGAAGAGCGTAGAAAGCCTTCCATCCACCTAATGTCCTTTTATACCTGCAGCTAGACCAGCTTAGTTTTTTGTTGAAATCGATGCCAAGGTATTTATATTCCGCAACTTCTTCGAGAACACTTCCATTGTAATAAAATTCATGTTGATGCTGTTTTTTATTATTAGAGAAAATCATAACCTTGGTTTTGCTGATATTGACTTGCATCCCCACCATTCTACAAAAGCGCTCAAGAGAAGATAGGTGGTCTTGCAAACCACAAGCAGATTTGGCAATTAAAATGAGGTCGTCCGCATATAGGAGTAGCTTTATAACAAATTCCCCTAGCTGAATGCCTTCACGCTCTTGCGTGTTTAACCACTCTTCCAGTTTGTCAATATATAAACCAAATAAAGTAGGGGATAAAGGGCAGCCCTGTTTGACCCCGATATCGCTCCTAAAACATTCTGAAATGCCATCTGAAGTTCTGATTTTGACTTTCACCTCTTCGTACATCCTATGAGCAGCAGCTCTGAGATGCCTAGGAATCCCCAATTCTTCCATCCTCAACCAAAGCTTGTCTCTCGGAACGGTATCAAAAGCCTTTTTGAAGTCAACAAAGCAACAAAAAACCTCTTCCTTTTTCTCCCACTCTTTTTCAATAATGTGTCTCAGAGTGACACAGTGATCCACTGTCGAGTGCTTTGGCATATTTTTAAAAAAAACTTGGTGATACATATTACATACATACATATCACATGCAGGAATGCATCATGATGCATCTGTATTATATGCATACATCATCATGCTTACATGCATGCATCCATAAATACATCCATAAATGCATTCATTCATCATTATTCATCCATAGATATATCCATACATGTACAGATACATCCATGCATGATGTCACGCTCTGCCTCAGAATCCTCAGGGAACAAGGCAAGATACAGGCACAATATTTTTTTTGAACAATAAAGCATCATTGAAAATAAAAGCATGAGTACACTTAATGATATGAAACCCCACATTGAACATTAACATCCATAAAACAACTCATTTACTTACCACCACAACATCACTGGAGTAGTCAAGATCCAAAGACAAAATGTTCCAAAGGGTTCCATGGCCACCACATAAAATCACTTTACACGACACCACTAGAGAGGGATGGGCATACACAAGCCTCCAAACTTGCCTT
This sequence comes from Cupressus sempervirens, assembly GCA_028749045.1. NCBI lineage: Eukaryota > Viridiplantae > Streptophyta > Pinopsida > Cupressales > Cupressaceae > Cupressus > Cupressus sempervirens. The sequence continues at coordinate 285,698,893 of CM053793.1, read as the reverse complement.
GCATCCCTAAACCATGATCGTCGACTCAATGTGTTAACTCCTGGAATAGGTCCACTCTAGGGTCCATTTAAGCAAGGTTCAAATTGAGGGATTTAACCCATAAACACAGTAAACGAGGTCAAAACATGAATGCAGAAACACCACAATGTTCACAAGGATGATGGGCATCCAAATTTTCAATTAAATGACCTTTCTAGCACAAACCAACCAGAACAACTCTGTTATGAATGTGCGGCTCTCTGTACATATTTGTGCAGGAACAGAGAACATATGTGCACAAAAAAAAGAATATATGTGCAGCAATAATTGCTTGTATGTGCAGGGGTAGCAAATGTATGTGGCACTCTGCATACAGATGTGCCACTGATTTGGATAATGCACAAAAGATTAGATTATATGTGCAAAACTAGAGCCAGGATTAAAAAATCAAGGGAAATAAAGGGCTTAAGGCTTAAACACTCAGGTTTAATCTTCGGGTGGTCAATTACCCATCCGATAGGTGTTGCAAACATACACAAATCAAAAAAAAATCTACCAAGAGGATGGCATCAAATTTACATCGACTCACATCCATGAACCTACGCTACTCAATGTAAATTTAGATCCAAAATAGAAGATTAGATGGGGACATCAATATGAAACCATCGAGTACTTAAGAATAAGTATGTATATTCATTACCATCACAGCATTCCAAGTATACCACAGTAATCTAATTACATTGTCACATGAGCATGATCTATGCTATCTAAATTAACACTACAATCCAATGTTCAATGAGCAAGTTACAATTGCCACAATATAACATAATGAAACAATGCATGGAAAGAATATAAGGATACAACATCCTGAAATGACAAGTCTAGAAAGGTTGCAAATACTATCCACGGGCACTCTAGACCTATACACCGGTCCCTAACGGTGATTGGTTATGCCACCCGACCACAAGGAACACTCAGGTCTTCACCCACTGTACTCACGAGGATAACCATGTGGGCCACACACACAAGCAAGGTTTCCTCACAGGGTATACACATGCAAATTCCACAACACAACACATAACCACAAGACACGTGATCATATAATCCAGGACCACATACACATCATCCAAGTACACCACAAATAAGGTTAATACACCTACACTACACATGTACAAGACTCGCATCACAGGGTCACTAACTCATATATCAAATTGAGTGGATGATCGGTCCAAGAATGAAAGTGTCATCACATGGTCAACTGGCCCATGCAGCACCAAGAAACCTCTTGTGAAGACAAGGAGCTTGATGTGCCAATAACTCCAAACTTTCTCCACTACATTTGTGGCTAATGGGGACCCTAAAGACATCCAAACCCTCTGCATTTGGTACATTCAGGACCCCCTGACCATACTTATCTTGATTAAATGTTTTAACCCAATTATGTTTATTTATGTTATCACTTGATTAAGAACTTTGGAATGGGTTACCCTGGTGGCAACTTTGTGCCCTGTCCCACCACTGAGAGTCACTCCCACAATTGGCTTAACATCGACTCAAGCGCACACATACATTATATGATGAGGTCAATAATATCCATACACACATGGCAGCTAGTCGGCATGGCACTCAGCAATACCATATCCATCCCAACCATGTGGGGGTAGTTCCAGCAGTTTTCACGTACACTCACAAAAGCCAAATCACATTCACGAGCATGCTCATACACATACATGACCTCATCAAGGGTTGGGATTCACACAAAAGGTATTCATGGCTTGCCATTTCCCTTGCACAATCACACAAAAGAAATGATCCCCTAAAGCATACCAAACCTCCAAACTCAAATATACACACCCCAAGCCCAAAATGCATCAAATTTTCAACTTTTAAATATCAAGAAAATGAGAAAGCCCATTTGTCTTCGTGCAAACTCATGTGAAAAATGTATTCATTTCATCTCAAAACCAAAACACAAGTTCTAGCCATCAAAACATACCAAAAACCCTCATATTAATGAGAAACAAACAATTTAAACAAGAAATCACAAATCTCTTCCATAAGCATATAAATTCATCTATAATTCATAGATATAAATATCAAAACATTTCCAACCCACAAAATTGGATTCTTAATCAAGAATTGAGAGAGAAAATATCAGGCATACCGTTCGAGGCCCCAAATTCACCAAAGGACTTGCCAAATAAGAAATTATTTGCCAAATCAAATGAAATTTGAAGGGGAAGGAAAAATCATGCCAAGAAATCCAATGACCAAGTACCCACAATAATCTTTCTTCAAAAATTTCCCAACAAGCCAATTTTGAATTTCACATGTTGTTTTTGGAAGAAAACCCCGCAAATTTTCTAAAATCAGGTTATGCAAAATGGAGTCCCTTTTTAAGAAATCCCCCAAAGTGACCTAAAACTCCAATTACAACATAATTTTTTAATATTTGTAGAATTCAATCAACAATAAAACTATTGCAAAATCCCTAAAACTAAAAATTAAAATCTCAATATAATTAAATTTAAAAATAAAATAAAAACTAGCCAGCAATTATGCCCAAATCACTGACCAGTTCCACAAAATAGCATAGACATGCCCACAAGGGAAACAATCACAATACAACATGGAGAGCCAACATAACATACATCCAAATCATGCATACAAGAATAGCTGAACGTTGTCATACTACAATCAGCAAGTGTATATACATATCAGGAAAACTGTTGTCCAGAAGCCAAAATGGCAATTTTGGTTGGATGCAAGTTGGCCACATGGCTATCTCCATATTTAACCACCATTGGGGTTGTATATTCTATTTTATTTTGGGCACACTCAAAGCTCCCAATTTTGGTGTAGTTGATGCCCGTCCATGTTAGTACAATAGCTGAAGCATGTATACATATATAATATCAAATAGTGACAAGCAATGAAGGGGATCCAGACATCGCGTGGGCCTCAGAAGTGAGTAACTATGACTTTGCCCCTCTTCATACAAACACGTCAAACAAGATCCATAAGAACAGTAACACGAGCATAGCACAAACTGAAACATCAGTAACCCATACACAGGTAAGTAATCATTATGATATATCACAAGAAAACACAAACGCTGATCATATAACATAAATGTGTCCATCACATCATGTAACATCAATATCATCAAATTGCAAGAAAACACAAACACTGATCGTATAACATAAATGTGTCCATCACATCATGTAACATCAAATCTCTAAATATAGCAATATTATTAATCCTATAAAGCATAATGCACATAAAACAAATAAATACACAACATTGTGTTGAAGGTGACGCAAAAGATCATAACATCATAAAACTACCCATCATTAAATGATGTGTGCTATTATAGCATTACATGAAATAACTGTTAGGTGTCATTGATGTCAAGAATTTTTAATTATAGATTATGACACAATCTTCTGCAACATATATAATAATGATTTTCTGTATGTCTTAAGAACTGGATAATTTTCAGCTAAGTTACCACATTCACTCTCCAAACAGAAATTTCGGAAGTCGATTCACTACTACTTCCAGTTCGGTGCAAATTCACCTGACAACTGCCACATTTGTTGCAAAGTCTGCATAAAGGACCCTACACAACTCTACAATGAATTTGACTGACTTTGAAAATTAAAATGCGAACCCAGGAAGACATCAGAACCAATGTCTTACGAATTTGCTTTTTGGACTTTTAATAAAAAATTTAAAGTTTGTTATGGCAAGTCAAACCCTAAAACATGGTCGGCAGACAATTGCTAATAGTTTTTTGGAAGAAAAAGTAGCCAACATCGTTTGTCCAAGAGCAACTGACATCATTCATCCAATAGCAGACAAATCTTCATCGTCCACGATAGCAGCTCCTATGCGTTAAATATTAAATTTTAATTGCATGTTTAAAAAATTAAATGTCAATACAATGCACAAGTATGCTTAATCACGTTGAAAGGATATATATATATATATATTACTATAATACCTGTGAGTTAGGAATGAGAGTATATGAGAGGATTTATATATATCACATGTTTAAATATCAATGCCTTAAAACACACCATACACCATTATTGCATACAAGGCCATTTTGTTTTTTAATTTTTTAATTTTACTGTAAACTGAAATTATTAAAATCTAATACAGTAGCAATATTTATTATTTTACAAATTTGAAATTTACTGTTATGTAACCTGTAAAAATTGATATGGTGGTGTATTTTGACATTTTGTCATGTCATTCAAACTAAATCGTTAATATATGTGGTGGTGTATTTTGCTAAATTGTTTTAATATTAGCATAGTCGTATATGAACCAATGTTATAGGACTTAACGAGTCCCGAGGCAAGCCCATCAAAATGAGGCAAATTGCCTCAGGACTCGGACTCGTCCTAGCTGAGTCTTGGTCAACTCGCCAAGTCCTGTCAGTTGACTTGGCCAGTGGGCAGCGTTTGGAAAAGACAAAAAAATAAATTTTTAATGTCTTTTTTGGTATGTTAAGCATGTGTAAGACCTAAAAAGGTCATTCTATCACTTGCAAACATAATGAATAGAGAAATAAGAGTTGAGGGAAGAGTATTGGGGTTTTGGGTGATAGATTAGCAAATCGTTTGGCTCTCATCTATCGGTTGTTGATTGTTTGTGCCACTTTGTAGCTTGCATATAAGCATTGAGAGGAGTTGAAAGAAGCATTTGGAGGAGTCTTTTTCAAACTTGGATTACATTTCCATTTCTAGAGCAAATTTGAAGAGGTAACGCAATTGGAGTATCTTGAGCCAGCCATCTAGTGCTTCGGGATGTGAACGCAATTGGAGTATGTTCGAGCATATACACTCGTAGAGGCGCAACAAGTTGGCAGAAAAAAAGTTCAAAGGTCTTGTTTTTGTTCACTACAACCTTCACTTCAGCCACAAACAAATTTTGGGCACTGACACATCTCCCATTGTATTAGAGAAGGTTGATATACAAGCAGGGTGGAACACAGAGGTGGATGATCCTGTCTTCAGTGATGAAGACTTGGAGTGGGTTGATCAGGTGGATCAAAGGCAGATGCAGTGGCGATGGCAGTGGGAGGCTAGAGCACAAGGAGACCCTGACGTCGAAAGTGATGGATCTAACTCTAATGATGAGGATTGTGACGATGAGGAGGATGATCATGATGAGCATGCCACTAAGGTTAAACCTCAGACACAAGGAGAGAGGATGGCTCTAGAATCTTCCATGACCTATCTTAGTGTACACGTAGGAAGACATAGGCTACTATGAGCCTTTCTTTTGACATATGTTTTGAACTTTTGATTCAATGGATATTGTAGACATTTGACAATTACACTATATTTCAGATTTCTATTATGTTATTCAGTTTAAGTAATTTATTTCAAAAATTTACATTTATACTTACATGATCTATGAGAAGTTGTATATGTGTGCACAGTAGCTTCTATTTATCTCAATTATTGTGTATTGGATGTTAATTGGCTAAATAACGCATGAAAAAAATCTTAAAATCCTTTAAAAACTTTGAATTCCATGATTTTTTTAATTTGCGGAGTCCGGCTGCAGACACTGAGTCTGAGACCAATTTGGGCCTGATCGAGCCCGAGTCAATTCCGACGCTAGTAACACTGGTATGAACTTATTTTCTGCAGCATATTTTTACATATATATATTTTTTATTTTTTATTTTTTAAATCTTGTACGGACGAACTGAAAACGAATCCGAACCCAGCCAAAAGAAAATTTGAGCAAATTTCAAACCCAAATCCAAACTAGAATCCGAGCCAACAACTTAGTAAAAAATTAAATGTCAATGTAACACACATGCATATTTGATCGCGTTGAGAGGATATATAAATGTTTATATATATTAATATAATACATGTGAGTTATGAATGAGTATATGAGAGGATATATATATCAATGCCTTAAATATATTGTAAACTGTTACTGAATAAAGTTCCATTTTGTTTTTTAATATTTTAAATTTTTAATTTTACTGCAAACTCTAATTATTAAAATCTAATACAGTATTAATATTTATTATTTTACAAATTTGAAATTTGCTGCTGCCAAAATTTGTTGGTGTGTAAAATTCCCTGTTATGTAAACTATAAACATTGATATGGTGGTGTATTTTGACATTTTGTCACATCATTTGAACTAAATAGTTAATATATGTGATGGTGTATTTTGCTAAATTGTTTTGATATTAGCATAGTGGTGTATGAACTTATTTGCTGCAGCATATTTTTACATATATATAAAAAAAAATTATTTTTTATTTTGTATAGACGAACCCAGAACAAACCCGAACCCAGACCAAAATATATATATATAAATTAAATATATATTATTATGTGAGAAATTATATATTTATATAATCATGTGTTATTATATTAGAAAAATTATAAAATGATTAATATATATAACTATTATTATTATCATTATGTTAATAAATAGACATGTCCCATCTTGAGTCTCTCACAATATAAATATAAGATCATTGTCTTTTGAAAGAATATACCAAGGCAATACAATTACATTTGCAGTGATCCAAGAAACTCAACATGGTATCAAAGCTAGATTCCTTCTATAAATCTGAAACAACTTGAATGTAAATCCCAGACAAAAATCGAGGAGTTATTGAGACAATCCTACATAAACTTAGGTCATATTATATTGTCGGAATTCCTTGTATTGAAAGACTTTCTCTGTTGCGATTGTAGAATATGGGCCACATTTTGATCAATGACGAACATGGAAGCCACCTACAATTAAGATCCATGGGGTTGCTTCTTGCATAGTCACAGGGTCTATATTGGTCTTTCCACAACTCTGCGTTGGTTAATCATCAAGTCCCATTTTTTTTTTTCGAACTGGTTATTCGCGAGCCCATAGCATTGGACGAGGATGGACCACATTCACAGCATATGTGAGTCACCAACCACAGCAAAAGATAAGTCACAACTACACGTATCTTTCGTGTCCAAGCTTGCCAAAATTTGGGATTGTCAAAATTTAATTGTTGGTGTTGAGTGGACAGCAGTTGCACCAACTTTTGACAATGAGTTTGAGGCTGCAGGCGGGAGGTATCTATCTGGTATAGTTGGTGCTCAAGTAAATTACAACACATTAATGCAAGGTCCATGTGAGCAAAGAGGGGTGACCCAAATTTGATGCAAAATAGTGGATGCACCAAAGTTCAAGTCTAAATGGGGACTACTTTGAAACAAAGAGGGTGTCATTCAAATGTAAATTCATAGGTCTAGCCTGAGGAGCTCGTGTTTGTGAGAGGGTTATAGAGATATGCAACATGCAAGGATTCACTCTCAATATTTTAGCGGCACAAAGGTTGGCTAGGATTTTGGACAAAGAAAGCGGAACTAATGCCCACCAAATACCCTTCCACTTCTAATCATCCTAGGGACACCCTCTGGCTGCTACTACTACTCACCATTATGATCTTCTCTAAACTACAACTAATATAAGAGAGTATATTTCACTCCACCGTAACCTAGCATCCAACCTAGTAGAGATTTTTAGCACGGATTTCAATCAAGAATGTTGAGATGAGGTCATTCAATGAACATATATAAGATTACTAATAAGTTTATATATTCAACGTATAATATTCAGAGCCCTATATCTACTGGGTACGCTTTCACCAAGTCGAAGGGCCTTGAACTGATGCCAACCCCATAAGAGGTCGAAATGAATAATAGTGATAATTGCTTCAGTGGAGAAGACAAAATAGTGGGAGCTTATAGAGGTATCGAGCACTAAGCAAGTAATAAGGTATACTTTATGGGTAATGTTCATCTTATATTCTTTTGTGTAAATGTGATATTATAATTTAGAATATATGTGGCATTTGAATATACATTTATTCAAAATGATATTTGATAATTTAATATAATGTTAAAGAGATTCATTATGAGAATATAAAAGGTAAAGATGAAGTATAGTTATATTCTGACTTCTATACATCACTATGTATTATGTTATGTTATAATCATATATGTTGTTAATAATAGGCATGAGTTAAATTACTAAAAATCATAACTAATGTTAACATTCTTATTTGTATTATAAGAGCTATTTTGCCTTGATCTTTTGCTCCTAGAATATTCTAGCAAGAAAAAGAGGGAGTCTGACACTTCATCAAAGCCAACATTGGATGAGGAGCTCGTAACATAGCTGTTCAAAGGGAGTCTAACACATCCATTTGAAGGAGTGGATAGAGAATATGTTTCAGTTGATCCTTGAAGATCTTGATCATATCAGAATCAAAGGGAGTTTTGACTTCATGTAAACTCTTTGTATCATGCATGTGACTACATGATTTAATGGGCTTACCACCTATGCACATCATGAGGAAGTGATGACTTCCAAATGATCATCACTTGAATTTTCAGAAGTTATTGAAAGGTGGCGATCTTACAACTACTTAATTTTCTATTATGATGTATATCTTATGATGTCTATGCAGATCATGATATATTATAATTTGCATGATGGATGTTTACATGGTACGCATTATGAGAATATGTGTGCACATACCTTGTAAACATTTTAAGTACATGGTTTATGTTATGCAAATTGAGTGGAGGCCATTACATAGATTACTTAGTGAATATTATGCGACTTGATGTTCAGGAGGCAATGACTCATGTTACTTGGTGAATATCTTGCATCACGACATTTTGTTGGCCATTACTCAAATAGTATTTGGTGAATATCATGTGTTGATATTCTGGAAGACCAATACTCATGATATCAAACCTTATCTGAGTACTTTATGAATATCATGTGTTGATATTCTAGAAGACCAATACTCGTGATATCAAAATATTAATTAGAGTATTTGGTGAATATCATGTAATTATATTCTGGGAGCCCAATACTAATGATATCAAATGTGATATCAAAATGGTGGATATCTTTTGATCAAAGATATCCTTAAAATTTGGCATTCCTAATATTACCAATGGTGTAACATCTGTCATGTGTTTATTCTCCCTAGTTAAGAGGGAGGTTTGATGTTTGGTAGCTTCAGTTAGATAAACTAAGAGGCAAAAGTGCAGATATGTGTGTGTGTGTGCAAGATATTATATATATATCTGTTGTTAGCAAAGTCTGTTCTAAGCCACGTCATTGGAAGTTTTGGTCTTCAGGCATCATGATTAACTGCAAATACCCAACATGATGGACATATAAAATGAAAATTCTTAAAGACAAATTTATAGGATCATTATTGGTATTGAATGAAAGCATATTGAATCCTAATTATCATCAGGTCAAAAAGTTTGTCTAATGACTAAAGGATCGGTTGCAGTTGGAAGGTATCTTACGGAGGTTGGAGTTGTAAACTAGATTATAACCGAACAACTAAACACCTTCCTACTTGTTCAAAAAGTCTGTATGAACTTGTTCTTCTCAAATGAAAAATGGGACATGTGTGGTGATTGATATATATTACGCAGCCTTCCTTGAATAATTGTAATATTGGTTGTGTGGAGATATTAAGTCTGCAACTGCAATAACACAAGAGGATGTGTGAGTTTGAAAGAAAGTATATTTCTCAAGCTCTGCTGTTTGAAAAGGTAAGCAAATCAGGTATAACAGTATGTGAATTTCTGATAAAAGTGTAATCATCGTAGTAACGTTTTGTCACTTGCAAGTTTGAAATTGGTTACACCATCAAAGCATAATTTGAAGAGGTATTCATGAAAAGTTTTAAGTATATTTCTGTTCAGGTTTAACATTGAAGCTTGTCATCAGTCAGAATTGACATTCAGATTTTAAAAGAAGTTACAGACTCGAATTAGTTTAGTCGGCAGTATAATGTTCTGATTGCAGGCGTAACACTGGATTCATAACTCAAGTTTGCTACAGAAATATTGACATAACAGAATTTCAATTTGTTTATATCTGCGCATACAAAATCATAATGTTGCAATGATAGAATGACACGAAAATGTCATTATCTTTCCACGTATAAGTTGTTGCTCATATCAGTTGAGTAGGTGCTCTAGTGGTGGAAAAAGGTTGGTGCTGTTGGATCAGGGGTTTGGAGACTCCTTAGGCTTGAAGCCCTTAAAGGTTGTAATTGGTTCTGAATTGAGAGGGTGGATTAGGATGGTAGATCCTAGCAGCTATTCTCGCAATGGTTTTCCCCCACATTGGGTTTCCACATTACATGCTTGTGCATTGTTGCTTCATTTCTTGGTGCTTGTTTTATATCCTATTTTGATCAAATCTTTGAAGCTTCTGCATAAAGAAATGAATATTGGAATAAGGTTTATTCACTACTAATTCACCCCCCCTCTTAGTAGTGAATTTGTGCTCTACTATAACCATGGAGTAACACTAACATTATTGACTACTAATTACTTCACCATCATGATCTCTCCTAAGATAACCATAGCCGATTACCCTTAATTGCATGAAATCTCATTAAAAGCCATTTACTCAGTGATGCAGCCATATAAAAAACTCTGAACTGTCCACTATAGATGCATGATCCACAATATAATGTCACATTGAAACCATTCATCATACATGATCATCACTAAACCAAAAGTGAATATTGTACTACTAATAACCACAGTGGTATCCAACAAAAAACTGATATATCCATGACCAGAAGCATCACAAAAACCATTAACACGAATAACATACCAGCAACCATATATCCACCAACCGTGAAGTACATAGTAAAATAATATAACAAGGCAGCATCTAAACTGAATCAAACCAACCCAATGGTCCACATTTAGGACTCAAAGCACATGGTGAGCGCGAGGAGCACTACACATGCATGCATATGCATATGCATACATACATGAATACATCATACAAACATCTATACATATATACATGCATGTATGCACATACATACATGCACATGCACATGCATGCATCCATACCTACATACATTAATCCATACATAGACATATATACATAAATGGGTACATAAATGAATGCATACATGCATACCTTCATGCATACATAGTACATACAGATATACATATATCCATGCATACATGCATGCATTCATACATGGATACAAACACACATAAACATGTATGCATCCCTTCATAAAAGCATACAATGCATGCATAACTGCATACAAACATGCATATATCATGCATGCTTGCATCCATACATGCTTGTAAGAATTCAAGCACACATATATACATGGATGCATGCAAGCGTATGTACATGCATTCATACTTTCATACATACATCCATATGTCAATACAATCATTTATTCATGCAAGCCGATATACATATGCACTAACATGCATGCACCCATTCACATATATACGCATATGTATATATGTATACAATGTACATACATATATAGATGTATCCATGCATATATGGATAAACACATGCATATGTACATATATACATATAGATGCATGTGTACGTAAATGCATGCTTATATGCACATCCATACATACCACCATTTATTAATCCATGCATGTATTATACATACATTCTATATACATATTGTATGCTATGACAATGTGTGTTAGGAATATAAAGCTTAACTAAACATCCAACAAACAAACTCAAAAGCAACACTTACGATTAGACAAAAGAGAACCAAAATACCAAATGGATGCAAACCTCAACACGCATAAGAATCCCACTTGGTGCTTGGATTTTTCCAAGCTAATGGATGTGTGTTCAAGATCTTTGCTCAAAGCTTCAATATGTGTAGGGACTTTGGCATTATGAGGGTATGGATATGGATTTTTGCTCTCAAAATAGCATGGTAACTTTTCTCTAGATGGTGGATGTCTTGTGAAGGAATGGGAGTTCAATTTATGGCCAAAGGAAACCGAAATGGATGGTTGAGATGTAAACTTGAGGAGCAGCCAAGATGCATTTGAAAGGGAGCACATTGATTATGTTTTCTCAAATGGCTCTAATTGTGACAACTGTCACAAGGAGAGAGGCTTAGAAAGATAAGGGATGTAACCATTTTGGGGAGTGTGAGCAGAGACAAAGGAGTAAGAGGTGTAAGGGATGTGTAAGTGCATTTAAAGATCATAAATGCACTTGGTTGGGGAGTGGGAGGATTTGACATAAGGGTTGACATGGATTGGTTTGGGATTTCTTAATCCTCATGATTAAGGTTGTGCAAATGTTTAGGGTTTGATTAGGCTTGGATAAGGGGTTGATTAGGAGGCAAGTGGAGGTTTATGGAGGATGTGATGGGAGGAGAGAGAATGAGTGGATGGTTAATTAATTAATCAAGGTTAATTAACTAATCAAGAGGTTAGTCTGTGTAGATGGGTTGAGTTGAGCTTGAACCAAAAGTCAAGGGTTACATTCAGGGTTAGGTTAGGGTCAAAGTTAGTAGCCATATGCTCTAATTGATTAAAAGGGAATTATTTAATGAAAAGAGGAATTTCAGAATTAATTTAAATAGATATATGCAATTTTTGTAATCAAATTTAGATGTCTACACATATATCCATCCATCCATAGATACACGCATCCATGTATGTATCCATACATGCATGCATACATACAAAATGTTACATGCATCCATCAAACATGCACGCAACCACAGATACATACATTCACACATACAACCTTGCATATATCCAGCATGCATCCATACAAACATTCATACCTTCATGCATCCATCCACATGTACATAAATTCATACATATATACAAGCATGCATAGATACATAGATATAGTAATAGATGCATACATACAAACATATATGGATGTGTACATCCATCTATACATGCATACAGACATCAGACAGGAATGATTTTGTTAAGACCTTTCAATTTGGGCTTTTAATGACTTAACAAAACACATTCAAATAATCATGTCACCCATCTTCAACTTGATTGTTGGTGCAATGTTTATGATACAACCTTAGGTTTTTCAGATTTTGTTAATGGTTTAGAAAGGTTGTACCATACTAGGGTTTTGTCATGATTTATAATCAAGAAGTTTTTGGTTTGGACTCTATAAGTCCAGATATCTAAGCCAATACCTCCATGCTCACGTGCCTAGGGTTCCACTGCGCTAGGTTTTCAATGTCTTTTCTAGGGTTTACAGAAATATTTGAACATTCAAATAATAAAAACATGAGGGTATCAAAACACCCCCCTATGGTTTCAATCAAGTTGCAAGTTCATGAGAGACAGATGGAGTTTGAAGCACAAGTTACTACATAAGGTGCCCTATTAGGGTTTTATCATCTATAATTCAGATTTTTTTTGTTTGGACTATGTAAGCTCAACTATATAAGCAATACCTCTATGCTCAGGTGTCGAGGATTCAGTCAATACCTCCACACTTGTGCCCTAGGTTTTAAATGTATTTTGTAGGGTTTACAACAGTATTTCATCATCCAAAATACAAATACATGAGGGTATCCAAATGTCCCCTAATGGTTTCCATAAGTTGCAAGTTTGTGTAAGATAGCTAGAGTTTGAAGCACAAGTTTCTAGCAGATTCTTAAGTCTGTTACACATTTAGTATCAGAACGTTTTTTTTAGCCTCTAATTTCAAGTGTCTACAATAGGGTTTCAAGAGGATGTCAAAAAAGATGACATCATTAGTTTCCTCTTATTCCAATCATCTTCAGTGGGCAGGCTTCAACATCAGCTCTTCTTAATCATTTATAGTCATTAATGGCATTTTTTTCAAAAATCCTCTATGGTTTTGAAAGTGTGTTGTCCATCCCAAAAAATTGTATTCACTCGTGGCACCATTAAAGCTTGATTTTTTCTTAAATTCCATGATTTTTCTTACACCAAGTTTACAAATAGAGTTCAATGTAGATTGGGTTTTGAGAGCAACACAAAGAAGTTATTGTTTCCTTCACTCTTCTTTCAAAGCACTTCAAGGTCATCATTTTGATGTTGTCATCAAGCAAAAATGATGAACTCTTAGCATTTCAGGTATCTTCTGAAGACCTGTCACAAGTTGGAATGCAGGAGCTCTGTTCAAATCACTGAGATGATCCGTTTATTAGACTAACTATTTTAAGATGTCACTTTAATGAAGGCCCTATCCTTAGACAAGATATTGAATTAGTCAGCTTTTATTTTAGCATTTTATAGATAAGTTTAAATTTTATGTTTTTTTCTTTCCCATTTTGTGTATTGTTTTATGTTTTGCTTTAAAGACATTGACTTTAAGATAAATTAAAAATCATTCAGAATCCAAAAAAATGGTTTTTGTAATATCTTAAGCAAGTGCTTTAAGCATAGTATTTAAAATAAATAAACAATGATAGTTGATGCTAAAATTATTGGTATTTATTCAATTTCCGCATGTTGCAATCTCTTTGTTTAATTTGTCAAGCATTGAGTTGGATAGTTAACATCAGGCTTTGTATTGATGTTATTTGTACATCTATGTTGTAGCTTTGCCTGCAGCATAATCATTTAATTCTTGGAATTGTGTCAGACGGACTTATCACATCCTTTTGTGAACAAAGATGATAGATTTTGAGTTTAGCCAGTGAGAAAGTAAAATTTAGTTATTTCATCTTATTACAATCTAAACTTCCTAAAAGCTTGCTTGTAAGAGAAGACTTGTTTACTGTTAACCATACTTGAGGCAAAATAATAGGTAAAAGCTTTATCAGTTAGTTTTGACAGCAAAAATCCAAGAAGCTATTGTGCATAGTGCAAGTATAAATTATTGTAACAGCTAAGTGTCTGGTGATAGTTAATTTTCAAGAAGCTTCCCCTGCAATCCACCTGAACTGGTTAGACGGCTTAAGCAACAGAAATGGAAGTATCAGTGAGGGTTTGAAATTATATATGATTTTCTCCATAAATCTGAGCTTTGCTGTCTAGGTGGTTGGTTAAGTTGAGAGATTCTATTACAATAATAGATAATCATTTATTATTAGTTAATGGTAATCTATTGTATATATTTAGTAAGATTTAGTTAGCTGTAGCTTTTTTAGCTTTCTTTCAGCTAGAATAGAATGTTTCTATTCTTTACAATCGTTAACTAAGGAAACATCATTCCATTCATTTGTATATAATGACCTCTCGGTCCCTATTAATAACAAGCAAGTATTTACCAATTACTTCGTAATATGTTATCAATGCAAATACTTCAAATTATTTGCTCAGATTTTTTGAAATAATTTCTACGGTTCTTTCTCCAAAACCCGTCATAGGGTTTCCGAATATGAGGATAATCCTTCTGTTCAACCATTGGTTCTCCGATAGGGTATCAAGAGTGAACATCTAAAATTGTGACTGGTTTTTTTGCTAAACCACCACAAATCGCATTTTTCCCATCTACAAATTGTGATTGCAACTTCCGGCATCAAAATTGCGAGATTCACAAGGTTGTGGTTTTTGTCTGCTAAACGCTGGAAATATGTTCATTTTCACAAAATCAAAGGTCATTTTTTGGTCATTTTTTGTTCAGCTCGTGTTTGCTGTAGGGTGCTCGTTGTTTGATATTGTGGTGTCATTTTTGCATACTTTGGCTAGAGCAGCCTCTCTTTGCTACAAATCCGACCGCTTTGGCCTACAAACTCCATAATTTTCTGCAAATCCGAGCTTTCATGGCTGCCGACTAGTTTTTTTTTGAAACCCTAATTTTTTACCTTGGAAAAAATTGATTACAGATTCTTGGTGAGTTTTTCGAGAGCTCAACTAGGTTGTCGTTCGTTTTTTCTGGGTGCCTCAATTTTCATGCCTCAATTTTCGAGCCAGTGGATTCAAAAACCAACATTATATTCCCTCTAGTTTTTTTGAGCTCTCTTTTGGGTCAATCTCCAAATTTTCTAGGTCTTCCATTTTTTGCCTCAAAAAACGTGCCTTCACAGATTTTCACATTTTTTCATTGAAAAACGTGCCATGGCAACTCTGACAAACATTCCGCTCGAGCACAACTCAAAATTCAATAGCCGAAATTATGGCACTTGGAAGCGGCAGATCATTGCAATTTTTGAATACCGAAATACCGATCAACTTGTTCTAGGTGTTACAAAGCGTCCGACTACTCCTAGTCTTGATCAAGATACATGGGATCTAAATAATCAAGAGGTGGTGATGCTTCTCAAATTATCCATCACTAATGATTAGCTTTCTCAAATTCCATCCGACAAGACAGCTGCCGAGATCTCGACGCATCTCAAAGGTCTTCATGAGACTTCTGACAAAAGAAGAGCTTTCTTTTTGAAGAACACTTTGTTTTTTATTGTCATGGATGAGCGAAACTCGCTCCAGGCACACCTGAATAGGATTCAAGAAATCCGTAATCAGTTGTTTGCCATTGGTCACAAGATGGAGGAAGAGGACAATGTGGTTACCACTCTTCAAAGTTTACCAAAGTCCTATGAGCATTTTATTGAAACACTCAACATCGCATCTTCTAGTGTTGATCTGAAGTTCACTGATCTCTGCACGCTTTTGCTTCAGCAAGATCGATGGAAACAACAATTCCGTAGTAGTTCCAGCTCCACCTCCACAAAGCAAGCCTTTGTTGCTAAATCGTTCAAGAAAGATAAAGGAAAGTTTCAACAGTTGCCTCAGCAGAAGTCTTCTACTCCCACTTCAGACAGCTCTCGAACGATCATTCAATGCAACTACTGCCACAATGAAGGTTGAATGTCGGAAATGCTTAGCTGCACAATCTAAGCAATCAAGTTCACAACCCAAAGCAAACAGTGCAGAGCACACTGAGCAGATGGAATCTTCCTTTTACGCCTTCATGGCTAAAAGACCTACAGATCATGTCAAGTCGTCTGCCTGGTACATTGATCAGGTGCCTCTCGTCACTTCCCTCATCGCAAAGATTCATTCACTGACTACCATCCTTATTCAGATTCTATTATTTTTGGTTGCGGAGAAGAGTACATTGTTCTAGGCAAAGGCCACATTCAGATTCAGTCTGCTGGGAGGAATCTCATTTTCCTCAATGTATACTATGTTCCAAGGATGGAAATAAATCTACTCTCAGTCAGTTAGTTACTACGAAATTCTCCACACTTGGATGTCACCTTCAGTTCACATCAGTACACCGTCACTGATCGAGCAACTCAGTCTACTATTGTAGTGGGTCTTGAGGATCATGGTCTTTTCTAACTTACTGATTTTGGTGATTCTTAGGACTTAGCTATGGCTGCTCGGCTGACTTCTGTTAGCACACTTTGGCATCTGCAATATGGGCACTTAAATGTGCATTATCTCTCACAGCTTGCTCAAGATGAGCTTGTTCTTGGACTGCTAGAGATTCAGACTCAATAGCTTGGAGTTTGTGATGCATGCCAGGCTGAGAAGCAACATCGCACACCTTTCACCAATGGCAATTCATGGCAAGCTTCTCAGGTACTTCAGCTTGTTCATGTCGATAATTGTGGCCCTATGGCCACTCCTTCTGTTCTTGGGTTCAAGTATTTTCTATTGTTTGTTGATGATTTTGTGGGTGTATTTCCTTAAAAAGAAATCAGATGCATTTCCTATATTTCAAAAGTTTAAATATTTAGTTGAAAAAGAGTCTGGGAAATCTATTATTACTCTTAGATCAGACAATGGGGGGGGAATTTTGTTCTAATATTTTCTCTAGCTTCTTGGATACTCATGGTATCAAGCGCCAGTTAACCACACCCCACACACCACAACAGAATAGTGTAGTTGAATGTCAGAACCAGACAATCACTGAGATGGCTCAATCCATGCTCAAACACAAACATGTTCTGAAGAAGTTTTGGGCAGAAGTAGTCAACACTGCAGTTTATCTTTTGAACTAGTCACCCACAGTGGCTGTTAAAGGTAAAACTCTAGAAGAGGCCTAGTCAGGTTGCAAGCCCAAAATAAGTCACCTTAAGGTTTTTGGCTCCCTTGCTTTTGTTTGGATCCCTGATGCGTCATGCACCAAGTTGGATGCCACAAGTCAGAAACGCATGCTTGCTGGAAATAGTAGTCTTCACAAAGCCTACTGCTTGATCGATGTTGAGATATCTCATCTCATCTACATTCGTGATGTAGTCTTTGATGAGCAACGAGGACCTTTCATGCCTGTTTCTCTTGTTCCTGATCCAGCAGAGCAGCCTATGAAGGCTCATGATTTAGGAATTAGGCTTCCATTGGGTCCACCTAGTGGGAGGGCTCCAGTAGCTCCTACAGCTCCAGTTATACCAGTGATCCCTGTACAAACACCTCCAACTTCTCCTGCAGTGTAATATCCCCAAAAGGATATTAACTTAAATTTTAACCTTTGTTGTCTTGTGATTTTTCCAAACAACTTCAGAAAATCTTCTTATACGGAAATCTTGGACTTGTTCTAATACTGTAGTTTGTTGTGCATACAAAGATGAAGTGATGAGTATAGATCTTTGAACTATTAATGTCTTTAGAAAAAATGACTGATTGATCTTGATATTTGTATGCATTTACATATGCAGAGACATCAATTTCGAATCAGACTATTATAATCTTATACCACTGACTTTATATTTTATAATTATTTTCTAAGTTGGATTGCTAATGATAATGATCAATTTCCCTTTCTAGCTGATTACTCTATTATTTTATACAAGTGAATGGATGTAATCCATGGTTTGTGATCTCTACCTCTAGAATTTGCGTGAGTTTGACGTTCTTGTTTCGATGTCCAAGCTGAACTAATTGTTCTATAGTTTTAACCGCTTCTAAATATGTATATATGTCTTATCCTTGTTATTAGGTATAAAGATAATGGATTTATACACTGAGTCCTTGTCCTGAGTGTCATATTTTTGTTTCCTCCTGAGTCAGGCCTCTCTTTTTCTAGTATGAATTGATAATATTCAAAGGTGAGCCCAATTTCGTGCTTTCTCATGGTTCTAGAAGGATCCATATAGAAACATTTTCCCTAATCAATAATTGGGTGATTGCTTAGATGTTTCCAATGGTGAGCTTTTTGGGCATTTACTGTCACATATATGCCTGCCTTGTCTAAAATATATTGTTACCAAATTGATAAGGCGATTTTCATTCTTATTGATATGCTTATTTCCTGTCATGTTTCTCCTTATATTGATTTCTGATATTAGTTGTAACGATGTCTTTGACTGTATCTCCTTTGTGGCAGGCTTATTTTCCTGTTGTGTTAAGTGGATGCTAAGGATCTTGGTGTTCAACCATACACACCATATATTTGTGCCTTCCTTTAAGCACAACTAGTCATTGGTGATTAAATAAATTAATTGCTTCATTTATCTCATTAGCTCTCCGGTCGATAATGGTAAAGAAATTCTCTGGATAGTCGCCCTTCACTCTCATCCATGATTTTGTCCAGTGGTCAACATGTTTGCGAGATCTTATATCCTTCTTGTCCCTCTGTATACCCTAGCACCTGCAATGTATTCTTTGGTTTTGAGAATGATGGAATGTCTCTACTTAACAGCTTGACTATAGAGGCCCGGTTTCGCCTATGTATATAAACCTGGGTATTACATTGGCCGAGTATGAAGGCGATATGTACTTCCTCTTCACCCACTATGGTCTTGATTTTATGTTCGATGGCTATTCCATCCCGTATTAGCTCATGCACTTGGTCTGATATCCTCCTGCATTGTCTACCACTATTTGGTGCTATGCTTCTTGTCTTATTCGCTGACTTATCTTTCCCTTCAATCTCTTTACTCTCTCACAAGTGGTGCTCGTCTTATTTGGCTCTCATCTGGATGTTGGTCTTCAACTTGTTTGCTTCTGCGGTTTAAGACGTAGATGCCCTCTGTTCCCCCCTTTGCATCTAGGTATTCTCTCTTATATATATGTTCTTTGGAAGTGTCACATCTTCTCCCATAATAAGTGCCTCTAAGTTGCTCTTTTATTATTGAATTTTATTTGCATCTTTAGTAATAGTTTTTAGATTTTATATACTTGAAATTTAATGTACGTTTAATAATTATACATTTAGTTATTGATATATAAATATCAATATGATTATATCATAACTTATTTTTATAATTTCATTTATTATTTATTTATTCATATAATATAAATTCTTATTTATATCATTTTATCAGGATATGATTTTATCATATCATGTTATTTCAATTGTATTGATTTCATTATGATTATATATGATATGAACATATTGATTAAATGTTAATAGTAATATATTATATTATTATTTACTCTTTTATTAATTAATTTTGATTAAATCTTATAAATATGGGGACATGAAATGCAAGATCATCTCGACTTATAGATGCTTCGCCTAAGTTTTATCCCAATTCTTCTATTGAGGACCTTGATCACCAAGCATCTCCTTATACTAATGTTGGTTGTTCTCTCCGGCCTAAGTGGTGCGCTAAGACACTTGCTGATCTTCGTAATGATGAGCTCGTTGATGGAAGAACTACTCGGAAAAAGAGCAAACCTAGAGAGACTATTAACTTTGCTCTCATGGCCAACATTCATAGTGTGTTTGAACCTCAAACATGCTCCGAGGCTAAAGGAATTCCAGAGTGGGAACAAGCCATGACATCTGAACACCAGAGCTTGCTGAAGAATAACATCTGGGTCCTTTATGATCTTCCACCAAGGAAGAAACCCATTGGCTGCAAATGGGTTTGCAAAAACAAATACAAATCTAATGGTACTTTGGATAAATACAAAGCTCGTTTAGTTGTGAAGGGTTTTTCTCAACGTCGGGGCATTGATTATGAGGAGACCTTTGCTCCTACTACAAAGATGAGCACCATTAGATTAGTTCTAGCCATGGCAACACAATTTGGCTGGAAGGTCCATCAGATGGACGTCAAGAGTGCTTTCCTGAATGGTGATCTCCATGAAGAGGTCTACATGACATAGCCTCCTAGTTTCAAGGTTGTTGGTAAAGACCATCAGGTTCTCAAATTGGTAAAAGCTCTCTATGGCTTGAAGCAGGCCCCTCCAACATGGTACATAAAAATTGATACGTACCTCACTGATCAAGGCTTCCAGAGGAGTTCTTCAAACTCAAATTTGTACATCAAAACTACTAACAGTGACACCATCCTTCTGGTTATTTATGTGCATGATTTTGTTACATCCCAAATTTTGCCCTAAAATTTTAAACTGATTATACCCGTTGAACCAAATTATTTCTTCATGTTCATGTGAAATTGAATTAGTTAATTATAGTCATTGTTATAACATGTTAGTTATAGCCGTTTCTCATTCCTTCATGATCATGTGAAATTGAATTAGTTAATTATAGCCGTTGTATCAATTTAATTATCATATGAAAGTGAGTGAGTTAATTATAGCCGTTGTATCAATTTATTCATAATCACGTGCAATTGAGTCAGTTAATTATAGCCGTTGTACATACATATGAACAAGTTAGTTAATTCGACATTGATGAAATTCCTAACGATTACTTGATGATTTTTAATTAGCAATTTATAAATCTTGAATTGATGTCTTGGCGAGAATGTTGTTCTAAATGATTACAAGATGAAGATTGGAGAGAAAGGGGAAGCATTGCGAAATGAGGTCATCGGAAGGGGATGGTCAAATGGTCCAGTCATTAGAATCAACAGGTTTGACCTAAAACTATCCTGGCAAGGTTATTAGGACTTGGCAACATATTTCATGGTGGAACCGCATGAGCTATAAAGTGAAATGTTATAATAAAACAATGTAAAACAAACATAAGTTCTTACCTTTAAGAATTATCAAATATTAATATCATTTAAGTATTATTTTATATTCTGAAATATGATCATATGTAAATAATAATAAAATGACACCATTACATTAAAAATATTAATCCAACGATGCCACCTTATTACTACGTACATATAAGCATAGTTGAGAAAATAAAACAATAATAAAAATACTATTAATTTTTAAATCTTTCATCTTCTTTCTTTTTCCCTCCTTTCTTTCTTACTCTTTAAAGCCGATTTGAATAACTTTCAAATATAATCTTGTAACTGAAGGTAGCCGTAAGGTCTAGCCCAATCTATATTATGGATTCCTTATGGTCTTTCGGCATTCTTTTTCATGCACTCTTCATCGGCTTTTCTATTCTTTTAGGATTCCCAGTCCTTGTTCACTGTTTGTAGAGACTGAATCCAACTCTGATTGTATTTTCGCCTTGAATCAAATCAATTTCATTTCTGCAAGCCACTAAGCTAGATAGACGGGTTGGTACAAGTGCGGGCTCATCTCAGGAATTGGTGATAGAGAGAGTCACGTAAGATACTCTAACTCGTGTAATTCGTTTATGCCTTCCTTTGGTATTATGACTGCATAACTTAATCCTTGAGCCAGCTGAACAATATGGGGTAGTAAGATCCAATTTGCATATAAGTTTACTAAACTTCATTACAAGTATGTCGTTTTTCTTTGTGGTATACGACTTGATGTATGCATGAATTTTGTCTTATTCTTTTAAAGTTTTTCGTGTTCTTAGTCTGCCAACTGCCTTTTTTAATATCATTGCAATAATTTATATTTAAATCTGACGTCTTCCTTCATTTGTCCGAATGTGTAAATTATCTGATTTTCCTTTTTAAGAAAGTTATCTTCTCAAGTAAAATCAATTACATCCTATTATAAATTTAATAACTGAGATTGAGATATTGAACCCAAAACACCAAGGAATTCACTAGGCAAATGCCAAAATATGGTGAAGAAGGTGTAAAGTATATAAGTGAAGTTAATCTGAAGGCACCAAGGAATCACCGGCTTGATGGCCCAAATTTGGTGAGGTGGAGAGGTATCTGTAAAACAAGAATGATATCAAAATCAAATAACTAATAAAATAAATAATTGCATTAGCTCATGCAAGTTCCACTTGTGAAATAAGTTGTCAAGCTGAGTGGTGAAGATCGGGTTGTAAACCCACAATTTGAAATCCATGGCCAGGGTGGAATTAGGCAAATTTGCCGGAACAAGTGATCTATGTTGATTGTCCAGACGCTTCAGTTATTTTCTCGAATAATTGTTGGGACCTCAACCCACCTAGATATTTTGATGGCTGGATTAATGAACATACCAAGCCCGACCTCAGGGTAGAGAGGGACATTCTATTAAATTAGAATAAGTGGGGATAAGTAATGGTCCGTAGTTGAAAGGTTAAGCCTATGTCAATGCTTCTCCTCTCACCAAAGCCAGGGCTTGGACAACCAATAAAAGAAGCTTCACAAAATAATCTATATGTTCTTTTACTCTCTATATGTTTAGTTAATTCTTTCCAAGTTGAAAGTCATTTACTTTACAGATAGTTATTACATTAAAATAGTTAAATGATCGCGACTATTTCGATTTGTATTTCCTTTCAAGAGTATCTGCTATTTATTTTCAGTTGAAACCTAGAAGTAGTTAAATGAATACATATGATATTTACTTTCAATTGATTAAGTAAATTAATTGCTAACGTTTCAATTTGTATTTCTTGGTAGATCAGCTTTGTAATTAGATTTGTTTCAGTATAAATAGTTGTTGGAAAATCTTAGTCATGTGAATAGAGTTAAAAATCAGTCAGTTCAAGACTAAAAATTAGTTAGTGAAAAACCTTATGTTACAGATTTGATCATCACTAGCAGTTCGCCATCTTTGATTCAGGGAATCAAACGAAATTTATGTCAGTCTTTTGATATTGCTAACCTTGGGCTCATGCATTTTCGCGTAGTTGTTCAAGTTTGGCAACAGTCTTTTGGTATATTCATCTCTCAATCCAAATATGCCAGGGCTCTATTAGACAAATTTCGTATGCAGGATTGCACGCCTGCATCTATATGTGTGGAGAAAGGTCTCAAGTTATCTACAAAGTTTGATTATCCTTCTGTTGATGATACTACATGCAAGCAACTAGTAGTCAGCCTCATCTACCTCTTTGCTACTAGGCCAAATATTAGCTTCGCAGTCAGCTACATCTCACGCTTTATGACAGCTCCTAATCATTGGATGGTAAGTGTGTGCTTCATTATGTGAAGGGCACTTCAAATTATGGACTTCTATACTCTCAAGTTCTAATCCTAAACACATTGGGTTCACAGATTCATATTGAGCAAGCTCTCTTCACGATAAAAAGTCAACTTCTGGAAATGTGTTCAGTTTGGGATCTAGTGTAGTCACATGGACCAATAAGAAGCAGCAGAAAATTTCGCTCTCCTCTACAAAGGTTGAATGCAAAAGGACTGTTAAGGTAGGATGTGGATTTGTTTGGCTTCATCAGATGCTTGGGGACATGTAGATGTCAACAGTAGAACCGACTACTTTGTTTTTTGATAACGAAGGCATTATCAAGTTAGCCCAAAATTCAGTCTTCCATGAACGAACCAAGCATGTAGATGTTCACTGTCACTACATACAACAGCTGGCTGAAGACGGGACAATAGATTTACAGTATGTTCCTACCATAGATTAGACTGCAAACATTCTCACCAAGCCTCTTGGTCCTAATAAGTTTGTCAAATTCTAAGGGCGGCTTGGTGTTATAGATAGATTAACCATTAAGGGAGGGTATTATGATAATAGATGATCGTCTATTATTAGTTAATAGTAATCTATTGTATATATTTAGTTAGATTTAGTTAGTTGTAGCATTTTTAGCTTTCTTTTAGCTAGAATAGAATGTTTCTATTCTTTATGATTGTTTCCTAAGGAAATATCGTTCCATTCTTTTGTATATAATGACCTCTCGGTCTCTATTAATAACAAGCAAGTACTTACCAATTACTTTGTAATTGATTCTAGCTTGCATACCATTCTAGCTTGAGTTGTCTCGAAAAAGATAAACTGAAAAAGCTAACAGCTACTTTGAGTGAAAATGCCCCAAGACATCACTAAGAACATTAAGTACATGCAATGAAAATTCATCGTCTACATAAAATTCTAATTGTCCTAGTTGGTGTAAATAAGTATTTACTATTTACACTTTACTTAAGTTTACTTAGGTTAATGCATTATGTTATTATATTGTATTATTTTATTATTTATTTAAGTGACACTTAAGAGTTTGTGTACTCTCATGAGTTGTCATGTTGACAACACAAAAGTACGCAACTCTAATTCAACACATGGTGTCTACAACACTGGAGTTTGCATTTTGCATCATTCATTGAGTTGTCATGTAGACAACATAGTTATTCGCACTCCCATTTTAGCATATGTTGTCTACAACATTATTTTGCGCGCTACACCATTGTAGGCTTATCCTCACATCATCGCACTTACTCCCGTGCTTAATGGAGGATAACCCATATCTGGTGGACAGGTGCCTGGTTGTATGACTTATCATGTTGCTAACTTCTATGCATTCTAGAAGCACTCTAGAGGCCTTTATATACAGTCACTCCTAGTGTACTTTCACATGGAATATTAAATGAATATATCATCATTCTGATTATACTCTTTCTGGTCTACTGTTGTACTTGTGTTTGAGTTCCTTGGTCTTGGGTGAATTCTGCCCTAAGGAAAATTCTTACATTGTATCAGAGCTATACCAAATTCTTACATGGTATTAAAGCTGAGGGAGATTCTCTTCACATAGCCGTTTGAGACCATTCTTACTTCAGCACCTCGACCCAGATCCGGAGAATCCGCAGATATTGGGAGTGTCTAGAGCCAAAGCGGACCTCACCATTGCGTCCGGAACATCGATTCGGTGATATCTTACTATAAATTCACCTATATTGGGCCATAGTCAAATCTGAGGCATTTATTTTGCAAACCGGCAACCCAAAGGCCCGATTTGCGAAATTGGTATTGATCATTTCAGATCTGTACATTTAATTTTCAGATTTGCATTTTTTTCATCTGCATCTCCACAAAAAAATTCGGATTTGCTTTATTTTCCGAAATCTTTTGGCCATTAGGCCAGTAGGAGAGATTTTTGTAGTTGGAGATTGAGGCTTGCTAGTGCAAATCAAATATTTGCATCACATTCAAAAGGTCAAAAAACCCCCAAATTAGAATTTGTTTCATCCAAATCGAACCTCTGAGGCAAATTCTAAAGCCTTTTGATTTTTGGAGGCGTGACGGCAGTGATTTAGGAAAAATAACAACTGAGGTTATTTTCAAACAGCAATATCTACCTCATCTGGACTCCTTTTTGTGAGCAATTTTTTTTGTTTTGGGGTAGAATTTCGTGCTCTACACATTGGTGCAAGTGGTTTGAGATCTTTGTTCCTGAAATTTTCTGCAACTCGCAAATCCCGATTTTTGCCACTTCAAATGCTTAGTACGGGCTCATCTGGACAAATAATCAAGTTCCGTTTTTTTCAAAAGTGCATATGTTTTTGTCTACTTTCTAGATCTGCAATCAGATTATAGGTTTTGTTGACAGAAATACTGCTTTCAGAAATAGGCCCTAAATTAGTATGTGGCTATCGCACTAAGTGCCAAATCATATATTAGGGGGGGTTGATTGAATATTTTTGCATTTTGGGAGGTGCATACATTTATTGATCTCATGGAGTCTTGTCACATATGTCAGTCTGGTATAAGATCGAAGTTGACACCGAGGAACTATTAGAAATGGAGTGCCTTAATCATTGCTCATCTAAGAGAACATAAGGAAATGTTTCCTTCTCTATACTCGAAGATACTGCCTTTGTTCAAACATCTTTCTAATCTTCTTGGCTTTCTATATAGCAGTATGAGTAAGGAATGTTTTGCTCCTCTTAGACTAGCAAGTTTTCCTCATGATGTTTGGATGGCTCTTTGTGAAGCAGATGGAGATCCTAGAGTCCCTCCATTTCCTGAGGACATTTTATCTCCAATCACTCCCGTTATGGTACCTCCAACTCCAATTGAGATCCCGCCTCCTGATGCTCTTGTTGCTACTACCGATCCAATTCCAGCCTTAGATGCTTCTGATTCAGTGCAGTAGGAAATTACATGTCTTCCTACTTCAGCTCCATGGGACGACTTCCTTCCAACCATTGTAGTGTTGTTCATGGAGTCTCACATTGAAGATGTGAGAGACATCATTGATCAAATCCGTCTTCTCTTTGTTGAGGAGACTACTTCATACATTGTGGAAACTAATAGTGACACTAGCGATAGTGCTTCAACAAATTCAGACATGTGGGGTTCTATCGATGGTTGCAGCGAGAGGTCACGACATCAACATCTTCCACATGCATATATCGCCATAGTGATAGGTCTAGCACAGCAGGGTACATCCAGTCTTCCAGGTCCAACATCAATGATAGATTTGGGGGACAATATTGATGATCTGCATCTTCTCTTTGATGAAGAAGCTCCTTCTACAGTTGTTGCGAGGGCTCACTCTGACCCTCATGTCCATTCTCTACATGATCGATCTTCACACGTTGATATGATTGTGGATACTTATGTACAACAGTTGCAAGAGGTCTCTATGTTAGTTGAGGAGACAGTACATTCTTTCGGACAGGTTTTACATTCATCCTTGACAAGGACAATCGAGCAGGTTTCAGAGTCATCAGTGATCATCGGGATTCTTTCCACACATAGTGGAAGCATCTCATTTGTACCTAGGGTATTGTTTCTTCCAAAGGGGAGGAACACTATTCTGCAGTCTTGGATCAGCTTCTACATCGAAGCAGCTATCACTGATCGACACTCTTCATTTAGGGGGGGGAGACTACCTTGTCTCTCTTCTCTTCTTCTCTCTTGTGGGGGGAACCATTTCCTCTTTTGGGATAGTGTTCTTCTCACATCTCTCTATTGTATATAATTGATGTATGTCATAATGGGGGGGTCTTGATTATTCCATCCATCCATGCATCTAGTTTTTTCATCTCTTTTTGGGGGAGGGTTTTTCCCATGAGGTTTTCCCTCTTTCTCCACTTTATGAGAGATTGCATTTTATAATGTATATGGGTACCTAACATGGCCTAGTAGCCGGGACCCATTATGCGTTTCATCTTAGCTTTCATAAGCTTAAGTGCATTCCCCTAAGTTGCACTTAAGGGGGGATGTTGGTGTAAATAAGTATTTACTATTTACGGTTTACTTAGGTTAATGCATTATTTTATTATATTGCATTATTTTATTATTTATTTAGGTGAGACACTTAAGAGTTGTTGTACTCTCATGAGTTGTCATGTTGACAACATAGAAGTACGCAACTCTAATTCAGCACATGGTGTCTACAACACTAGAGTTTGCATCATTCACTGAGTTGTCATGTAGACAACACAGTTATTCGCACTCCCATTTTAGCACATGTTGTCTACAACATTATTTTGCGTGCTACACCATTGTAGGCTTATCCTCACATCATCGCGCTTACTCCCGTGCTTAATGGAGGACAACCCATATCTGGTGGACATGCTTGGTTGTATGACTTATCATGTTGTTAACTTCTATGCATTCTAGAAGCATTCCAGAGGCCTTTATATACAAGCACTCCTAGTGTACTTTCACATGGAGTATTGGATAAATATATCATCATTCTGATCATACTCTTTCTACTCTACTGTTGTGCTTATGTTTGAGTTCCTTGGTCTTGGGTGAATTCTGCCCTAAGGCAAATTCTTACAGTCCTAAACAACAAAATAATAAAGGAAATGAACTAGAGTGTATGGCTTACACAGCATCTCTAAAGATCATTGATACTAAAGGAGGGTAGAAACTCCCAAAACAAAAACAAATGCAGCAAAACAAGAACATAATCTGTGGGAGAAGAATAAATATTGTTCTACTTGTAAGACAATTATCAATGAGACAATCAAAACAATTCTCACCTGATTATCCCAATCAGACACAAGAAGATATGTTGCCATGATCACATTCTAATTATTCAACAAATCCAATCAAGCGGTTGGAATATTCATTGACCCAAAACCCATGGTTGTGACAAGATAACAAGAATGGAAAGGCCATTACCATCACATAAATGTTAGAATTCACAGAAAGTAGAACACTAAAAATATTGTTCACGAATCAACAGTCCAAAGAAAAAATATGAATTTCAAGTATACAATCTTCCAGCAAACCTGAAAGGTTAAGGAAATCCATCCAATAAGCTACGAAATTGACTACTACGAAGAAAACTACTATTGAGCCATGAAGGAATTAGTTGATCAATAGTTTAAAGCACAAGTTGCAGAAGCTACTTTTTGTAATGTAACCCATAAATCATTGAAGTTTCAAAGCTCCCATAAAGGTTGAAATTCAACACAAGGATTCGATGAAATTGGAATGATAAAGCTAAATAATTATAATTTAAATGATGAAATTAAATGTATCCTTGAAAATAATGACTCTTCATAGAGGCTCTAGGAAACTAAAAGTGAAGTACTATTAGAAGGCAATTGAAGAGAGTTGAAAATAGCATTGGTGACTATTATCTTAGGAAAAATGCACTGTATCATTAAGGCACTGCTAATTATGGGTAACAACTCTCATTCCAACTATCTAGTCTGACATTCCAATTAAGCGATAAGGAAACGCCTGTCATGGTATTTTCTTGACCTTTCAAAAAAATTTATGGTCAATCCCTGCAATGATAAGTGGTGTCCCAAGAGATTCAATTGAATGTGAGTGTACTGATGCCATAGTTAAGATTTGACAAAAGATCCAATCCCAGAATATGCATCATTTTGTCAATTATAGATTTAATTAAAAATAAATAAAAATTAAATGATTATGAGTCACAAAAAATCGTTAATTGCAATAAAGCTCAAGCTAGATGTCTATACCTCAGGGTGTACCATAGACCCCCCTGCTGCCAACGAGTAAGCTGTACTTCCCGATGTTGTTGATAAGATCAATCCATCTCCTTGGACACAAGTTACAAAAGAATCATCACAGTAACACTCCAGAAAAGTAAGAAATGATGACATTCCACGATCAATAGAAACATCATTCAAGACTAAGATAGATTCTTCTACTCTATCATCTTTTGCTGCATCTCGTACAATACGACACTGTAGACGATGTCTTAATGTGATGCTAACAGGTCCAGTCATAACCATTTGTAAGTACTCTCTGTACAACTCACTTTCTGAACAAAAACGTTAAGTTCATGTAATCATGTTCACTTATAACCATTTCACATATCCCTTTAAAAAGTTAAAATTGAAAATGGGGAGAAATGTCTCTAAAGGCTTGATAATTAATATTTTCTATTCGATCCCAATATTACTATAAACACAGAAATTTCAATCTCAAGCATTGAACTGTAAATCAAATTTGATTCAGTGAATTGCTTGCGCAGAAAATCCTTCTTTGAGAATGAATGTTTACCATCTGGTTATTGATACATACAAGAGTCTACAAACATCAACTGATAGAAGAGGAAAAAGTTTGAAACAATATAGAGTTGTCAACTAAAGAAACTCTGAAGGCTAAATTATGTTGATGCTAATAATCTGTTTGTGGAATGGCTCCAAATATTTAAGCACTAAGTGTAAAATTCTCCCCTGAAAGATAAAATATCTAAGTTGTCAAATCCAGTACAGATATGTGATATCAAATATTGGAGCAACTGAAATTAGAATTGTCAATTAAAGAAACTCCGGAGGCTAAGTTATCTTGATGCTAATAATCTGTACATAGAAGAACTCCAAATATTTAAAAGCACTAAGTGGAAAACTCTCCCAGGAAAGACAAAATATCTAAGTTGCAAAATCCAGAATGGGTATGTGGGTATAAAATGCCAGTACGACTGATTGTAAGTTTAGAAGTCATATACCAATACATATGCTAAACAAAACCATTACGAAATTCAAAGTTTTAAAAATAACACTCTAATTTAAATTCAGGTTTCAATATTAAAAAGATCAAACTAGAATCTAATGATAGATAAGTTCAGAGTTTGCTCATCAGAAGTGTACGTCTTAAGAATATCAAAAGACCAAACTAGAATCACTAAATATTTCAGCATCTAAAAACACAGATCCCAGACATACCCAGAGGAGATTCATTTCATAATCCAGTTCAGGTACATTGTGTATCCAGAATTGCCCAAGAAATCCCATGATTCAGCAACATAGCAAAACCAATGATAAAGAAGCTTGTAGAAATCAATCATCCTTGTCTTTTCCTGTAATTTTTTATGAAATTCCAGAGGAAGCACTCAAAAATTCAAAGAGCTGCCTAATAATATTAAGTCTTAGAATGTTACAATTAACAGCTGGTCAAATCCTGTAACAATAGAAAAGGTTTGGTTAAAATTTTCTGCTTTTTAATGGGAAGGATTCATTAGTGCTCCATATTTGCAAAATTTCCATGTCCTGGTTTCTTGTGGTATTGATTTCTATAGATTTTTGTGGCTGTGTAATGAAAGACTTGAATTTTCAAACTGCTTTTTATTTTCACAATTGTGATATCCAACAAAAATATCAATAAATATTAAATACACTTGGTGAAAGGTAGTCATGGTAGTCATGTAAACTTCAAGTTTTTAACTAGATCCCAATAGAATAAAACTAGAGAAAAACATGAAAGAAAAGATTCTTGTACAAATTAAAACAATGCATATTCTATGAGGTCACAGATAAGACATCAGAAATATAGAAGGATACGGAAGGGTGTCATAAACCCCAATGACCCCAACGAAAAGGGTACAACAGGTGGAACTGGCCCCTTAAACATTGATGCTGCCTGAAAAATATAGCAACAAGTCAAATATTAGTGTATACTTGAAGAATAGCACGCACCAGAAGCTAGTTGAATGTTTCCTACATAAACCATTCAAGGAAATGCACATAATTAATAATCTTGCTTTTAGACCAGAAATTAAAGGCATACTAAACTGAATGAAACTTATCAATGGAGAACAATAATTTCTTGTAAATTTAAAACACAAAATTGTTAAGGACTCATTCCACATTGTTGGATGGATGTGCTTCAAACTGGAATCTCTATACATAAATTTGATTTCTTCTTGGGTACATATATACAGAATAAAACATCATTTTCAAAGATGAGTGTAAGGTCTGCCTCTGCATTAAACAAAACTTAAGTTGCATGGATGTTTATAGAAACGCTTACCCAAAGAACAGTTCCATCTCCACCTAATGTTATGACAAGGTCAACTTTTGTGTGTAACAGTGATATTTCATCTACATAACCAGAGATAAACAAACACACGTCAGATGTCAATGACATGTAGAAAATGTTAATCAATCCAAGAACAAGCTTAGTAGTGTGAAAATAAATTGTATATAAGGTGCAGCCCTGCAACAAATATTGTGTTACAAATTCATAATACAATACATATAGTTAAACATGTAGCAGACAGTAACATAAGATTTCCTCGTATGGTGACTGAACAAGAGCACTGGGGAGACATGAGTACCTCTATGCATAGATTAGTTGTTATAAGAAAGAAATATCAATGCATTTTATGTTATTCAAGGCTTTCTGTGTGTGTGTGTGTGTGTGTCTAATTCTTCCTCCGGTTTTCTAACATATATTGGAATTGAGAAAAGAAGATATCATAGGAAGTGACACGGAAAAAAAATCAGACTATTCAATATTTACGTCGCAGAAAAGACTGGGCTACCTATATTTGGAGGGCAGCTGGAAATTCTGCACAGAGGTAGATAGCAAGAAGAGGCTAAGAAACAGAGATGAGGACAGCGTGAAGATTCATTGCTCTTGAAGAAAAACCGATGTATTAATTTAAATTTGACTTCAAGAAATGAAGTATTTACTTAGCTTTTGGGCCTTAGCAATATCCATACAAAAGGACACTATATCTATAACTGTCTAAATTTGTAAAACCTAACTCGCCAATATGGTTTTGGATACGACAGTTTCCTGGATTTTTAATTTTGAACTTCAGTTTGGTATGGCTGTAAATTTATATATAAATTATATTGTTTTCAAAAACCACAATTGCACAAAAGATACAAAATTAAATCCCAAACAAATTTCATAATTCAATGCCAAATGTTAAAGAAAAACCAAAACTAATTTTGTGTAGGGCAATATTCAAAATACTACAATAGTCAATGGTCAAACATGCAACTCTCCATGGAAAATCAATATAATTCATCATATTGTTCTTCATCAATAGATCAACATCATCAATTGGTTTGTTACAGCCACAAGCAACATGGGTCCCACTTCCACTAGCTACATTACATATCAATCGCGTGGCATCTTCATGCTCCTCATGAAAGTTGTGTAACAAAATAATCAAGTTAAGATGCTTTGGCACTGCATCACAATGCCTAATCACATCCTCCTTGTACTCAACTTGCTGTGTGAGATAAGACATAGGCTCAAATGCATGTATACCAACTCCTCTACCTTTTTGTCACGAATCAGTTGTACCTAATTAAATGGATTTACAAAATGTGCTTCAACACTGCTCAACCGAAAAAGAATGTGTAACCTATTGCAAGTGAAGACAAAAAGCAATACAAATTTATAGTTTTCTATGCATTTTTTTTTTTTTTTTTTTTTGTGCGTGTCTGTGGGGGGGAGGGAGGAACACTTTTGACCCAAAAGTATGAACTGATGAGATCACAAACAGGGGACCTCATAAACATTCAAACATTCAACATCGCAGCAGGGTTTGAAACTTGATGGTAAGACGACACCACCACAAATTAACCATCACACAATACCAGTATCAGCAGTTCTCTATAAATAAAAAATAGCGAACTTATTAATTATAAATGTTAAAAAGTTACCAAAGAAAACTACAGTTAGAAAATATGTTCTAACTTTGATGGCAAGAATTTGCAAGTAAATAGATCATTAGTACATACATCCAGTAGTGCTGAGGGTATCACTGATTGAAACTATAAACCTCCCAACTTGCACACAACTGTGTTTTCTAAATCTTTGACTTAAGAAGAGTCTAGCAAATCTTGCCTTGTGTGCATAACTAAACTGCAAGTCTCTAAGTGGTGACAGAACTCTACACAAGGAAAACATCTGCATGCTATAAACTGAAATGTTAAAGAAAAAGTAGGGAGATGTAGCAAGGTGATAAATTTTCTTTACCATTGAAATTTAGTTATAAATTATCTCCACCTACCTAAAAAGCGTTTCACAAGGGTCCTACTCTCTAGGTGCTATAATACAAGGGTCCTACTCTCTAGGTCCTTCATCTTCAAATGTCAAGAATACTCTCAAATTCAAATTAAAGGGCGGAAAAGGGACTAAATCATCCCAAGTTCTTGAACCAATTCAAGAATCGGTGACAGAATCAGAAGAAGAATTGGAAACAGAATCCAAGAAAGAAGATTTAGATGAAGGAGGAGAAATTAGAATCATATCTCCTCCCAAGCCTACACAACTTCTCCACATGAAGAGCCCTTTTTGCATGAGGTTGATGATGATGTAGATTCATTTTCTACTATTTTCACTCACTCTATTCCCGTCTCAGAAGTTAATACCATGGCTCTTCCGATTTCATCAGCTGCTCCTCGTGTTCCTGGACATGATCAATTTGAACACTTAGCAAATGTGTTTGAAGATTTTCCGACTCTTACTAGTGGTCAAGTTTCCCAACTTGATACATCTTTGACAGGATTTGAACTTTTCATGACAAAATCTTCACAACATGTTCCTATGCCTACAACAGTGCAAACTGAATCTTGTTCAATCACTACAGATATACAATTTGGATCAATGCCAATGGTCTCCACTGTGCTTGCTTCTATAGATGAAAGTTTCAGCCTACCTACATGGTTGAGGAGAATAACAACGAAGAGAAGGAAGGTGGTTGTTCCTCCTGACAATTGTCCTATGAAGAAGACTAAATCCAAATCTCTAAAGGACAAAATTGTTTCTAGAATTTTGGTTGATTCTGACAAAACCAAGTTTGTTGAGGTTGCTGAGCCCTTAGTAGATAAACCTGTTGAAGAACTCACTAATCTGATTATAAATTTACTAAGATTGAAGTTGGAAAGCAATCTCATTTGAGTTCTTTACAAGATGCTCATGATGCATTGGCAAATGTATCAAAAAGCAGTCATGAGCTTTGGGAAAAGAAGAATCAATTGAAACAGGAAATAGCTCGTTTGAATGAGGTCATCCAGAAGCAATCTTCTCAGAATGTTGTTGCATCACAAACATCAAAAGAAAGAAGGTTGATTGAAGCTGCTAAGTCTTGGATACAGGAAATCATTGTTGAAGGAGTTCGAGCTATCACAGAGACACTTGCAGTTCTAAAGCGTATCAAAGAGATGAACAAAATGGAACTAAGCTTAATTTCTTCTTTGACTCATGAAGCAGATAACCTAAAGAAAATCCTTGAGGATTGGGATGAAATGATAAAATTTGATCTAAATACTATGGTCTCATGTGACGTTCTTCCTTCATGGGAAATGTTCTTCAAATTTCAAAGACTCATTGGTTACAAGGAAGAGACCTTAAGAAAGTTGATCACAAAATTGCAAGTGGCTCTTGAAGATTGTCAAGCAGTTGAAACAAGCCTTACTTGTGATTTGGAGCAATTGGGATGCCATGTTACTGATAATCTTGGTAATCTTTTGGCGGCAGAGAGAATGAATTCAGAATATACAATCAGAATCGATGCTGATGTAGATTCCGAGGATTTTGGTTCACACACAATGAACAAGTTTGTTTTGGACAAATCCTTGACAAAACACTTGTTAGATACTACAGCAGCAAATTCCAAAGTCATGCAATCAGCATATGAAAATGCAGTGAGAATCAAAGCCATATCAAAGACTATGGAGATTGCTGATCTTCCTACAGTGCATGACATCATTGTGAAATTCAAGGCATTAAGAAGCAATCTTTAAGATTGTTATGTAATTCCTACTTCATAGTTGTTTAAGATGCATTACATGATAAAGTGTAATTGCATGTAATGTGAATTGCATGTATGTAAAAGATATAATGCGAGTTGCATGTGCAGTTGCATGTAATCCATTAGTTTTTGTAGTTAGACTTGGTCAAAGTTGGTTGAGTTGCTCCCACTTTTTCCTCCCCTTTTTTTTCAACTTCTTTGCCTATATGAAGGAGTGCCCCCCTCATTGTAAAATCATCATTATCTTTATGCAAGAGAGCTCTGGAGAAATTGTACTAGCATAACTTTGTTTGTGTAGCACTATTTTGAGAGAAAGTGAATACAAAGGAGCATTTGAAACTTAACTTTGATTAAGTGAGATTGTTATTTGTGTGAGTTGTAAGCTTTGTCTATAATTCATTCAAGTTACCTTTGATTCGTACTATCTTTTGTCATTGATATTGTATCTTGTGATTGATAGAAAAGAGTTAAGAAACAATTGAATCCTGAGCTTTGACCAGTAACAATTGTGAAAATCCATAGCTAGAAGCTTTGTTTGTGGCTTGTATTT
Source organism: Cupressus sempervirens (assembly GCA_028749045.1). NCBI lineage: Eukaryota > Viridiplantae > Streptophyta > Pinopsida > Cupressales > Cupressaceae > Cupressus > Cupressus sempervirens. The sequence continues at coordinate 285,662,667 of CM053793.1, read as the reverse complement.
TCGTCTTAATTTGCAAAATAGTTAGATTGTTCTTACTTTTAGGAGTCTGTGCCCTAATTGTAAAACTTTTACCACATAGAAGTACAACAGGACTTAGAGCCAAACTGGTACATTTTGGCTAGCCTTTGAGTTAGTTAAAATTTCTCGATACCACTGTTTCTAGCTCGCGATAGAAGTGTAATTAGAGATTCACCTTGCCCATTATTTGCCTTACGAATAAGTGGATCCTTTCTTGAAAGTTAAGAAGAAGGGATAATAGTAACACCCTCTTTATAAATCTCTCAATTTCTTGCTTACCTTGAGTTGATCCAAGGAACATTGAGAAGGGGGAGCCTTCCCTTTAAGGTAAGAGAGACTCTATCTCACATGCTGTGGCTGGTCACCCTATTTTGCGACTAAATTTTTACTCAAAACTGTCGGTTGCAAAATATCCATCCAACAGTTTTTTGGCGACTCTACTGGGGATTCAAATGCATTCAGAAGCCTTAAGCTTTCGTTTGAAGTTTAGTTCCTTATTCTGATTGGCATTACTGGTTATCACACTGGCAAGTTTTGAGTACATGTATTCCCGAAGGAAGAGGGGAGAAAGTTCTTCAAGCTCTACTGGATCATTTTGGGCTCAACGGGCTCGTTTTGACTTACTACTATTCCCTCTCTCTCTCGTACTACAAGTTATGCTCCTCCTAAAAAGAAGTCCTCTGTGCCCAGTGAAAAATCCCAGTTTTTCCTCAAACCCTTGTTATTTGCTGCACAATTACAATTAGCTACTACTAACGTTCCAGTTATCAATATGGTTGTTGGTCCGTGGGGAGCAGCTTTTGGTCTGTTAAATCTTGCAGCACCATTGCATGCATTACCTCAAGGTTCTCGTAAGAATTTTCCCAAATTCTACGGAGATGGTAAGCAACATCCCGATGAACACATTAAAGCCTTTTACATTGTTGTGGAAGTCTTTGGTGTGGAACATGAAGATATATCTGTAAGACTCTTTATTGAGACTTTACAAAGTATAGCAGCTGATTGGTTCTATAATTTAGAACCTAATTCAATCACTGATTGGGCATCTTTGCATGCTAAGTTCCTTGAAAGATTCAAGCCCGCAGAAGATGAGCATGCTCTCCTAGCACAGCTCACACAAATGAAGGAGTCAAATGATGGAATGCGGGAGTTCATTGCTAAGTTCAATAAATTAGCTAATAGAATTCCAATTGCTTCTCAACCCACTGCTACGAATTTGAAGTGTTTCTTCATCAACACTCAACTTCCTGAAGTTAGCTTTTTACTTCGAAGGGCTGCCCCTGCAACATTGGCTCTCGCACAATCTTTGGCAACTGAGATTGAAGATGATCTGATACTTGCAGGAAAGATTCGCAAAGATGCTAGCCGATTCAAGAATAATTCTGCCTCGGAATCTTCTTCATCGAGTACATCCGATCCACTAGTTCAAAAGCTGGCAAATGAACTTCTTGCTCTCAAGAAACAAATATCTCAAGGTTCATATGAAGCACCATATAAGGATATTCCAAGGCGACCTTATCTTAATGTTGCAAACAATTATGCGGCTAAGAATCAGAATAAGCTTCCTCCTCCATTGGAGAGGCTTGCGCTCGAAGCACCACCAAGTAACACAGCTACTAGTTACTTCGAAGCTGATCCATTGAATGAAAATCAAGATGAATATCCTTCCGAGGATAATGCTGCTCTGTATCATGAGGATCCTCAGGCAGTTGACGACTCTACTATTGGTTATATGCAGTACAATGCTGAAGAAGATCATGAAATTGATTTTGCACAAGCTTATGCAGTGATGACACATTCACAAACTAAGTTGGCTCAATAACAAGAAGAGGCTGAAAAGAAGCTAGATGCTCCTCAGATGCCTGTTACCATTGCAAAAAGGGGAACACCATTGCTCAGCCTGCCTAATGATCCCGCTAAAAATCAAGTAAGTGCTGATCAAACTATTCCTGCATCTTCTATTTTGAAGCCCAATATGCCTAAATCTCAAGCTGAAAATTTTAATTCTTCCTTAGCAAATTCCTTTCAAGCTTTTGATATTATAGATCATGCTAAGAAGACCAAGATTCAAATGTCTGAGGTAGAATACCTACAAGCTTATCCAGACCAGATGGAAAGACTTGCTAAATTTGTCAAAGAATCCCACCCTACTCAAAGCCACCTGGTTACTCCTGAAGTCAAGAATATGCCAAATAACTTAGTAGCCATTCCATCCTCCATTCCAGGGAAGATTGAGCCTTTCTATCTTTCCCTTTTGATCAATGGTTTCAAGTTAAGTAATTGCGTCATAGATTCAGGTGCCTCTGATAATGTCATGCCTGCTAAGGTTTCAGATGCCTTAGGTTTGACCCTAACCAAATCTTTTGGTAGTTGTTATTCTATGGAGAACAAGCAAGTGCCTCTGAAAGGGCAAATCAAAGATGCTCAGTTTGCTTTTGCGTCTTTCCCAGACAAAAAGATCAAAATGACGGTATTAGTTGCTGATGTACCAGCCTCCTATGGTATATTACTTGGTCACAATTTCTATAAGGATGTAGGAGGAGAACTTAACATGGATATGATTGAAGCTAGAATACCTGTTAAGGGTGTGATACAAAAATTGTATCTTGAACTAGAAACTAAGTATGTGGTAGTCAAATCCAATGATCCACATGCCCAAATTCTTTTTGAATCAGCAGGGATGGGAAATTATTATCTACATATTGATGAAATATCTGAGTTTGCTAAAGATTGGATAGAGACTGAAAGCTCTTCACTATTATTAGATACTGAGAAATTTGTTGATGCCATAGATGAAGATGTCATTCCTGATGACAAAAATATCCCTAAAGATGATTCTATGAATTATTTAAAGGATGACGAGATGCATTCTGAAAGTGATTCTACTGATTCCCTTGAAGGAAGAATTATTCTAAATGATTCTGGTGCAAGTACAAGCAGCTCTAATATTATTTGGGTTATGGAATTTGATGGAAGTTGTGCTTCCATGGGATCCGGTGCTGGAGTTGTTTTTATTTCTCCTGATGATGAACTCTTCCCATTTTCGTACAAGTTGCAGTTTCCTAACACCAATAATACGGCTGAATATAAAGCCTTGATATTGGGATTGAACATGGCGCAAGCTAAAGGAATTCAGCACTTGCATGTTAAAGGTGATGCTGAATTGGTAGTGTATCAAATTAAGGGTCAATATCAAGCCAGAAATGACTGACTTAGACACTATCGCGATTTAGCTTGGGATTACATCCAGCTTTTTGATGCTTTCAACATTTCAGTCATTCCTAGAGAGTTGAATGATAGAGCTGATACGATTGCAGTTTCAGCTACTCTTCTACTTCCACATCAAGATTTTGAAGATAACATCTACGAAATACAGTTGGTCTACCGACCAAGTATTCCTGATAATTGTGAACATTGGCAAGTGTTCAATGATGAAAATCAGATTATCAACTTTCTTGAGACAAAAGAAGGATTTGATGAAATGTATTTTGAAGGAGGTGAATGTGGTCCCAATGAAGTGCTCTCTGAAGTAGATCCAGAAACTGGTCATGAAGTCATTCAACTCAAAGGGAACAAGATTGCTAAAGGTTTGGTTTCTTTGGAAAAATTGTTTGATAAAATGATAGATATATCAAAGAACAACAAAAGGAAAGAACTAGGTCTATGGAACATTATGAGAAACACAACATTGGAACAAATGAAGACCCAAAGCTGGTGAACATTGGAAATTGGTGCACAGACGAAGAAAAGGAAAAGTTCATTGTTCTTCTTCGTGAATATAGAGATGTCCTAGCTTATTCATATGAAGATCTGAAATCTTTCCGTCCTAAAGAAGTTCAGCATGATATTGCTCTGAAATTTGGCGCCACTCCTTTCCGTCAAAAGCAGAGGCAATACAATCCTAAGATCTCAGGTACTATCCTGACTGAAATTCAAAAGATGCTTGAAGCAGATATCATTTTTCCTATTCATCATTCATCCTGGGTAGCCAATATTGTTTATGTCAGGAAAAAGAATGGTGAAATTCGCATATATGTGGATTTTCATAATCTTAATCAAGCATCACTCAAGAACAATTATCCATTGCCAATCATGGATCAAGTTTTGCAAGCTGTCACTGGTTCTGAAATGTTGTCTATGCTTGACGGCTTTTCTGGGTATAATCAAATTGAGGTCCGTGAAGATGATCAATACAAGACAGCATTTACTACCCCATGGGGTACTTTTGCATATAGGCGGATGCCTTTTGGTTTGATTAATGCCGGAGCGACTTTTCAAAGAGCAATGGATCTTGCTTTTGATGGTTTAATCAATGAAAGTATCGTTGTACACTTAGATGACTTGACTGTTTATTCCAAAAACCGTCAAGATCATTTCTTTTATCTACGACAAGTTTTAGAAAGGTGCAAGCAACATGGCGTATCTTTAAATACCAAGAAGTCAATTTTTGGTTTGATGGAAGGAAAGCTCTTAGGACATATTCTGTCAAAAGAAGGTATCAAAATTGATCCTGAGAGGGTGATAGCAATTCAAAATTTATCTTTACCATCAAGTAAGATAGCAGTTCATTCTTTCTTCGGAAAGGTGAATTTTCTCAGAAGATTTTTGCCAGACTTTGCTCAACTTACTCATCATATTGTTGAGATGATGAAAGGAAAGAATGCATTTCATTGGAATCAGGAAGGAAAGAAAGCATTTGCGGAAATCAAAGAGGCTATAGCACATGCTCCTATGCTAGTATGTCCCGATTACACTAAAAGCTTTATTATGTATAGTTATGCTTCAGAGCATACCCTTTCTGCTATTCTGATGTAGAAAAATAATAAAGGTGTTGAATCACCTATTTCATTTATGAGTTGTCCTCTAAAAGCTCATGAATTGAAATACAGCCAAATGGAGAAACATGCTTATGTTGTTGTCAAGGCAGTAAAGCATTTTAGACTCTATATTTTAAACTCTCATACCATTGCTCTAGTTCTGGATACTACAGTCAAGACTATCCTGACTCAACAGTATTTTGGTACAAAAAGAGGGAACTGGATTGCCAAGATTCAAGAGTATGATACGGAGATATGACCTACCAAGTTAGTTCGTGGTAAGGGACTTTGTCAGCTTATGGCTGAAAATGAACCATTACAAGTAGAAGATGCAAACTCCTCTTCACTTCCTATTGTATTGTTTGTTAGTACAACAGATGATTGGTTCTCTGACATGGCTTGCTATCTAAGTTATGGCGAATGTCCTCACTTGACACACAAAGAAAGAAGGGCTCTCAAGTTGAAAGCTTCTAGTTTTATTCTTTGGGAGAATGGTCTTTTCAAGCGAGCATTGGATGGAACATTTTTAAGGTGTGTTGATAAAAGTCAGCAAGTCCGACTTTTGGATTCTTTTCACAATCAAGCATGTGGTGGACATTTCTTGGCACCTGTCACTACTCACAAGATTTTAAGACCACAATACTATTGACCCACACTTTTTCAAGATGCATATCAATGGGTAAGGAAGTGTGAGTTATGTCAGCAATTTGTTGGTAGGCAGAAACTTGCTGCTCTTCCATTAAAACCAGTAGTAATTGATGAGCCATTTCAACAATGGAGAATTGATTTCATTGGTACAATTAATCCACCTTCCAACAAAGGTCATACTTACATACTAGCAACAACGGATTACTTCACCAAATGGGTTGAAGCAATTCCAGTGAACGGCTCTACCTCAGAGATTATTTGTGACTTCCTGAAACAGAACATCATCTCACATTTCGGTGTTCCGAATAAGATTATCGCAAATAATGCAGCTGTTTTTTCTTTGAAGGAGGTTACTGAATTTTGTTTCAATCATGGAGTTACCTTGGCACATGCATCTAATTATTACCCCCAAGGTAATGGTCAAGCGGAATCAAGCAACAAAAATTTGGTGAATATCATGAAGAAGTTGATTGATTCAAATCAGCGAACTTGGCACAAGGCTTTGTTTGATGCTTTGTGGGCAAATCGGATCACTCCGAAGCAAGCAATTGGAATGCCTCCTTTTCAATTGTTATATGGGGTTAATGCTGAAATTCCAATAACTTTAGAGCTTCCAGCTCTCAAGTTGGTGCGTGCCATTGAAGATGAAACTTATTCAGATGCACTGGATAAGAGAATTATGTTTCTTCAGCAGTTGGAAGAACAAAGAAAAGAAGTGGTTGATATGCTTACTGCTCATCAGCAACAAGTCAAAGTTCTCTTTGATAAGAAGGCCAAATATTGAGAATTTCAAATTGGCGATCTTGTCCTACTCTGGGACACAAGGCGAGAACACAAAGGAATGCATGGAAAATTTGATTCTCTTTGGCAAGGTCCTTTCACAATTCATCAGATTGCGGGTGAAAACAGTTTCTGGCTCACATACTGTGATGGAACATCAATTCTAGTGCCTTACAGTGGACAACATCTGAAACATTACTTCCAATAATTATTAGATAAGTAATCCTTGTACATAGTTTTGGTTTTTGAGTCTTTAGCTTAGTTTTTGTTTTTCTTTTGTCGCCTGACTCTACTGCCCAATGGAGTGGATAAAGGCACTTAGAGAACTGGATTCTATGTCACTCTTTGTTTCCAAAAACAAACGAGTAACATTCCCTAGACAGAGCTAGTTGTTGTCCTGCATTTTGTCACCACAAAATGTTGGTAACAGCACGAAACTTTTCCAAGCTAGTTTCGTGTTTTTCTAAGCTTGAATTTGATATCCAATTGCTTAATGTTGATCAATTAATCCATTTCAATTCGAATATCAAGTTGTTTTACTAAAGGCCTTCGTCAAGTCATTTTCGTTTTGTTTTCTATCGAGCCTTTGTTTGATTTTTGAAGCCTTCACAGTCCGTTTTTTGCTTTTGAGTTCGTGTTTGTTTGTTTTTGGTTATTTGAATTTGCTCATGTTATGCCTTTCGATTTCCCCTTCGATTCAGTCTAACCTAGAGGTCAATCGGAGTTGTTAGTCAAGAGATATGGTCATTTTAGTGCCTCAAAAGTGGACATTTTAGGTGCAACAGCATAAATTTAAAAAAATGATGTTATATTTTCATTTTGACATTCACTTTTTGAAAATATAACATTTTATTCACTTTTTGTTATGTTTTGAAATTACTTTTCATTTAAATTTATAACTTAAAGTGATTATAGTGCACTTTATGTTATAATTTTAAGTTTAGTTACTTTTTAATTTTTCACTTAAAGTGACTATAGAACTATATAGTTACTTTTTAAATTTTTTATTTTTAAATCAAATACTTATATAAATGTCACTTTAACTTAATGTTTATGACTTATATTGATTAATATAATGCATAAATGTTATTTTTGACTCATATTGTTGACATTTTTATAAAAATAAGTGAAATGCATAACTTAAAAGCCTAAAAGTGGACATTTTATGTGCATATGCATGTAAAAAAACCATGAAAAGTGGAAACTTTTCATGCTAATGCATATGAAAACTCATTTTGAGGACCTTTCAAGTCATTACATCAAAACCTTGTAAAAGTGGACCTTTTTGATGCAATGACATGAAAAGTTGAGTTTTCATGCTTGTGAATGAAAAAGGTGAGATATGTTTATAAAATATGTAAGTGACTGCAAAAAGTGAGATTTTGGAGACTTGCACATTTTAAAATATGTAATGGGCTTCAAAAAGTGAGATTATATCTCAAGACATATTTTAAAATATGCATTGGACTCAAAAAGGTCCTCTTTACCTTCCAACATGTTTTAAAATATGTAATGAACATAAAAATGTCCTATTATGTGAAGAAAACATATTCTTGCTCCAAAAACCTCCTATATTGATCATAACTTTTGATTTTCTCCATGGATTTGAATGAAATCAGTTGCATTCATCATGTTTTGAAGAGGTGATCATTTTGCCCTCATCAAAAATCAAGTTATTGCACCCAAAAACGTGTTTGAAACTCCCAAGCTAGGGCACGTTTTTTGCATAAAACTCCATAAATCTGCCAAGTTTGATCACGTTTTTGCATGAGATCAAGTCGTTTTTACCTCATTAGGTGATTACATTAGTTGAGGATCATTATTTTGGTGTTAAATCATCAAAACGTTTTACTTTGAAAATCACGTTTTTTGCTTGTTTTGGCAAAAACGGCTCAAGAACATGCAATCTTTAAAACATTGCAAGGAGGAGCTAATCTAGGGTACGTTTTGGCATTTTGTTAAATAATCTCCTTGTTTGCTGCCCTTCATCATTTGGATTTTGGAGATTTGAAAAATTCTCATCATTTTTTGAAGAAAAATTCAAACAAAGAGCATTTTTTCCTTCATTTTTGGCACATATTCATCATGTAAGTGGACCTCTTCTTTCTTACATTTTAATTCATGTTTATCCTTGCTAATTTTATGCATGAAATCGTTGAATGGATGCCATTTGTGAAAATCTTTGCTTAGAATATGCATTTTTCCTTTAAATATGAATTTCTTTTTCATTTTGATGTCTTTGGTTCTTCCCCAAGTCCAAATTCGAATTTCATCTTTGGAGTGCATTGCATCGTGGCATGTTTTGAGTTGTTTTCAAAGGTATGTTTTTCTTTTGTTTTGGTTTTGTGTGCTTGTTTCCGGTTTTTCTCCATTTTGGAGAAGTTGCAAGTTTTTTCCCAAAAACTTGTTTTTCCTTCACTACATGCGAAAGCATTATCATTTCATTTTTTCACATTCCATTTCCATCTCATTACATCTCACATTTCATCCGACAAATGCGATTACATGTTTTTCACTTCATTCGCCATCCACACATGCATGTAATCCCATTTTTCGTTTCCATTTTCATCCATCTCATTTTTCGCTTCCATTCACACAACACGATTACACAAAATGTCTTACGTGTAATTGCATCCAAAAGGTCCAATTTTGATCAAAAGTCATATTTTGAAAAGACAAAAAAGATGTTATTTTCGCTTTCCGTGAATTTTGACTTCTTTCTTCCTCCAAAAGTGACTATATAATTCATTATCTCACCTCCATTGTTTCATTTCCATCTTCATATACACATTTGCACTTTCATGAATAAATACATGTTTCCACTTCATAACATAATTTACTTGTTACCCTCCATCCGCATCCGCATATACATGTAAAGTATACGCATTCGAACTTACACCTCATTTCATTTTTTCACCTTCTGTTACATATTGCATTTACATATATACATGCTTCATTCAATAAAGCTTTGAAAACATTTAAGTCACTTTTGAAATCAGCAACTTTCACTTTGCACGCATTCCCATGCGTTTCACCTTCGCGCATTTTCATTCCATTCCATTTTCCATATTCATACTTTCATTTCACATTCCGTTGCATATGCATATGCTTTCTCTTCGAAAGTCACTCATTTTCGAATCTTCACTGCTGCTCTGGAATCCACTTACATGGAGATTCCTTCTGACGATGTATTTGTGTTTTGGAATTTTTGTGTTACAGTACGAACACAAGAAATGTCCTCGCCTTCCAAATCCAAGGGCAAGATGAAATACCAATATGGCAAAGAACTGGCTCATGCAGTTCCTTCTTCAATTACGTCTGTTCTAGATAACATACTAGACACCAAGATTGGTCACGTAGATGTAGCCGATTTTCTACAAAGGATTGAAGCTCCAGCTACACATGAGATGAAATGTATTAAAAGAAGCAACATCCTTTTAATTTCTACATTTCCCATGGTGGCCATAGAACCTGATTTTGTCTACGGATGTGCTCGGAGCTTCACTCCTAAGACAAGGAATATCAAAGACGCTAACGGCAAGGTTATTATTAGCCTTGACCCTAAAGTGATTGAACAAGTCTTCAAAGTTTCTCGTAAATCAGAATGTGTTGATTTGACCAAAGATTCGTCATTGGCTTGTTGGAATGAACAAAAAAGAAACTATCAGAAGTATGTCAACCTTTACTGGTTAGACAACAAAAGAAGTAATTTTTCCAGGTGGCCAAAGACTCTTCATCGGTCCAATTTTAAACAAGAATACAAGGATCTCGTCATCCTTCTCAGCAGGATCTGTGGTTTTAAGGATTCTTCCGACTTTGAGCCATGGACGTACAAATTTTTGTTTCAAATCATAGAGAACAAAGAACACATCTTTTGGGAAAAGCCTATCAGTACTGCGATCTGTCAACAAATATGCAATGTAGGAACATCAGTACCTTTTTACATGAATTCATATCTAGTTTACATTGCTGCTGCCATGGGATCTTTTTTGGGGCTTTCCACCAAAGGTGATCGTCTTCAAGTACCTGTTTGGGAATACTATGACCAAATTACTTTGGCTAACAGTAAATATCATTACAAAAGAGTCCAAGATGCTTTCTTTGGACATTACAGGTGTCTGTTCGACAAACAGTTGTGTATCAAAAGAGTATCTGATGCAACATGGGAAAAGGTAAACCAGTGCAGCTGCATTTTTCTTCAATTTCCCACTTTCACATACTTGAGAGTTAGATTTTTCAAAGGAGAGCCGTATACCTTACCCAAGTATGCAACAGATCGAATCACTCTAATGGAGTTAGCCAGACAACTCATGGACGTGCAGAGTGATCAGCATGCATCACATAGGCCCGGATTTGGCATCACCTCAGCTAGGCCTTTGTCTATTGGCAATTATTCAATTGCTTTTGTGCCTAAAGCAAAGAATATGGAAGCAGAGTTGCAATTGATTACATTGAAAAGGTTCAAGGCTAGATTTGACTTTGATTATCGAAAGATGAACTCTCAGATAAAGAGGGCTTATACTCATGTTCATCGCATTGAAGACATTTGGATTGACATGAGAACAGAGCTTGATATTATGAAGATGGATTATTGCAGGTTAACCTTGCAACAAATAATCGATCTTAATATGTTGGGAATCCCGCTAGATTTCCAAGTTGAAGATGACAGGGACATCCTTGCTCCGGAATTTCATCAAGCCGGTTTTGATAAAATGTGCCCTTTTCCTATTCAATGGCAACAAAAAGAAGGTACATCTATTATGGACAGGTTTCAATCCATTTTAGCAAACACTAACAAGTGGTTCAAAAGTAAAGGCCTAAAATGGGTCTGGATTTTGGAAGCTTTGGTCCTCCTGGCAGGAAGTCACAACTGAAAATTACAGGGAAAGATGGTGCTTCATCTTCAAATGTGAAGAATACTCTCAAATTCAAATTAAAGGGCGGAAAAGGGACTAAATCATCCCAAGTTCCTGAACCAATTCAAAAATCAGTGACAGAATCAGAAGAAGAATTGGAAATAGAATCCGAGAAAGAAGATGTAGATGGAGGAGAAATTAGAATCATATCTCCTCCCAAGCCTGCACAAGCTTGCACGTCTTCTCCACATGAAGAGCCCTTTTTGCATGAGGTTGATAATGATGTAGATTCATTTTCTACTATTTTCACTCACTCTATTCCCGTCTCAGAAGTTAATACCATGGCTCTTCCGATTTCATCTGCTGCTCCTCGTGTTCCTGCACATGATCAATTTGAACACTTAGCAAATGTGTTTGAAGATTTTCCGACTCTTACTAGTGGTCAAGTTTCCCAACTTGATACATCTTTGACAGGATTTGAACTTTTCATGACAGAATCTTCACACACATGTTCCTATGCCTATAGCAGTGCAAACTGAATCTTGTTCAGTCACTACAGCTATACAATCTGGATCAATGCCAATGGTCTCCACTGTGCTTGCTTCTACAGATGAAAGTTTCAGCCTACCTGCATGGTTGAGTAGAATAACAACGAAGAGAAGGAAGGTGGTTGTTCCTCCTGACAATCTTCCTGTTAAGAAGACTAAATCCAAATCTCTGAAGGACAAGATTGTTTCTAGAATTTTGGTTGATTCTGACAAAACCAAGTATGTTGAGGTTGCTGAGCCCTTAATAGATAAACTTGTTGAAGAACTCACTAGCTCTGATTATAAATTTACTAAGATTGAAGTTGGAAAGCAATCTTGTTTGAGTTCTTTACAAGATGCTCATGATGCATTGGCAAATGTATCAAAAAGAAGTCATGAGCTTTGGGAAAAGAAGAATCAATTGAAACAGGAAATAGCTTGTTTGAATGAGGTCATCCAAAAGCAATCTTCTCAGAATGTTGTTGCATCACAAACATCTAAAGAAAGAAGGTTGATTGAAGCTGCTAAGTCTTGGATACAGGAAATCATTGTTGAAGGAGTTCGAGCTATCACAGAGACACTTGCAGTTCTAAAGCGTATCAAAGAAATGATCAAAATGGAAATAAGCTTAATTTCTTCTTTGACTCATGAAGCAGATAACTTGAAGGAAATCCTTGAGGATTGGGATGAAATGATAAAATTTGATCTAAATGCTATGGTCTCATGTAACGTTCTTACGTCATGTGAAATGTTCTTCAGATTTCAACGACTCATTGGTTACAAGGAAGAGACCTTAAGAAAGTTGATCACAAAATTGCACGTGGCTCTTGAAGATTGTCAAGCAGTTGAAACAAGCCTTACTTGTGATTTGGAGCAATTGGGATGCCATGTTATTGATAATCTTGGTAAGCTTTTGGCAACAGAGAAAGTGAATTCAGAATATACAATCAGAATCAATGTTGATGTAGAATCCGAGGATTTTGGTTCACACACAATGAACAAGTTTGTTTTGGACAAATCCTTGACAAAACACTTGTTAGATACTACAACAGCAAATTCCAAAGTCGTGCAATCAGCATATGAAAATGCAATGAGAATCGAAGCCATATCAAAGACTATGGAGATTGTTGATGATGACTGAGGAGGCTTGCCAAAGGAAGGTTGGGGGGACGGTTGCCTTCACAGCAAGTGAAGGGCTCAGAGATGCAGAATTTGGTGTCGAAGAAAGGTACCACATAGGAGGGGAGAAAGTAGACGGTGGAGAAATAAACCACAAAAGATTATTAGAGGACACTAGAAATTTCTTGGAGAACTTCACTCTCAAAGTACGGGAGGAGGCAAGTAGAGTCCAAAGGGAAGAAGAGGCTTAGAATAGTGGTGAGAAGGATACCGCCCAGTCACAAGTGTTGGAGGAACACATAGGCACGATAGCTAAAGCAATGTTTCCAACTCGAACACATCTAGTTTAGGGACACACACTATACCAATAGTAACCGAATCCGTTGTAATGAAACAAAAAGAAATTACCAAAATTCATGGGTGACAAGAAGGAAGACCTCATACACCATTGCAGAACCTATAAGACCATCTAGTCTACCAATGGGGGTGACAGAACAAGGTGAGTGGATCGAGCAGTTTCCAACCACGTTGAGGGGAGTGGTGATTGATTGGACTTAGATGTGAACAAAACCAAGGTGGCCACATGGGCAAAATTGAAGAAAGAATTTCAGATGGAGTTTAGATTGTTGTGGGATGGTAATAAAATCATGGGTGGAATTTATAATACCAAACAAGCTAAGGATGAAACTATCAAGGCATATGATCACAGATTGAAAGAGTTGTTGTGCAAGATGGACAGTCAGCTAGTTAATGGTCTAAAAGAGATGGTTCATTAAATCGAAGCCATCATTAAAAAAGAACATGAAAATTGTGTCCCCGCCATTGTACGCTGAGGCATACAACCGGTCAATGGATTTAGAAAGGGAAAGAAAAACAGAAAAGAAGAATCATGGGTCGTCATCCAATGATGACAATTCCTCAACACACAACAGAGATGAAGAAACTAGTAAGAAGGTGCAAGCCCTTCAGAAAGACATGCTAACGATGATGCAAGAGTTTAAATCAATGAAGGATGGCACAAGCAGAAGCGAAGATGGAGATCTCTAGCGTATGGAATATAAGGAGGGCCACACAAGGGGGAATATGCCTAAAAAAAACTTTTGTGACATATGCTAGACTATGAGTCATTCCACTAAGGAGTGCCCATATAATATGAAAACACAAGGTCGACAAGTGTTATTTACCCCAAAGACTTCCACATCCACAATAGCAGCCAACCCTCAGGTGAACAACACCATGGCATCATCTAGCGGCTATTAAAATAATGTGTGGAGGGAGAAACAACAATTATAATAGTCGAAGCCACATCCAGTACAATGTCAAGGGGAGGCCAATGATCCAATGTCGTGCATATGGCCAATGGGGGCATTTTGTTGGTGACTACCCAAGGGAAGAACTAACTCAAATCTTGTGTAGAGGGTGTGGACCGAGAGACCATGAGAACACAGGTCGTCCAAAGTTGGGCATTAACTTGCTGAATATTGAAAAGGCGAGCATAAAGGAAGGGAAACTGGCAGTCACTAGGATGCAGGTGAAGAAAGTCGTGTACCTGATCCCCATAAGGAGAAGCAGAGAATACAGGAAGCGACCACCGAGAAAGAGAGATGATGGATGAGAGGAGGGAGACACACAAATTGGCAAGCACCTCATTGAGGAGAGAGGTAGATCAGAACATTTTATGGCAAATGATACAAATGGAGGTACCAAGAAGTAATGCCTCAATTATGCACAACCCTCATGAACACCGTATTGGTTGTAAATCATATGGCATGTCATGTAGACTACATAGAAGAGTCCATCAACCCTTCCATGGATCCAATATTGTTGCTCATAAACAATGGTAGACACCCCACAGTAGTAGAAATGGGTATCCTTGGCACCATTCTAACAAACACCATCATTGATGGAGGGTCTCACATCAGTGTGCTTCCAAAGGGGAAACCTACATTGTAGCCACCAACCATCCAACACATGGGTGTTGACCAACATGACATCAAGTCAATTAAGACGCTAATGGCACAGAGAGTAATGAATGGCACTCATCTATCCATACTTGACTCTATAGTAATTAGTAATTACACTGAAGAAAAAGGATATGATGCTATCCTCAAGAGGGGGTGTCTAGCAATGGCCAAAGTAAACCATAAGTGGAAACGGAATACTTTATCCATAGAGACTAGCAAAAGGAAATTTAGCATCGACCTCAAGACACAGATGGTAAGCGAGGACCTCGCATCCTTGTCAAAATCAAAATCCAAGAAGGAAGGGTGGAGGGTAAGGATGAAAGGAAGCAACAGATCAAACCCGATGAGGAAGGTATTCTAGAGTTAGAGGGTTTCTCAGCGCAACTCAATGAATGGCCTCTTTCATTGGAAAATATTAGATTATAAATTGTTCCACTACGATATACTTTAGGTGGATGAAGGGGCAGAAAAGGACTTGTTCCCTCTAGCATTTGAAGAATACACTAAAGCGGAGGCCCGAGTGAACAAGAACTTGCACATAAGTTTGACATGGAAAAATTGATTCGGTACAAGGAACCTTCATTGAATGTCACCAACCTTGGTGATGACGCTAATCCATCGAAAATCCTCACGAGTGATGACAAGAACCTCGTTCTGAAAGCAGCAGCATTCAAGATCTTCATTGATTATAAAGACACATTTGCTTGGACATACAAGGATTTGAAAAGAGTAGCTCCAAAACTGTGTATGAACTGCATTCCACTGGTACTTGGCATTGTACCAATACAAAAGAGACCATATAGGATGAATAAGAATTATGTCGCACAAGCGAATGAGGAGATCAAACAAGAATTGATGATTGGCACTATTTTCAAAGTGCAGATGAGTCAGTAGGTCTCTCCCATTGTCATTTGATTGAAGGAGATGAACCAGATTTGCATTTGTGTAGACTTCTGATGACTCATTAGAGGTTGACATTATTTTGAAAGTGCAAATGAGTGAGTGGGTCACTCTCATTGTCATATCATTGAAGGAGGTGAACCAAATTCATATTTGTGTAGATTTTTGATGACTCATTAGAGGTTGAAATTATTTTCAAAGTGTAGACAAGTGAGCGGGTCTCTCCCATTGTCATATAATTTAAGGAGGTGACCCAGATTCACATCTGTGTAGACTTATGATCCCTCAACTCAATCATGGTGAAAGACCCCTTCCCCATCCCCTTCAATGATAGCATCCTCAAAAAGGTAGCAGACCATGAGATCTATTCCTTCATGGACAGATTCTTAGGCTACAATCAAGTATCTATAGCGAGGGAAGACAAGTTGAATACCACATTTTTTGTAGAAGATGGGGTTTATGCTTATATCTGGATACTTTTTGGTCTTTGTAAAGCACCAACAATGTTCCAAAGAATCATATTGCCCATTTGATAAAATGTCAATTAGGAATTTTAAGGCCTTTCTAGATGATTGGTCCATCTTTGGTACGCAAGACACACATTTGGTGCCTCTCAAGAAATGCATAGAGAAGTGCACGAGAGCATTGCTAGCACTGAACTCGAAGAGATATAAGTTCACAATACCAGATGGGAAGCTACAGGACATTGTATGCAAGGAAGGATTGAAGATAGACCGGACAAGGTACGAGTGATTGTAAAAATGGAAGCACCTGCACACATTACAAGGGTGAAGCCCTTTTGGGGGTATAGAGGATATTACCAATGGTTCATCAGAAAATATGCCCAAATATCATATACATTAGACAAGTTGACACAAAATGGGGAGCTCCACACTTGGGGAACCACACAGAAGAAGCATTCCAAGAGTTAAAGACAGCTAGTAGGAGCACCCGTATTAGCCTATTTAAACTAGGACAAGGAGTTCCGTGTGCATGTAGACGCATCAAACTTTTCCATTGGGCCACACTAGTAAATGAGAGAGTGTGGGCTGGACCACTCAATCTATTTCACCAAAAAATTGTTGTCTAAGGCAAGAAAAATTTACACGACTAAGAGGGAGGCTCTTGAGATGCTGTACGTTGTTCAAAAATTTTGGCATTGCCTATTGACGACACCATTCACTTTCAATGTGGACCATTAGGCATTGAAGTATTTGGTCAACAAACCTATAATCCAACTGAGAGTAAGTAGATGGTTATTACTATTACAGGAGTTCACATTCACCATCGCAGTGTAGTCAAAGAAGAGCCATGCAATTGCCAACCAACTCTCTTGTATCAAGTCTAGCAAACCATCTTAAGGGGTTAACAATGATTTCCCTAATGCAACTCATTCTTGCCAATGTAGTACACAAGAATTGGTGAGTACTTGTCTCAGTTCCTAAGGCACATGCCACTTGGAGAGAAAAGGAAATTGGTCTTGAGGAGTCAGACATTCGAGTTAATCAATGCATTGTTGTATAAGATGGGACCAACTACGTACTCTAGAAGTGTGTCATGGAGGAAGAAGTCTCGAGTGTGCTTTGGGAGGCGCATGAAGGTCCGATTGGTGGACACATGGGGCCTGACACTATAACGAGGAAAGTGCTAATTGCAATTCTATGGTGGCCCACATTATACAACAATGTCAGGGAGTGAATTGTAGGATATGACACATGTCAACGAGTTGGAAAACCAATAAAGTGGGACTACTTGCCCTTATATCCCTTACAGGCACAAGAGTCATTTAAAAAGTGGGGACTTGACTTCATCGGGTCACTAAAGGCTAGCAAAGCAAGGAGATGGAGATACATACTAGTGGCAACATAGTACCTGACGAAGTGGGTGGAAGCACAGGACTTGCCGAACAACTCCACATTGACTACAAAAAGGTTCACATATGAATAGATTATCACAAGGTACGACATTCCAATGCAACTGAAAAGTGACTAAAAGGGCCACTTTGTAAATCACGTCATTTAATTGCTCGCTATGGAGTTCAAGATTTTCCATTTCCTATCAATCTATATTACCCCCAAGCAAATGGCCAAGTTGAAGCCACAAATAAAATATTGGTTTCAATGATACACAAGTCATGCGGGGTAGAGCAAGAAGATTGGGAGAAGCTGTCATTGGTACTTTGGGCCTATAGCACAATGTACAAGGTGACTACCAAACAGATGTCATTCTAGTTGATGTACAGATACAAAGTTGTTGTCCCTACCAAATTCATGGTTCCAAGCTTGCGAATCGCCATTCAAAGCAGACTAAGAGATATGGAAAGTCTTCGAGAGAGTTATAACTTAAATAAAATGAACAAGTGTCAAATGATGGCACAAAGTGCCACTGAGGTAGTATAGCAAAGGCATAAGACAACACGACAAACACTTGAGGGTTTGGTTCACTCCTAGAAAACTAGTGTTGACATACAATGGGAGAAATGAAATCAAACCAGTGAAGTTTAAAGTTAGGTGGCTTGGTCCATACAAGGTTTAGAAGTTGGCAAAAATGGTGTTATTAGTCATCTTTCTAGTGCTTTTGAGGCAATGAAAAAAGAAAGACAAGGATGTTCTTAAAGTCATCTTTCTAGTGAAGTCGACGATGGAGCAACATAGGTTAGCAGAGCATGAATTGAAGCCAAGGATAGATCAAGTGTGAGAGTTGAGAGCACAGTTGGCAGCGTCTACACCACAACCAACACCCTTTTCATAAAGGACACTTTCTCAACACCCTCAACCATGATTTTTGTCGTGATGTATAGTGTTTCATTTTTATTGTGTGTCATCCGTAGACAACTTTCTTTTTGGGGGAGATAATGTTGTCGGTAAAATAATTGTTAGCATATGATTAAAATGACTAAAGGGGTAGGTAGTTGGGTAGTTGATTGGTCAAGACAGTTCGTTGCAACCTTCAACACATTATATTCTATGTACTTGTATTTGATGATCATCATTGTGTACAAAGAAGTAATGTTGTCATTGTGAGTCTGTAACGTAAGAATGTAAACATTTGTTGTAGTTAATAAAGTTAACGAGATCTTTGAACATCATTATTGTGTTGCATTTTACACTACTTTTTGTTAACACCTATTATGTAGTGTTAAACCTTTACTTGTAGCGCCAAACACCCAATGCCTCTCACACCTTCACAAGTTGTCTCAAGACAATTGTGGGTAAAGCAAATCTAGTGTCAAAAAGTTCATGTAGTCATAAACTAGTGAACTAAGCTAAATATAAATTCATAGTAAAAGATTGACTACTTTGACTTTAAATTCTTACAAATAAAAAGATCGCATAAATAATGAAACAAAAAAAACATAAATAAAGTTTTTGACCTAAAATAAATCAAAAAATATTGATCTTTGTTGAAGTTTACTTTTTCTTATTTTTTCTACTTGCAAAATTGTTTTTAGAAGGTCGTGGGTACACAAGTTCATCCCAAGGACAGCAAGGGTCCTACCAACTCATCAAGTGCAGATCAGATTCATCTTAATCAGGGTTCATCTCAAAAAGAAAAACAAATCGTGCACAAATAAGACCCATAGTAATGTATAAATTTGGTGCACATTGAAGTACACACCATACCAATACCCATACCCAGTGTGTGAATCCATGCTATATGGTGTTGAATAACCCAATATCAAAGTGCCAAGTTAATACTTGGTTAGCAATGAAAGATGAATTTTCTGCGTATTTAAAATTCTATAGAAAATTGAGGTTAGGGGATGTATCTTGGGTAAGATCTAGAAAAATGTTCAATCAATCATCAATTGTCTTTCATTCTTGGAAATAGTTCAAAATATCATTATTGTGATGTCCCCTTCTAGCTAGAGACATCACTTTAGCTTGTGATTAGCCTATCATAGACCCTCGTAGGCTAGTAGGATTGGTTAGAGGGTCACCTTGGTGTGGAGATCTTCCAAGGACCTGAGAAGAGTACACTTCTGGGTTGCCAGAGTTTGTTTATTATGAGTTTGGCTTGGTCAGGCTATTTTTAGCAATTTTGGAGTTATAAAGGTGGACCCCTGCTATTTTTAGAAAAGGGGTATGGTCATATGCAGCTCTATCATTTTAGCTCCCGGTTCAGACGACATTCAAAAATGTTGAGTAATAATGGAGATATTAATGTTTATTTAGTTAGAATAAACATTATTGGTTTTGAGCTTATATTATTAAGTTATAATATGTTTTTATATTATAACTTAAGTGAGGGTCATGATATCATAAAAGGGGGCCATATTTCAATTAATTGTGGGTCCAAGCTTATGGGAAAATTAAAAGGGGTTTTCTAAGTTCTAATGTAATAACAGTTTTTATGTTATTATTATATTCTTTTATCCCACATTGAGCGTAGAGCCTCATTCTGGAGTTGAGGAGTCTTTATAAACAAACCTTGTCTTCCTTCAAGAGCATGTTATGAGAATTATTTAAAACCAGGGTTTCTACAAATTCGAGAAGAATTCAGACTGTGGAGGACGTAGTTTCTTCAGAGTTGATGCAATTTGAAGGTGTGAAATATCACCCGAATTTTGCCTGTGAGTTGGCTTCATCCAGAAGTCAATATTGTGTTTCAGTAGGAGAAAATTGGATGGATCTGTTTGCAGATTTATAACAGCAGCTACAGTACCGTGAACAGTGCCCGTGAACAGTGACGTGAACAGTGCCGTGAACAGTACCGTGAACAGTGCTCGTGAACAGTGACGTGAACAGTGCCGTGAACAGTACCGCGCTACAGTAAATTCAAAATCAGAGATTTAATATTGCAGATTTTGATAGGCGCTGCCTAGAGAGGGAGCAATCAGCAGCGTGTTTGCATTTTGGGAGTCAAAAATCAGGTTTTTTCAACTAATAATGCTGATGTTTTTTTTATGTATTCTTCCAACAATAAACATTGTATAAATTGTATGAGCCATCTGAATAAATGAGTTCGATCAGCATTATAATTAGATTTGAGTTATAATTTTGGGTAAATTAGTTTCAATATTTGTATTCTCTTTTATAAACTCAAAAAAAAACCAGAAGCAGCTTGAAACATTCAAGAACCAACAAAAAACAATCATTACACTCAGGGAAACAAACAGTGATCAGCATAGAGCCTATTTGGGGTTCTTACAGTGGTATCAGAGCCTAGTTCCTGCCATCCTGAGGGTTTGGGAGTCATATGCAGCCACTGGAAATTGGACCACACAGGTACTATACCCGCAGGAGAGCTTTGATTGACAGAGAACAGCTACAGGAAACAGGAAATATGGAAGAGAGGTATGATGGTAGTCCACCTAGAAACAGGAGGAATAATGATGATCAGGATACCAGAGAATTCTTTCGTGCAATGGTTACAGGGCAGCAGCAGATGACACAGGCATTACAGGCACTCACTACTATGGTAGAAAGGATGAACCCACCTGTTAGACAGAATGGGGAACAGGGAGTACAGGGAGATAACAGGAGTGCTACAGGTAATCAGAGACCACAACGGACCCATTCTAGAACAGCTGATAGGCCTACACGCCCTACATTTGTTCCGGAGGAGCCAGAAGAAGATCCGACAGAGGAGGCGGCAGGAGACCCCATATTTGCAGATGCACTCATGGCTGCAAATGATGAATGGGAATTATTAGCTCCACAGGTTCGGGAGAGGATGACCTTTGAACGCTTTGTTAATCAGAGGAGAGAGCATTACAGGTCACTCAGACAGGATAGGAGGCCTAGAGGTCAAAATAGTGAGCTGAAGAGGGCTACAGGCAAGCTTACTATGCCTACATTTGATGGGAGTGGTAAGATGACAGCTCAAGCTTGGATTCATAAGCTTGACACATTTTTGGCACTGAGGCCAATGACAGAGATTGAAGCTATCAAATATGCCACCTTGCATTTGGAGGGAGTAGCACATGATTGGTGGTACCATGGTATGGTAACACTTCAGCATAACCAGGTGACAGAGTACCAGGACTTCGTGGATAAGTTGGTTGAAAGATTTGATAAGAAAGATCCAGAGATTTACTTCCGGGACTTAGCACAGTTGAAACAGACAGGCAACTTGGAGTATTTCATTGGTGAATTTCAGCGGTTGGCAGTGATGGTGCCAAACATTTCAGAGCGTAGATTGATAGTTCTTTTCATTGAGGGCCTATCCGAACCACTGAGAGGGTGGATAAAGGCATTTGATCCTATTTCTTTACAGGAAGCGATGAAAAAGGCAAGAAGTATGGAACATGCAATCCCAACAAACAAATTTCAGTCCAAAGGAGCATCTTCTAGTAAGGATAACAAACCATTTTATAAAAAACCAGAGAGGACTGATTTTAAAAATGATTCTAAAGATAAAACTCCAGCACCTTTTGACAGGGAAACATTAAATGATTTGAGGAAGAAAAAAATTATGTTTCTACTGTAAGGGACCCTATGATGCAAACCATGATTGTCCTCTTAGGCCAAAGGGAAAAGCTAACAGAGTTATGTGGGCATACTATGAGGAATCAGAATCAGATAATTCAGATCAGCAGTCTGATATAGAGGAAATGGATGGTGGAAAAGAGGAAGACAAGGCTGAAAACTTGTTTGAAATGGAGTCCAAGGATGGGGAAGGAGATGGGCAACTTAGGGAAGCTCGTCTCACTAGTATTAAGCAAGAAGGATCATTCCGGATGAGAGGAGTACTTGCTGGACAGCGAGTTATAACTTTGGTTGATACAGGTGCCACTCATAATTTCATCGATGCTAGGATGGTGGAGAAGCGTGGCATACAAACAGAGGAGTTTGGGGGAATTAGAGTGAGGGTAGCGGATGGCTATGTTCTCAATTGTGATCGTAAGATCACTAGACTCCCATTGAAAGTTAATAATTATGACTTTAAGGCAGATTTCTATGTTGTGCCTATGGGAGATACAGATATAGTTCTTGGGATGAGTTGGTTGCACGATATTGGTGAGTTCACTCTTAACCTGAAGGAGATGGAGATGAGGTTTAAAGTGAATGGGAAGACACATATCCTTAAGGCAATTAGGGATAGTGATCTCAGGATGGTCTCTTTTCGGAGGATGGCTAGATTGATTCGACATAATCAGGTAGAATGGGCAGCAGAGTGCATGTTAATGCCATCACAGGAGGGACAGCAGAAGATTGAATATCCTCCTGATATTCAGGAGCTTAGAGTTAAACACTCTAAGGTGTTTAGTGACATTCCACCAGGTAGACCACCAGACAGGGGTATTGAGCACATCATTGAGTTAGAGGAGGGGGCTAAGCCCATCATGATTACACCTTATAGGCATCCGAAGAGGTTGAAGGATGAAATTGAGAAAACCATAAAGGAGTTACTTGCTATGGGCCACATTAGACCAAGTAAGTCTCCTTTTGCTTCTTCAGTGGTGTTAGTAAAGAAGAAGGATGGGACATTGAGGATGTGCATTGATTACAGGGTGCTTAATAGGAAGACAATTAAAAACAGGTACCCCATTCCCAGGATCGATGAGTTGATAGATGAGCTTCATGGAGCTTGCTTCTTCTCAAAGATAGATTTGAGATCAGGTTATCACCAGATCAGAGTTAGAGAGCAGGATATTGAGAAGACAGCCTTCAGATGTCATTGTGGCCATTTTGAGTTTGTAGTTATGCCATTTGGGCTAACTAACGCACCCGCTACTTTTCAGGCAACAATGAATAGGGTTTTCCATCTTCAGTTGAGGAGATTTGTACTTGTCTTCTTCGATGATATCTTGGTATATAGTAGATCTTGGGAGGAGCACTTAGTTCACCTTGACACGGTGTTGGATATATTGGGCAGAGAATCCTTGTATGCAAAGGAGTCGAAGTGTGATTTGGGCATGACAGAGTTGTTGTACTTGGGTCACATCATCAGTGCAGAGGGCGTACGCATGGATCCTGAAAAGATTCGTGCCATTGTGGAGTGGCCTTCACCGGTGAACCTTACACAGTTGAGGGGCTTTCTGGGACTATGTGGTTTCTACAGGAAGTTTGTGGATGGATATTCCAGGCATGCAGCACCCTTAACAGATTTGATGAGAAAGGGAGCTTTTTTGTGGACTCCTGAGGCACAGGAGTGTTTCGAGAAATTTAAGGAGTTGATGACTTCTTGTCCAGTGTTAGCATTGCCAGATTTCAACAAACCTTTTGAGCTACACTGTGATGCTTCCGGAGAGGGCATTGGAGCGGTGCTTATGCAGGAGAAGCACCCTATTGCTTATGAGAGCAGGAAATTGAGAGGGCTAGAGCGGAGCTTCAGTATATATGATAAGGAGATGTTAGCCATTATGCATGCTTTGGCTAAATTCAAGCAATATTTGGTAGGTAGCAAATTTTGTATCAAAACCGACCATAATAGCCTAAAGCATTTTCTAGGGCAGCGAGATCTCAATGATAGGCAACAAAAGTGGGTGAGCAAGTTACAGTCCTATGACTTTGATATTACATATTTTAAGGGGACGCAGAATGTAGTTGCTGATGCCTTATCACGTAGGCCCCATTTGAGCTTATTGACAGACATATCGGAGGATTGGAGACACTTGATCCTTGCAGAGTATGCGAAGGATACTTGGGCAACTGGATTCATAGATGGGACTATTCAGGACAACAGATACACCCTTGTGAATGAGCTCATCATTTACAAAGGGCGAATATTTTTGGTCCCAGGATCAGCGGTGAGAAGGATGGTTCTGAAATCTTTTCATGATTCACCTATGGCAGGACATCCTGGTTTCTACAAGACTTACGGGCAGATTAGAGAGCGCTTCACATGGAAGGGGCTCAAAACAGAAGTACTTCAGTATGTTAGGGAGTGTCTCACTTGCCAGCAGAATAAGCAGGAACACTCCTATCCAGCCGGTTTACTGCAGCCACTTCCAATTCCTGATAGGAAGTGGGAGTGTTTGTCTATGGACTTTATCACAGGACTACCTAGAGCCCAAGGCAGGGACTGTATATATGTGGTTGTGGATCGCCTTACGAAGTTTGCACACTTCTTTCCGATCACTGCTACATACACTGCTACACAAGTGGCAGAGTTGTTCTTCAAAGAGATATTCAGATTACATGGCTTACCTCGGAGCATTGTGAGTGACAGAGATAGCAGGTTTATGAGTCACTTTTGGCAGGAGTTATTCAGGTTGTGTGCGACAGAGCTCACTCCGAGTACTAGCTACCACCCTCAGACAGATGGTCAGACGGAGATAGTGAACAAATGGGTGGAGGGATATCTCAGAAATTATATAACAGGGCAACAAAAGGCATGGATAAAGTGGATTTATCTCTGTGAGTATTGTTACAACACCACTTATCACATGTCTATTCAGATGTCACCCTTTATGGCCCTGTATGGGTATGAGGCACCCAATTTTATGGATCTGCTTTTGAGTGACAGTAGAGTGCCCAGTGCAGGTGATTTGTTACAGGAGAGTCAAGACATTGTTAAGACTCTCAAGGATAATATAACTAAGGCACAAAATCAGCAGAAGCAATACGCAGATCAAAAGAGGACTGAGCGGACTTTTGAGGTTGGAGATATGGTGTATCTTATGTTGCAGCCATACCGTCAATCCACTCTCAAGAAGAATGGTGCTGAGAAACTTAAGCCACGATACTATGGTCCATTTAGGATTATCAGGAAAGTGGGAGAGGTGGCTTATGAGTTAGACTTACCGGCAGAGAGCAAGGTGCACAATGTTTTTCATGTGTCACGTCTCAAGAAGGCGTTGGGGCATCATATTGTGCCTTCTACAGTATTACCGCCCCTGGATGATGAGGGAAAACTTGTTTTGATTCCGGAGGCTATCATTGATTTCAGAGAAAGGAACTTGAGGAGACGTACCATCCGGGAATATTTGGTGAAGTGGAAGGATTTGCCGGTAGAGGATGCTACTTGGGAGAGCGAGGAGATTTTACAGCATCCAGAGTTGATATTGCTTGAGGACAAGCAATTTCAGGGAGGGTGGACTGTGATGTCCCCTTCTAGCTAGAGACATCACTTTAGCTTGTGATTAGCCTATCATAGACCCTCGTAGGCTAGTAGGATTGGTTAGAGGGTCACCTTGGTGTGGAGATCTTCCAAGGACCTGAGAAGAGTACACTTCTGGGTTGCCAGAGTTTGTTTATTATGAGTTTGGCTTGGTCAGGCTATTTTTAGCAATTTTGGAGTTATAAAGGTGGACCCCTGCTATTTTTAGAAAAGGGGTATGGTCATATGCAGCTCTATCATTTTAGCTCCCGGTTCAGACGACATTCAAAAATGTTGAGTAATAATGGAGATATTAATGTTTATTTAGTTAGAATAAACATTATTGGTTTTGAGCTTATATTATTAAGTTATAATATGTTTTTATATTATAACTTAAGTGAGGGTCATGATATCATAAAAGGGGGCCATATTTCAATTAATTGTGGGTCCAAGCTTATGGGAAAATTAAAAGGGGTTTTCTAAGTTCTAATGTAATAACAGTTTTTATGTTATTATTATATTCTTTTATCCCACATTGAGCGTAGAGCCTCATTCTGGAGTTGAGGAGTCTTTATAAACAAACCTTGTCTTCCTTCAAGAGCATGTTATGAGAATTATTTAAAACCAGGGTTTCTACAAATTCGAGAAGAATTCAGACTGTGGAGGACGTAGTTTCTTCAGAGTTGATGCAATTTGAAGGTGTGAAATATCACCCGAATTTTGCCTGTGAGTTGGCTTCATCCAGAAGTCAATATTGTGTTTCAGTAGGAGAAAATTGGATGGATCTGTTTGCAGATTTATAACAGCAGCTACAGTACCGTGAACAGTGCCCGTGAACAGTGACGTGAACAGTGCCGTGAACAGTACCGTGAACAGTGCTCGTGAACAGTGACGTGAACAGTGCCGTGAACAGTACCGCGCTACAGTAAATTCAAAATCAGAGATTTAATATTGCAGATTTTGATAGGCGCTGCCTAGAGAGGGAGCAATCAGCAGCGTGTTTGCATTTTGGGAGTCAAAAATCAGGTTTTTTCAACTAATAATGCTGATGTTTTTTTTATGTATTCTTCCAACAATAAACATTGTATAAATTGTATGAGCCATCTGAATAAATGAGTTCGATCAGCATTATAATTAGATTTGAGTTATAATTTTGGGTAAATTAGTTTCAATATTTGTATTCTCTTTTATAAACTCAAAAAAAAACCAGAAGCAGCTTGAAACATTCAAGAACCAACAAAAAACAATCATTACACTCAGGGAAACAAACAGTGATCAGCATAGAGCCTATTTGGGGTTCTTACAATTATCGACAACTTATTGCCAAGAACCAAAAAAAAAAGATAATGGAAAATATCGAAATAAGTTGGGAGCTGCTAGGGAAAATGTCAAGAACTTCAAAAATTGCAAAAATTTTAATTGGAAATTTTTATTTTTTTTTTCGCAAAATTCAATAAGGAGATGCATCTAATGAGTTAAAAAATGAATAAACTAACCAAACAAACTGATCTAGGTATATATAAATGACAATAGGATACAAATCGCATCCTCATGTGGAATGTTGATGGCCCGTAGCCATAGTCTGATAGTCTGAACTTTAAAGCAAACTAAAAATAGCAAATTGTCTTTATAAAGCTATAAGAAAATACAAGTGTCAAATACAACATCAAAATAGGCTACACCTTCCTTTTCCCCTTTCCAGCAGCTCTAGTAAAAACTACAAGAGTGGGAGGGAGTCTAGCCCTAGAAGTTTGTTGTGGCTATGGCTATGGCTGTGACTAGACAGCCATCCTAGATGTACATAGTGTTGACAATAGCAATGCCTCATAATTTGTATCCTTCTTATGCTTAGTGCCCTCATCCTCCTCATCAATGTCATCTAATCCCACTACAAATCCACCCTCTTCCATAGCCTACTTCTCCAAATCATATAGTTGTCATCCTCTGTGAGCAATGGAGGTTGCTCATGTAATGCCCAATCACAATAGGGATCTATGTCATCCAAAGAAAATGGACCAAGTGGTGCTAACTCTACCTTTCTCATGCACAACTTAAGGTTATAATTCACATAAACAAAGTCATCGAGGCATTTTTGTGCTAACTTGTTCCTCTTCTTCATGTGAATGGCCTCGACTAAGCTCTAATTATGCTCACAACTGGATAAGCTACATGGCTGACATAAGATGCAAAAGGCAAGTTATTGCAGATCTGGAACATTTCTACCCCAATTTTGCCACCAAGTATTTGCAAGGTAAATATTAAAGAGTTAGAAAGCAAGGTTAAGACATTGTAGTAACTTAGTTTTTATCTACTTATCATGCATGCGGAAGAGACCAAAAATACATATATTGTACCTAGGGTTTGAGCGTTTCTGTAATGTCCCTTGGTCAAGGCCTATAAATTTAGGGACTAATTTAATCCCAAGAAACTTCTTTGTAACTATTTTTATACTTTTGTTGAGATTGGGTAGAAGTAATATCCTTATTGGGAATCTAATGAAACTTATCCTGAACTGCAATTATCCCTATTTGTTGAATTTGTATGTACTATAACAATACTTCTTGTACTTTTTGGGATACCAAGTGATAAGATAGTTATTGACAAGCTGATTTTATGAATTCAAAGAAGGCTTGCTACGTCAAAAATTGGCTTATTATTTTCAAAACTCTTAATGTCTATACTAATTAATGTTTTACCTTCTAATGATGATTACATAACCAAACAATTTCTGTAGCCACTTAGACACCTCTCCATCTCTAATTCCCTTCCTAATGGTTGTCGGTATCATTAGAAAGAATTGAGTGAGCCACAATATTTAATCAATGGTGAATTCGCTTCCCCGTGTACAATCATACCATCGAGATATTAGTATCATTGTCTCTGTATTTTCTAAACACAAATATTAGATGCATATCTTCTATTTCTAATAATAAATTCTTTGGTGCTTTTTCCTTTTGCTGATTCCTATTAATGGCAGTTGTCTCCTTCATTGTCACTGGTTACTCCAGAAAAATAACTCCACATATATTAATAATTGTTGTGGCTGACTGTAGTCTATAATGCTGATGTATAATTCCCTCGTTGATGACTGTATATAAGATGTTACTCATTCTTTATAGATGGTGTTCTCTCATTGATTGTCTATTGTCCTGATCATGTGCTGTGCTGACTGAAAGTTGATTGGAAATTTGCTTTTTCCTCCCTCTTTATCTTAGACGATTGCCAAATATGAACACCTTTCCTCCATTATCACAGGTGCTCGTTTCAGGAACTTAATATCTGCACTGAAAATGTAATAATCTGTTCTGTTATCATTGACTCCTCATTCCTTGTCTATTAAATGTGTATGCTTGACAATGAAAATACACACCTCAGGAATTGAGTCCAGCACCAAAATGAATCATCATGTGATGTTGAGTGGATATTTTATCTGCTGACTGGATTACTATGATAAGGTGTTTGACTCAGTCTGCATGTATCAATTGACTTCTTGCTCATTCTAGTGTTGGGTATTGACTGTAATGTATCCCCTTGTTTTGCCAATACTAGTTGGTGCTGAGTGTATGCCATCTTCTTTCCTAATTATTAACACTCCTAGTCACTGCCAACTCCTCCTTTAATATGTGTTTATTACCTGTTTAACAAATAATTGATTCTATCTCCAAATCTGAAGTGATAATGAGTGTAGGTGATTGCAAGTAGATTTGTCACCGTGGGCCATATTCATGTTATTTATAATTCTGATTACTGGGTCTTATTTTGCAGAAGATGCTAACTCCCACTTTCCATATTCATTCCTTCTGTCCTATCCATCATTGTTGATAGATAAACTTGTACTCTTATTAATGGATTTGAAGATATTATATGTGCCAGTTGTATGCATCCTGCCCACAATACTCCTTTTTATCCTTGACCCGTCCACTGTGACTTGCTGACTGGTCTGCATATTGACATGCCTAGCATTTCCTGGGCACTGGTGGTCTTTATTCTTTTTATGATAACTCCGATTGTCCTCTTCCTTTCTTCAATGCCTTTGCTTGCTTGTAGATGACTTCTACCTGCGTGGATATAAATTATTGGCAATCCATCAATACTCTTCTTCTAATTTTCCAATTCGATATCTGAAGTCCGTATATGATCTCTGATTATTATAAGATATTTCTGCTGTATTGGATATCTGTACTCTTCATTCCATATGCATTCAAACCCACCAATAAATGGTTCCCTTTTAAAGATGAATTCGCTGCTGCTGCCTGTATAAGTTTGGTGCTGCCCATGTTAATCCTTTTTTCCCTCCCATAGTGCCACCATATTTTTTCATTTATATGATCAATAAGCAGTGCCTCCCTTAGCAAGAGTCCTGACTTAGTAGATGTTTATATTATTTATTATTAAATGGTTATTGTATAATCTCAATTCTATGTTATTTTGGTTAAGTACATAAATATTAATATTGTTTTATAATATCATATTGATAAATACAATATCATATTAGTACTAATATTGTATTAATATCGAATTAATTACATTATAATCATATTATATAATAATATGATTATTCTGATTAATATATATTATATGTTACCAATTTTCTGTTATATTTATAATATGTAATAATAAATTATATTATTATTTATTCTATTAATAATTTATTTATCATTAAATCTTATAAATATGGGGACATGACAGTTTCTTCCTCTTTCTTGCACGTTTGAAAAGAATAGATTTCCCAATGCACTTTGATATACTTCCATCTCGGCCACAATGAGGTCTCCCACCTCAACCTCAGGTACCATCCTCTACATGCAATCAATGAAGCCTTCCATGACCCCTTCATTGGGATCCCCATAGGATGGAGATAAGCGAAAACAAGGGTTGAGGAATGTTGGTGTAAATAAGTATTTACTTATTACACTTTACTTAAGTTTACTTAGGCTAATGCATTATTTTATTATTTATTTAGGTGAAACACTTAGGAGTTTGTGTACTCTCATAGGAGTGCGCAACTCTAATTATGCACATGGTGTCTACAACACAAGAGTTTGCATCATTTACTGAGTTGTCATGTTGACAACACAGTTATTTGCACTCCTAATTTAGCACATGTTGTCTACACCACTGATTTGCGTGCTACACCATTGTAGGCTTATCCTCACATCATCACACTTAATTCCGTGCTTAATGGAGGATAACCCATATTTGGTGGACATGTGCCTAGTTGTATGACTTATCATGATGCTGACTTCTATGCATTCTAGAAGCTCTCCTAAGGCCTTTATATATAGGCACACCTAGTGTACTCTTGATATGACATATTGAATGAATATATCGTCATTCTGATCATACTCTACCTTTGGTCTATTGTGTGCTTGTGTTTGAGTTCTTTGGTCTAGGGTGAATTCTAGCCTAAGTCAAATTCTTACATGGTATCAAAGCTGAGGGAGATTCTCTACACAGCCATTTGAGGCCGTTCATGCTTCAGCACCTCGAACCGAATCCGAAGGATCCGCAGAAATTAGGAGCGTCTAGAGCCAGATCTGACCTCGCCATTACGTTCGGACCATTGATTCGATGAAAATCAACTAAATTTGCCTATGTTGGGTGAAAGTTGATCGTGAGGCCAAAAAAAATTTGCAAATCAGAACCCAAAGGCCCCGATTTGCAGTTTGGGTATGATCATTTAATTGATCTGATTATTGTATTTCAGATCTCCAATTATTTTATTTCTCTGCATTTTATTTTCCAAACATGTATTTTCGGATTTTTTTATAGCCTAGGCAAAAAAAGAAAATTTACAGAACTGGGCTATCAAATCCCAGCTCTGCAATTTCGAGATATTTATTTTTTGCAGGGTATTATTATTTAATTGGTGGTTTATTATCGACAGGCTCTTTATATCCTTTATCGACCTCTAAAAATCCCGTCCGTACCCCTGCAAAATCTGCGCATACATCCTAGCCGAATACTCTCTACAAAATCCAGCAAGAGCTTTACAAGCCGGCAACACCCACATCACGGCAGGTTCTTTTTGTTTACCATCCGCGGCTTGAGCTATTTACAAGGCATAAAGCTTTGTTCCCCCACGCATGTGAGACAATTGTTGAAGGAATCCGGCAACAGTTTTAAATATCCGACACCCGCGAGATATTCTGGCGTGCTCAGATTTTCCTGGCCGCCACGAAAACTAACGGTCTGGCTCTCGCCCATTCAGACTCCAAGTGGTGTCCTACAACCTCCACGCAAGCGAATCCAAACATGCCACGTGGCTTTCGCCAATACTGTCGCGTCATTGTCTGCAACAACAAATCGGCGCCCAACACGCAACATCTCTGCCACGCAGACCTGCACTGCCCACCAACGCAGCGCCACATCAGCTTTAAGTCAATCACACGTCAACCTCTATTGCCACGTTACTAGCACTGTCACTAGACAAGTGAGCATACGACAGAATACAACCATCATCCGACTTGGCTGCCACATCATTTTTTCCATGCCTATCCGTACAGTATGGATTTTTTTCACGTCACCCATTCGTACAATTTCATACGGCTGACGTTATCACAAGGCAAGAGGGCGTTGACATCACGAGTTCACAAGCTTAAAATTGACAACTATCTGACCGTCATACCAAGCCAAATTTGAACTGCTGCAACGGTCATATGACCGTCAAATTTAACCCTGTCTTTTGCTGATGCAACCCCTCTCCAAATTGATTTTCAATTTTGCAGTCCGACTTCGAGAGGCCATAACTCGAACATCCGGACTCCAAATCAGGTGCGATTTTTTTGAAATTGGATAGAATTTCCTAAATTTTTCAGTGGTGCGGCTCTTTTCTGGTTTTGGTGCACGGATTTGTCAAAAATTGCGTTTTTTGATGACTATACCCACATAATCCTGCATTTTGCAACTTCAAACGCTCTGTACGGGCACATCTGGAGTCGAAAACAGGCTTCATTTTTTTGAAAGTGCATTATTTTGTCTACTTTCCAAATCTGCTATCAGATTGTAGGGTTGTGTGGACAAAAGTGTCACTTTTAGAAATAGGGTCTTTATTTTCTTTGTAATGCTTCAAAATTCTAGCACATTCTAAAGTTTCAAATTTGTAATCCATTAAGAGGTTGTAATAAGCAGAATCAGAAGTCCACGAAGGCCAAAATTGGCAAGTGGCCCATTGTAATCGCACTACTGATAAAAGTACCCAAACCATCTATTTTGGAAAGGGGGGGGGGGGGGGGTTTCTTGATTTAGTGAAAAGGGGCGGTGTTCTTGGTGTTGTGTTCTCTCTTTTCTACACTTTTCTTTCATTTTCTGCATTATGGAAAATTTTAAGTTTCCTAAATTAACTCCACATAAAATGCAACATGGTCCATTAAAATGTGGTATCACTTAATGCATAATGGAGTTTCACAATATGTAGATGGTACTATTCCTAAACCAACAAGTGATAAAGTTTCAGCAAGTGATATTTCAGCTTGGGTAGCAATGGATAGGAAAGCCCTAGGTGATATATGTTTGGGGGTAGATATTAAGATCATGTATCAAATCAAGAAGTGTACTACATCCAAGGAAGCTTGGGATACCCTCGAAAACTTTTATGGTAAAGCGTCTAAAGAGGATGTGTTCAAAATTGAAGATGAGCTTGTCTCCTTAGATCCTAAGTCATATGATTCAATACAGGATTTCATCATCAAGGTGAATGAACTGAGGACAACACTTACTGATTATGGGAGTTCTATCAAAGATGACAGACTGATCTATCTCATACATAACAAGCTACCATCAGAATATTCCACATTTGTATCTTCTTTTAACACCTCAAAGACTACCTTAGGGTCTGCCTATAAGAAAGTCACTTTTGATGAATATGCTGATTTGTTGGATACTGAAGAAAAGAAGTTGAAATCAATGGGAATTCTCAAATCACCTTAGTCTAAAGCATTGGTGGCCAACAATAAGGGTTCTCAACATTCAGCTAGATAGTCTTCAAATAAAGGAAAGGGTAAGAAGAAGTGGAAGAAAGACAAATCAGAGGATGTAGAAAAGACAACACCACAATCTAATCAACAAGGCAAGTCCTCAAATTCCAACAAGAAGGGGGACAAGAATAAGGAGAAGAAAAAATGCGCTTATTGCAAGAAATTGGGTCATGAAGAGCATGAGTGTTATCTTAAAAAGATTGATGAATTGACCAACATCATGAAGAAACATAATGTTCCATTACCTAATGCTTACGAGGATAAAGGGTCTTCTTCAAATTCCAAGGGCAAAGGGCAAGCACTCATGGCTAATTCAAACTCTTCAAAGGAATGGATATTTGACTCAAGTCCCTCTTATCACATGTGTTCTTCAAAGGAGGATTTTTCTTCAATGAAGCATTCTAAGGTACCACACATCTTCATGGGAAATGATAGCAAAATGGAAGTTGAAGGAAAAGGAAACGTGGAAATGGAAAGTGGAGAAATTCAGGATGTTCTCTATGTTCCAAACCTAAATTCAAATCTCCTTTCAATCTACCAAATCACTCACCTCGGAGATGGACATAGAGTTGAGTTCCTTCCAGACTCAGTAAAAGAGCACAGTCTTAAAGACGACTCCTTGATTGCAGCAGGGAAAGTGAACCATAACAAAAGGTTATACTCTTTCTCTCATTTTGTGCCCAAGTCTCCTTCAAAGGCCTTGTTATCTCAATCAAATTCAACAATGCAATTATGGCATGAGCGCTATGGTCATCTTGACTTCCACTACCTTCAGCAACTTTGCACAAACCAAATGGTGAAAAGTCTACCTCAAATCAACTTTTCTAAGGGTGAATGTTCAACAAATCCAATGGATGTGTATCCAGAGGGGAAGTTACAGAGAGAGGTCTTCAAGAGCAACAGGTGTTCTATAGATGGTTCACATGATATTAGCCGGTCCTTTTGCATTCAGCCAGGGTCGCTACATACTTACCTTTGTTGATGATTTTTCAAGGTTCACTTGGGTCTACTTTCTTCATAATAAGAGTGAAGTGTGGGACAAGTTTCTAGACTTCAAGACTCATGTAGAACGAAAATCCAGAAAGGTCATCAAAGTTCTCCAAATGGACAATGGAAGCATGTATGTGAACAGAAGACTTAAAGAATTTTGCAAACTCGAGGGCATTGATCTTCAGAATCCGCCAGCATTCAGTCCGCATAAGACAGATGTTGCAGCTTTGAGAATCCGTTCTCTTAAGTCTATGGCAAGTTGCATGATATAGGCCAAGTCTCTAGATCCATCATTAGAAGTCGAAGCAATCTCTAGTGCCACTCACATTCTTAATCGATCTCTTCATCCAGCTTTAGATGGCAAGACTCCTTTTGAGGCATGGTGCGGCAGAAAACCCATCATGACACACTTCAGAGTCTTCGGTTGTCCTGCATGGGCAAAGATATCTTCCAGGGGATGCAAGGCACAGTCATCTCGGCCTTGTACTTTCACTGGTTATGAAGACAATGTGAAGGCATGCAAACTTCTAGATCCAGAGACACATCAGATTTTTGTGGAGAAGGATGTATACTTTGAGGAAAGTTCACCAAACTTGTCCTCTCATCCTCTTCACACATCATATCTTGCGGAAACTGATACTGACACCAACAATAGTGCTTCAACAAATTCAAACACGTGGAGTTCTATCGACAGTTACAGTGAAAGGTCACTCAATTAGTTCAGTCCACGTGCATACATCGCCACAGTGATAGATCCAGAACAGCAGGGTACATTCAATCTTCCAGGTACAAGTTCAGTGACAGATTTGGGGGATAGTATTGATGATCTGCCTCTTCTTCTTGATGTTGACCCTCTTGTTCATTCTCTACATGATCAATCATTACAGGTTGAAATGATTGTAGATACTTATGATCAGCAGTTGCAACAGGGTTCATCAGTCGCAGAGACAGACAGTTCTTTGGGACAGGTTCTTCAGCCAGTTGAGTAGGTTTCAGAGACATCACTTATCCATGGGATTCTTTCCACGCATAGCAGAAGCGTCTCATTTGTACCCTTGGCATTGTTTCTTCCTAAGGGGAGGAACACCATTCTGCAGTCTTGGATCAGCTTCTTCATCGGAGCAATCACTGGCAAGCATTATTCTTTGGGGGGGGGGGAGCCTATCTTGTCTCTCTTCTTCTTCTCATCATTCTCTTATGTATATACTGGATGTATGTTGTAATGGGGGGGGTCTTGATTACTCCATCCATCCATACACCATTTCATCTCTCTTTTTGGGGGAGGATTTTTCCCATGAGGTTTTCTCTCTTTCCCCACTTTATGAGAGATTGCATATCATTATGTACATGGGTACCTAACATGGCCTAGCAGTCGGGACCCATTCTGCATATCATCCTAGATTTCATAAGCTTAAGGGCATTCCCCTAAGTTGCACTTAAGGCGGGGTGTTGGTATAAACAAGTATTTACTTATTACACTTTAATTAAATTTACTTAGGTTAATGCATTATTTAATTATTTTGCATTATTTTATTATTTATTTAGGTGAGACACTTAGGAGTTTGTGTACTCTCATAGGAGTGCGCAACTCTAATTATGCACATGGTGTCTACAACACAGGAGTTTGCATCATTCACTGAGTTGTCATGTTGACAACACAATTATTCGCACTGCTAATTTAGCACATGTTGTCTACACCACTGATTTGTGTGCTACACCACTGTAGGCTTATCCTCACATCATCGCACTTAATTCTGTGCTTAATGGAGGATAACCCATATCTGGTGGACATGTGCTTGGTTGTATGACTTATCATGATGCTGACTTCTATGCATTCTAGAAGCTCTCTTGAGGCCTTTATATATAGGCACTCCTAGTGTACTCTTGATATGACATATTGGATGAATATATCGTCATTTTGATCATACTCTATCTATGGTCTATTGTGTGCTTGTGTTTGAATTCCTTGGTCTAGGGTGAATTCTGGCCTAAGCCAAATTCTTACAAGGAAGTACCCCATCACATGAATGTGTTGGTAGAGCTAATTGTTCCAGCTCCTATCAATAATTCCCCATGTGGGTTCAAATTTTAGGTTGTCCCCCTTGTAGCAATTTTTTATAGCCTTTCTGACCCTATCCATGGCCTCATTAAGATACCCCATTAGATTTGGATCCCCATCTGTGAACCAATCCTGGCGATGAGTGAAGTGGTGGGAGGAGCCTAATATACTGGGCAAAATATTTTACATGATTTGTAGGTCTTTTAGACATAAAGGCATAAAGGCAAACTTGCCCTGCTTAGTGTGCTCTATGGCATGTGCTTTAGGCTGTGAACTAGATTGCTTATAGCTTGAACAGCTAACTATTTATGACATTCCAGATTCATATGTCGAACTCATAGTAGTAATTGCTCTTAAAAGTTTTTTTCTTTGAGCCTTATGATGACAGAGCAAGTCGATTAAGTTGAGAAGACTAATAGTTGCATGTATACATATGAACGTAGTTATGTAAGAAAGCTTGTGTGTTTGAAGATCAACTAGTAGTATTATCAAACTATTGTTTTCAGCAATCTTGTTGTAAAAGCATTATGCAAAGACTAGAGAACAAAACGTCAAAATAGGTAGAAGCAATGTTGAGAATTTCAACAAAGTGCTCATAGGAAGACAGTAGGCTCTTCAAGGTGCTTGCCACAATGTCTTCTTCCACTTTATGTCCAATGGCTTCCAATTGATCTCGAATGTCCTTGACTTTATTGAGATGATCCTGCAAGGACACCTAATCATCCATAATAATTATGAAAAGCATGTTCTTCAGAGCATGTTATTCAAGAACGCACAACTATTGTCCAAGGTTTCATGCAAACCTTTTAAGATGCATCCAAATTTCAGCTATTGTTTTGTCAGAAGAAACTTGTGGTACCTGATCATCGATAACTAAAAGATTGATGAAAACAAGATGACACATATAACGAGGCAAAGTTTTAATGTAAAAAAAGTGTGTAGAACAAGATTGAGGCTAAAACAGACACTAATGTTGAGGTTCAACCACAAATATCTAG
Source organism: Cupressus sempervirens (assembly GCA_028749045.1). NCBI lineage: Eukaryota > Viridiplantae > Streptophyta > Pinopsida > Cupressales > Cupressaceae > Cupressus > Cupressus sempervirens. Next base: position 285,625,028 of record CM053793.1, on the reverse strand, counting down.
GCACAAATCACAATGGAAAAATTTCAGAAGACCAAAAAAAAATTGAAAGAAGCCTATGAAAGCTCTCAAAAAAGTAAAAACCCATCATGAATCTGCAATTAAAACTTGAATTTGACTAAAATAGTAGAAGGTTTTGAAGAAACCCTAGTCAACTGATTGGAAGATGTCCAAATACTAAGAAAAATGGTGGAAAACGAATGCCCTGGACAATGAATGTTTTGGAATTGTTGTGTTTAAACAAAAACAACCATAGAAAGGGTCGAAATAACCTAAGAGAGCAAGAACTTTATCGCAGATTGTAGAGTTGTCATGTCTTTAAATAACATGAAAAAAGGTAGATCCACGTCTTGAACTTGAAAAAGAAAGTCGTCGAATAGCAGAGGAGCAACCCAGATAGGGTCGTAGGAATGAAACAACCGTAGCTATTGCCCTTTAGAAGTCATCGTGGGACATTTAACACCAAAGCAAGCAAAGAACAATGCCCACAAAGGAAGATGCAAGCTAGAATTGCATCCAAATGGAAGAGAAAGAAGACCAAGAAATGGCCCAAAACCTTCAACCCGCAGATGAGAACAACCAGAAGAATGGTCATCGAGCACATGCATAGAAGCAATGGTCGCATCTTGAACACAAAAAACACAGAGGAAACTCACAAGTTGAAAAAAAAAAATAGTCTACAAAGATAAAACAACGTGAGAGTTGAAGAAAGACCCACGGCCAAAAAATAGAAGCAAAGACACGATACTATGTTTCACAAGGTTGCGAAACAACAGAAATTTGTCTACAAAAATGGCCTCCAATCCAATCAATGGGATGCAAAGAAACTCAAATCTTATTTTCCTAAGAATTTATAAAACAAACAATTTTTAAAACGAAATTATAAAATTTTCGAAAAATAACATTGCTCAAATACCATATTAATTTGGTAGAATAATGGATTGGTTGATGAATGAGCAAGACGCTCAAACATAGTTTACAAAGATGATATTTCTATTACAAAACAATCATTGTTATTAGAAACATTCTAATTCAGGAAGAATGAAAGAATATTAGAAACATTGTAATATTTAAAAGAAATGCAATATTGACCATTAAAAGAATAATATATAAGATATTCAAAGATATTATTCTAATAACCTAGGGGTGTACCCTACAACTTAGTAATATTACAGATCTAAAAATGATAATGGGCCTTTTCAGTTAGATGTCTATGTCAAGCATAGTCTTTGTTTGACATTATCTCATGATCATGCCCTTGTATGGGTATATTAACCAATCTATGGTTTACCATGGCACCCAAAGTCTCTCTCTCTCTCTCTCTCTCTCTCTCTCTCTCTCTCTCTCTCTCTCTCTCTATACATATATCACCAGGCTATCTCTGATCTTCAAAACAATTTGGTCCTTGCTACAAAGGCCAATATAATTAATATGCTCTGTATCTATAAAATAACATTAGAAAATGAAAATGTGCACACAAATGGGATTCATTTTCACCAATACACATCCAAGCACACCGGCATCCAATGCAAGGGGGCGAAGGATGCATCCAGTAACCTTAGTTCCTATGCAATTGTAAAGGAAAAGATATTTTTGCATCTAGGTTATTTCATGAGGGTATCGGGCCTTTCAATACAACATGTCAAGAGCATCAAAAATGAAAATGGGACATCTTATAGCTCTCACCTTTTTCTCATGTTTGCACAAAGTTAAAATACTGACTTTCTACAAGAAGTTCTTCCTTCACCTTGACATCCACAAAAGTGTTGGCATTTTTTTCTGATAGACAAATTCTAACAGCACCCATACTTTTCTTTATACAGATAAATTAAATTACTATTGTCCTACAAAACGGCTCTGAGGCTTGGACTATGTTGTCCTACATTTTGTCACCTCAAAATGTTGGTAACAACACGAAACTTTTTCAAACTAGTTTTGCATTTCTCTAAGCTTGAATTTGATATTCCATTGCTTAATATTAATCAATTGATCCATTTCAATTCATATATCAAATCTTGTTATTGAAGGCCTTCGTCAAGTCTTTTTCATTTTGTTTTCTGTCGAGCCTTTGCTTGAATTTGGAAGCCATCATTGTTCATTCTTTGCTTTTGAGTTTGTGTTTGTTGGTTTTTTGTCCTTTGGTTTTTCTCATGTCATGCCTTTCGCTTTTCCCTTCGATTCAGTCTAACCTAGAGCTCAATCAGAATTGTCAATCAAGAGATATGCCTGTTTTAGTATCTCAAAAGTGAACCTTTTTGGTGCAACAGCACGAATTAAAAATATGATGTTATATTTTCAACTTCACTTTCACTTTTTAATAAGTATAACTTATATTCACTTTTTGTTATGTTTTTAAGTTACTTCAACTTTAAATTTTTAGTCCCTGCCTTATTTATAAGGCGGGGAACTAATGTTTCCAGTGGAGGTGCATAATTAGTTTTATTAACTAAAGTCAAGATAGTACTAAAGTTCTAAAATCATTTATTTTTAAATTAATTTTTCGACTTTAATTTCTTATTTTTGATTGGCCAATCTCCATTTTCCTAGGGGTAAAATTGATAATTGTGACAAGAAATTATCAAAAATTAAACTCTGGAAACTTTCGGCCAGTGGTTCTTCAACATAGACATTGGAATGGCTCATCTGTGAGAGCAAACAAGGGGAACAACAAAGGCATCCTCGTGGTTCTTCAAACCCCCAATATTGACTATCATCTGCACACAAATCTTACATCCAGCCTTGTAAAGCAGTTGTCGCAGTTAATGGAATCGCCCTCGGACAGCTCTTCTTCTACTAGCTAATAACAATCCACGCTTGTCCCAACCAAAATGAAGAAGAGGCCGTTCACCATCCATTTCATACGTGTCACAATTCAAGCTTCAAACTTATGTGAGTCTGGGAAAGGTGAAAATTGTTCTCATCTTTGCTATAAAATGAACAGGTACAGATTACGGCTCTCCGCTGAATCTCCCCCATTACATTTTCTGTTATTGAACCAAAGGTACACTGACTGTATCAGTTGCTTCAGCAATCCTTCAACTCTCAGCATCTTCTGGGATACTAATCTAGAGTTTGTCTTTCATCACTATTGCATACAAACTTAACCAGCTAGAAGAAGGATTAACAAATTGAGAAGTATCTAACACCAAGCAAGCAAGAATTACTGGGCAGTCAGAGAATCTCATAAAAATGAACTTAATATTTAATTGACAAATATGCACCACTGTGAAAAATGATTAATATGAATCACTGCTAACTTCTGCCTTGGAAATGCTACAAACGAAAGACGCCATCCAACTTTATGATTGCGATCCTCTTTTGTAACATCAAATCTCTGTCCACACTCTTACCTTGAAATTTATAAGGAGAAGACAACCTAATTAGGAACCTAAATTAGCTGTTATCCTGAAATTGAAAAGGAATGTTAACAGTCCACAATGTCTGAATAGTCCCAAATCTAAAACACACTTCTAACCTCACTCCAAAACCGAATTTTTCCAAACAGAATTGTCCCGATGAAAAGAGCAGTGTTGGGGCGATTGTTTGAATGCAAGCGGCGGTGATGGCTATGGCGATGATTGCACTAAGCCATTGGCTACAATGGTTTAGAAACTTCTAGATATAAATGTTAATTTATTGAAAGGTGGTCTTAATATTTAGAATATGTATAAATAGATTGTTACTTATAATTTTACTTTGAGTTAATTATTTAATTAATTGATAAATTTTAGATCTAAAATTTTGTTTATTAAACTAGTAAGTTTTCTTACCTTGTTCTCATTTTACTATTTTTACAGTTTTATTACAATATTTAAATTGTCTTATTATTTTATATTTTTATGAATGTTATTTGAGATTAAAATTTCCTTTGTGTGAATTTGATAATATTAATTTAATAATATGGGTTGTCATTTGTGTTTGCCAATATGCCAGTACTATGTTCTAGAAAGACACAACTATGCTACGAGACAAGTAGATGCTTTAGGCGTAGATAATTCTATGTGGCTCTAGGCAACGTTTTCGCTGAAATTGTAATTCTAGAATCATTTTTCAAGGCTGCTAGGTGGCCTACTTTCTGTAGGGATATTTTATAAAACAAACTTTCAATATTCTAATTCAGTACCTTATAAAATTTTAAATAATAGAAGCTCTATTTAAATATTTTATATTTTTCACTTGGAAATATGTTATTATAAATACTTATGCTTTGAATATTAGAAGTTTGATCTGTTCTAAGTTTTTTTTAAGTTTGGTTGCTGACTCAGAGTGAACTAAAATGTCAAGTCTTAAAATTAGCTACTGCGATTTTTGTGATGACTTATCTTAGATTTGTTTATCTAATTTAGTTAGTATCTTTCTGATCTAAGATTAATCATAACTTTTTCTTAAATATAAATATATATATATATATATATATGGATAATCAATAATTTTTTTAATATTTATATGACAAAAATATAATCTTGTTTTATGCTTCACATTATGGAATCACTTTCTATTTTTACAAAACTACCATGTAACCATTAGTGGAAAACATTAGAGATATTAGAGATAGAGAGAGAATTGATTGGATTTTTCCTTCTCTATTGTGGGGCTGCTACAAAATCATTTCATGCTAACCTTGCCATCGGCATCTTTGATAGTCTTCATCTTGAGGACAGAACTTGACATCATGAGGATGGACTACTGCAAATTAACCCTGCAGCTTAATTTGATTTTGACATGTTGAAAATCCCTTCAGATTTCCAAGTTGAAGATGATGGCAAGATCCTTGATCCGGAGTTTCATCAAGCCAGCTTTGATAAGAAGTGTCTTTTTCCTATTCAGTAGCAACAAAAGGCAAGGTACGCCTATCATGGATAGATTTCAATCCATCTTGATAAACACCAACAAATGGTTGAAAAGCAAAAGCTTTAAAAAAGTAAATCCTAAGATGGGCTTGGATTGTGGAAGTTTTAGTCCTCCTGGCAGGAAGTCACAACTAGAAATATAGTGACTCATCTTTTGATGCTAAGGGTTCCCTCAAATTCAAATTGAAGGGTGTAAAAGGAGCTAATTCATCTCAAATTCCTAAACCAATTCAAGAATCAGTGGAAGAATCAGAAGAGGAATTGGAAACAGAATATGATAAAGGAGATTCAAATGAAGAAGGGGAAATCATGATCATATCTCCTCCAAAGCCTGCACAAGCTTATACATCTTCTACACATGAAGAGTCTTTTCTGCATGAGGTTGATGATGATGTGGATTCATTCTCTAATGTTTTCACTCCTTCCATTCCAGTCTCAGAAGTTAATACCATGGCTCTTCCTATTTCCTTTGTTGCTCCTCATATTCCTACAGATGAACAATACAATCATTTAGCAAATGTGTTTGAAGATTTTCCAACTCTTACCAGTGGTCAAGTTTCCCAACTTGATACATCTTTGACAGGATTTGAGCTTTTCATGATGGAATCTTCTCAACATGTTCCTATGCCTTCATTTGTACAGACTGAATCTTGCTCAGTCACTATGGAAATACAATCTGGATCAATGCCAATGGTTTCCATTGTACCTACTTCTACGAATAAAAGTTTCAGCTTGCCTGCATGGTTGAGTAAAATAACGTAGAGAAGAAAAGTGGTTGTTCCTCCGGACAGTCTTCCTGTTAAGAAGACCACATCCAAATCTTTGAAAGATGAAATTGTTTCCAAAATTTTGGTTGATTCTGATAAAACTAAATTTGTTGAGGTTGTTGAGCCTTTGGTGGATAAATCTGTTGAGGAACTTACTCGTTCCGATTACAAGTTTACAAAGATTGAAATTGGGAAGCAATCACGTTTGAGTTGTTTGCAAGTTGCTCAAGATGCATTGGCTAATGTATCAAAGAGCAATCATGAGCTTTGGGAAAAGAAAAATCAACTAAAACAGGAGGTTTCTCGTCTGAATGAGGTCATCCAAAAACAATCTTCTCAGAGTGTTGTTGCTATGTCTCAAATGTCAAAGGACAGAAAGCTTATTGAAGTTGCTAAGTCTTGGATACAGGAAATCATTTCTGAAGGAGTTCGAGCCATCACAAAGACATTTGCAGTTCTTAAGCGCGTCAAAGAGATGAATAAAATGGAGCGAAACTTAATTTCTTCTTTGACTCAAGAAGCGGACAACATGAAGGAAATCCTCGATGATTGGGATGAAATGGTAAAATTTGATCTGGATGCCTTGGTCTCATGTGACATTCTTCCGTCATGTGAAATATTTTTCAGATTTCAAGGACTCATTGGTTACAAAGAGGAAACATTGAGGAAGTTGATCACAAAATTGCAGGGGGCCTTTGGAGATTGTCAAGCAGTTGAAACAAATGTTACTTGTGATTTGGAACAAATGAGATGTCATGTTACTGATGAATCTGGTAATCTTATTGCAATAGAGAGTAAATTCAAAACATACAATCAGGATCAATGCTGATGTAGATTCTAAAGATTTTGGTTTGCACATGATGAACAACTTTGTCTTGTATAAATCCTTGACAAAACAGTTGTTAGATACTATAGCTAGAAATTCCAAAGTTGTGCAATCAGCGTATGAAAATGCAGTGAGAGTAGAAGCAATATCGAAGACTATGGAAATTGTCGATTTTCCCACAGTACGTAACATCATTGTCAAATTCAAGGCACTGAGAAACAATCTTTAAGATTGTTGTTTTTGTTTTTATTTCATGTTAGTAGTTATAAAGGATGCATTACATGAAAAAGTGTAATTACATGTAATGCGAGTTACATTTATGAAAAAGGATGTAATGCAAGTTGCATGTGCAGTTGCATATAACCCTTTATTTTCTCCTGTAGTTAGACTAGGTCAAATTTGGTTGAGTTGCTCTCAATTTTTCCTACACTTTTTTCTCAACTCATGTGCTTATATAAAGGAGCGCCCCTTCATTGTAAAATCATCATTATCTTTATGCAAGAGAGCTATGGAGAAATTTTGCCAGCAAAACTTTGTTTGTGTAAGCACTATTTTTGAGAGAAAATGAATACAAAGAAGCATTTGAGACTTAACTTTGATTAAGTGAGATTGTTATTTGTGTGAGTTGTAAGCTTTGTCTATAATTCATCCAAGTTATGTTTGATTCATGTTATCTTGTGTTATTGGTAATTGTGTCTCGTGAATTGAATAGAAAAGAGTTAAGAAGCAATTGAAGCCAAAGCTTTGACCAGGAGCAATTGTGGAAGTGTATAGCTAGAAGCTTTGTCTGTAGCTTATACTTCTTTCTTAATTCGCAAATAAGTTAAGTTATTCTTACTTTTAGGAGTCTTTGTGCCCTAATTGTAAAGCTTTTCCATATAGAAGTACAACAAGACTTAGGGCCAAAACGATACATTTACAGCTAGCCTTTGAGTTAGTGAAGGCTTGTCGGTATCACTGTTTCCAGCTGTTGATAGAAGTGTAGTTAGAGATTCACCCTGCCCATTAATCGCTCCACGAGTAAGTGGATTCTTTTTTGAAAGATAAGAAGAAAGGATATTGGTAACACTCATTTTATAAAATCTCTCGACTTCTTGCTTATCTTGAGTTGATCCAAGGAACAGTGAGAAGGGGGAGTCTTCCCTTTAAGGTAGGAGAGACTATCTCACACGCTATGGCTGGTCATCCTATTTTGCAACTGGATTTTTACCCAAAACTGTTGGTTGCAAAATATCCACCCAACAGACTCATTTAGTTCAATTTCACTACATAGTACTCATCATATAATCATTACCATCCATCATATGCGTTCTCCTATAAGAATGGGCTGCATGTACACAAGCCACAATTTAACAGAATTGCATTTAAGCAATGATATGAATCTACAAATGAGAATGACAATCCTTTTAGGGTGGAGATTTAGGTCCATCATGCCAATCATTTAAGGTTATCTCATCACCTCTCTATTGCTGCCCTAACCAACCCTTTGGTTTCCCATACAGATCAGAATCTGGTACAACCTTAGCAGCCTTTCTAGGAAGCCTGCATGCCCTTTTCGGTAGGCATTTTCCTTCCATTCATCCATGACCATATTTCACTTTGAACAATAAATAAGCCACATTTCAGCCAATTTGATAATATATTATATAAAACAAATTATTAAATAAAGAAAAATTCAAATGTAGGTTCATCCATGAGAGCATTGGTGCTTGTAAAAAAATATATAAATAGCAAATAAAACAGAACAGAGACATCTTTTGAAAGTTCTCACCTTTCTTCCATGTTTGTACAAAGTTAAAATCTTGACTCTCTGTAAGAAGTTCTTCCTTCACCCTATCCTCCACAAATATGTTAGCATTTTTTTCTTCTTTAAGCCACCTACAAATTTGACAATGGAAAAGGAATCATATATTAATATTGTAACTTAACAAAACTATCACACTATCACATTTCTAACAATCAGCAAGAGAGAAAATATCAACTAGCATCAATTATATCTGTAGAGGGAGTAATGCCAGCTCACATTACAACAAGAGCAGCGTCTGAATTTGATTAGATACAAAAGATATACAGACTGATGAGCAGAGGTTCTCCACAATAGAGGAAGATATGTGGGATTCACATACAGAAATCATCCTAATATTTTCAATATTGTGTATTATGCACTAAATATACAGTTTACTGGTAGACTATGGACTCCTCACTCAACACATATCCAACCTATAATATTGTATTGCATTCTTATTAAAGCAGATAAGATATATTCTTCTATGCTATATTCTTAATTAAGAGGTCCTGGGAAGTCGAAAACAATCTACAATAACAAATGACTCAAATTCAAATGAGACAAATGCTGGAGTAGAAATAAAACTATAAGTAGCAAGTTCTCCATCTGCGGACCTGAAACCCAATATCCTCTTTTAAGGTGCAACGTAAGTTCATTCATCCCACCTAGAAATGAGAAATGTGATTCTCTATTGAAATTCCAAAAAGTCAACACTAAACATTTCAAAGAAAAATATTGAGAAAAATCATCAAAGTATAATGACCTTCAAGGAATAAGGATAACAATATTCAATTAGTTTTTCATTAGATAATGAAGAATTTCAATTGTTTCTTATCATAGCAAGCTATAACTTGTGTCCTTTTCAAGGTTAAAATAGAAGTTAGGTCAATGTGATTTAATCATATCGAAGCTAAATAGATGTTTGAAATGAAGAAGAAAATGGGTTATATGCAGTGTTATTCCAAGTTTCTGGGGGATGGGGACAAGGCTTTAGGGATGACAAAAAAAATCCTTGAACTTTGGTAAGAGCAGAGGGATAACTATTGAAAAAAACCTAAATAAACTAGAAACAGCTGAAGTAACTATGAAATTCTGAATTTAAAATAACAATCCTTGTCCGGCCCATTTTTTTTGGTTTTTTTCTTCCCTTAGAAACTTATTTTTTATGTTTGTACATGGACCAAGCTATCCACTCCTGAAAAAAATCATGAAAGTTCGGCAATGGCAGAGGGATGACTAATGAAATAATCTAAGCAAGCTAAAACCAGCTTAAGTAAATATGATATGCCGATCTTGCTATGGCAATCCTTGCCATTTTACCTGTTTAAAGTACATTATTTTTTTTTTTAACTAGAAAAGTACCTTCTTATGTTTCTACATGAAATGGACCAGGCTGTGCAGTCCTGAAAAAGGGACCTCTCTTCCAAGTCCCCAGGACATTGAGAAAACAACCACACCTCACACACACCCCCACCCCTTTCACAGGAGGGTGATAGATCCCCATCAAACACTGGCTAAATGTACTTACTGTAAGGTTCCTAGATCTTTCAATTCTGCCACGAATAACACAAAGTTAAATAATGCAATCTAACTGAATTCAGCCCAATTATTTTTCAGTCACTATGGTACTTTTTACACATGAAGCAGCTATATACACCATAACTATGGATCTGATAATGGAAGTGGATTCTGTTCAAATGAATTCAATAACTTTTGTGTTAAAAATGGATTCAAAAGGCAGCATACAACGTCCAATACCCCACAGAAGATTAGAGTAGCTGACAGAAGGAACTGCACAGTCACAGCCTAGTGAATGTTGCAGAACAGGAGTATCACTAAGAATTTTTCGATTGAGGCATTATACAATGCAGTTTAACTACCCAATGGGTCTCCAACACAGGCAGTGAAAAAGAAGACCCAAAAGAAGCTTGGTCGGGAAGAAAATACACAGTAAGTCATCTAAGATCTTTAGTTCTACTGCATATGTCTGGAGTCTATAAGCAAATGGAATCTTGTCAGACTCAAAGAGTAAGATGTTAATGATTATAGGTGTACAATGAAAATCATAAAGCCCACAAGCTGGTTGATGTTGACAGTAACCATTTGACTTTCAGCAGAGATGATGTGATTGATGAAGAAGTTGGGCCTTTCCAGCTCTCTTCAAAGATCAAGATCACAGAAGATTGTTATATGAAGGCTAAGGACTCAAGTGTTCAACTGCTATTGACTCCACCAAAAGGTGGGGAGGATTCTAAGCATGAGTCTCCCAAGAAGGTAATAGCACCCAAGAATTTCTTAATGATAAACTAGATCAGTAACTAAATGAAATCAAAATAAGAAGCCCAAGTCATGGTAACCCCTGAGTTTTTGGTACACAAACGTCCTAGAGACTTGGGGATGGGGATGTTTACCGTATGGGGTAAATAGTTTAATGCATACAGACCATAGACAAAAACATGTAGCATAGTAGTACTCCTTTTATTAATCGCATATATGCCGAAGAGATTACATAGTGCTTCCAATGATGATTACAATCATGATCCACAGTCCAATTCGAACGGTGTACATATACCATTCCAAAGGGGTGACTCAATCGTCACGCATCCTTTCGGATGCTAATCTACCCGTCCGCTAGTTTATAACTTTATCGAGAACATGCTAATCTACCTGTCGGCTAATTTATAACTTTACCGACAACATCATCCCCCCCCCTAAAAAGAAAAGTCGTCTCCGGACGACAATTACAAAATATCCACCCATGCCGCTTTCTCTGATTCCAACTCCTGGGTACACTAAGCCAAGTGTCATTGTACTGCCTTCAACTAGATGATTAGCTCCTCCAGAGCTCTCTATGCATCCACCAAGTCAGCTTCAAATCCAACACCTACTCCAAGTGCCTCAAAGCATATCACTCCTCTTGAAAGGCTTGCTCTATTGTTCTCTCCACCTCCGGTACACAGACACTCCATGCCTGCAGCAGCTCTAGGTCTCATCAACTAGTCATACTTCCCACGACTGATAACTGAAGCAACTGGGGGTCTAAGGGGCAACGCCCCCAGCAGGGTCAAGGGGTAGCATCCCCGCTTCCAAGACCAAATTAGCACTCTCAAACCCACATAAAAGTCTATGGAACACACCATTTTTGTGATTTTCTTCCGATCCCATACTCTTTCAGCCTACCACTTGCATTTTCTACCTATTTATGTCTTTCCCTTCCCTTCGGCATCATACATTATTCATTCTGAACATTTTTAATTTGTTGTTTTTTTTTTGCTTCTGCTTCCTCTACAGTGCGGTTGTACGGTCCATGTCGTGTTGTATACTATTTTTTTGTGTGCAATGCTTTCTGCTAATTTGTGACCTATTGTCGCCTAGTCTCTCTTGAACTTGTTGTACGGTATCCGTTCCTGGGTATTAACTGTACTACTTGAAATGTCACCTTTTAATTTGCTGCTTGTTCGTACGGTCACTGGTTGGTCCTAGTCGTACGGTATTTTTTACATGCCTGTTTGCTTTCTATCCTTCCGTATAGTCTCCTGCCTACAAGTTGCTCACGCGGCGTATGGTCTTCTATGTTGCAGTACGGTCTTATGATGTAGTCTGAATGTCCATACGATTTGCCCTTTCTCTGCCTCCGGCGTTGTGTACGATAAAACAAATCATAAATTTCCCCTTACTTTTGCACCGTACGGTGAGGTGAAAGTTCGTACAGTTATCCAAGTGCCCGTTCAGTTTGCCAGTTGCCAATACGGATTTGCCAGATGCCCGTACGGATTTCCCAGAGTGCTAAGAGGTCCATACGGTGGTCACAGAATGGTGCCTAAGTCGTACGGCCTTGTGTCTGAGGCTTTTCGTATAGTGGTCCTTAGCTTGATGTCATACAGTGATCAGCTAGCTAAAGTTTCCATACAGTGAGGGTAGTACAAGAACTGTACGGTGGCTTTCAACTTTCTGGGGAAACCGTGCAGTGACTATAAATTCTTCTTTTTTTCTTCTCTTTTTAAAACAAAAATTGTTTGACGACACAAGACTATTCCCTTCATGATAGATTTTTAACTTTGACCCTTTCACTGTGTCCGGTACTTCCTTCCCATCGAGCATCCATAACTTCATCGCCCCGTTATCACCAACTTCCCGTATCTTGTATGGTCCTACCCATTTGACTCTGAACTTTTCAAGTTTGATTCCATTCCGCCCGTTATACTTCAACACTAACTAGCCCGGTTGAAACTTATTTAATTTTAAATGTTTATCATACCATGCTTTGCGCCTGTTCTATGTCACCTCCGTGGCCCATTGTGCCTACGATCGTCACTTATCAAGTTTATTTAAGTGACACGATCTCTCCCTCAGGTTTTCCATATCGCTCAGTTTGTTCTTGAAACTCAGTACCATGAATTCTATCGGCTGCCACTCCTTGCCGTCAATAATTGTATTCTTGATTTTAGAACCTTCATTCCGTACTACTGAAGTTTTTATTAAGCCCTTTCCCTTTTTTTCCTATGCAAACCGTACAATGTGTTTTCCTTGCTGCCGGCACCTTTCTACTAATTTTGTGGTGTGGTGTAACTTTTTCTTTCCACGCAGTCCGTTCACCGTGTACCTTATGGTGGAATCTTTCCTTTTATTGCCTTTAGCTTCAACCGTAATCACCTTTCCTTCTTCCACTTCTCTGCATTCCTTCATGCAGTCATTTTTCTCTCCCTTTTCATCGACTCTTAACATATTACAGCTTGGAAAGAGCTCGTAATCCTCCATCTGCCAGTGGAAAAGGCCATTTAACGAGTCTAGGTCGTTCTCATTTGACCCTTCTTCCAGTCTCAATACTCCCTCTTCATCAAGTTCCATTATCTTCTTCCCCTCGTCATCCCCTCCACCTTTGCCCTTGGAATCCAACGACGCTACCTCCTCACCTACCATTTGTGTGTGCAGGTCAATTATGAATCTTCTGCCTCCGCGCTCCATTGATAGGGTATTCTTCTTCCATTCATGCTTAACCCTCACTTGTACAAGCCATCCTCGGCCTAGAATGGCATCATATCCTCTCCTCTTCAGCGAAATGACGACGAAATCAAGTAGGAACGGTTGTAATCCAATAATCACTGGTTGTGCCATCAAGACCCCAAGAGATTTAATGCCATGTTGGTCCACCGTTAGTAATTGGAACGTAGGTGGCCACAACATCGGATGTCCCACTTCTTCCAGGTATCTTCTGGTAGGACGTTTACCCCTAAACCTCCGTCCACAATTCTGTCTAAAAGGACCATTCCTAATATACCCATCTCTACAACCGTTGGATGTCGTTCGGATGTGAGGGCTAGCAGCATTGGGTCCGTTGCACTTGCTCCGCTTTTCTTTTCCCTTCCATGTTCTCCTGGTAGTTTAACAAACAGGGCTATGTTCGTGAGTGTTGTTTGTATTGGAAGCATTGTGAGGATCAGATCATTTAACTTGACTGGTATTTCAATTTGTAATATTTGCCTTATGATGTTTTGTTCTGCGCAATTCCTTGTTGAGGTACCAATAGTGTCCTTCAATTGTGATTTCTTTGCCTGCGTTGCTTTCGCAATTTCCGCCCACGCTTCTTCCAATCTCTTCTTTTCCTCCGTCAGGTCGGGGTACAATTTTGCTTGTTTATGGGTGATTGCCAAGACGACTTCTTCGTTCGCACTGATGCTAATCAAATTCACTCCTGATTTCGGGCACTTGGCATCTTCATGATCTCCAGGACTGCACCATCTGCATAACTTTGGTGCGTTTGTTGATGTATAGTTCCATTCAAAGTAGCCCCACAAATTGCATGCTCAACATTGAACCATCGGGTGGCCATTCGTATCGTACTGAATTCGGCTGCGGCCCCATTATTATTGTTGGTATTGTTGTTTTGCCCTCTTCTATTATTTCTATACCCACCCAAAGTGGCATCGTCATTGCTAGTGTTTCCACTTCCTCCCGACGTGGAACTTTCCTGTGTCAAGAGCACTTATTGATGCCCTCTTGTTTTCATATCGAAGGGGCATTCTTTTGTGGAATGTCTCATAATTTGACAGATATCAAAGAATTGGTTTTTTGAACAGACCCCTTTGTGTGACCTTTTGTCTTGCATTCTGTGCACCATAGCTCGTTTCCCTTCATCTGTTTCTGCATATTCTTAAATTTCTTCATCATTCTGATCATATCCTTCTGGAGAGCTCAAACCTTCTTAATGTCATTATTGTCACCACTGCTATCTTCTTCCGAAGATGAGTCATTTGAGTCGGATGAGCTACTTTTCCTCTTCTTTTTCGTTTGTTGTTCACTCTCTATGTCCATCTTCCGATTGTATGCTTCAGTGTATGATGATGGCGGCACAATCTTCATTTTCTTCCTTAACTCTGGTCATAGTCCTTCAATGAACCATCTCTTTTTGAGCCCATTTGCTGGCTTTCTTTCTGTTTTATTTATTAATTCTTTTAGTTTTTTGGCATATACACGCACTGTTTCATTTTTCCCTTGCTTTGTGGTGTATATTTCTGCTACGATCTCATTGTCATCTCGCAACAATTGAAACTCGGTGATAAACTCCTTTTTAACTGCTGCCCAAGAAGTTAATTTTTGGGGATCGGCGTCGGCAAACCAATCAATTGTTACAACCCTTAGGGTTGCTGGAAATTGTCGGACCCATTCATCTATGTCAGTTACGCCATTCGCTGTCCAAATTGTTTCGCATGTCTTATAGTGTCTAATTGGGTCATCTATTCCATCACCATCAAACTTTGGCAATTTTTCCTTTGGTCTAGCCATTACTATTCGAGTTTGAGGTACTTGTTGTGTACCCACACTGTTTTGCACTCCCGCATTATTCTGCACACCCACACTATTCTGTATACCCGCACTATTCTGAACACCCACACTGTTTCGGACAGTCGTTTTATTTCCCGCAGCCATGTTATTTGGTGAAAAAGGGTCTTCGATAAGCGAAGTTGTCAGTTCCAGAAGTGTATTGCAAACAAAGAGTTCACTCCACGCTCGTGCTCCCTCGGCACTCCGAGTCGTGAGAGTTAATTCCCTTCCGTCTGGATTCTCTTCCCTCGGTGTATATAGGTTAAGAAATTCCTCACTTGTTTCTTCCACCAAATCCAATCGCTGTCGAGTCTCTTCCAACAATTCCTCGGTGTTTCGGTGTCCATCAGCAATCTATTGAAACCTCAGTCTATGTTCGGCCTATTGTGCCAAAATTAAATTCCCTTGTGTGGTGCATATTTCATCTTTTTCTTTTAGCTTATTCTTATTTTTGTTCAGCTGATTCGGCATTAGTCTTCATTCCTATGCCCTCGTTCCAGGTCCATGGGGCAACGGCGCCAAATGTTTACCATATGGGGTAAATAGTTTAATGCATACAGACAATAGACAAGAACATGAAACACAGCAATACTCCTTTTATTATTTGCATATATGCCGAAGAGATTACATAGTGCTTCTAATGATGATTACAATCATGATCCACAGTCCAATTCGGATGGTGTACATATACCATTCCGAAAGGGTGACTCAACCATCACGGGTCCTTTCAAATGCTAATTTACCCGTTGGCTATTTTATAACTTTACTGACAACATGCTAATCTACCCATCAACTATTTTATAACTTTACCGACAACAAGGGACTTCGCACCCCCCACTGCCGCTGGAATGCAGGGACGGACAGATATATAAATATTTTTTGGCTGATTGAAATACATTTTCAAATCATTTGCAAACATAATATGGGGCAGTTTATGAGGCTTTGTACTTCTATTGCATACATTATTGCTAGTTATTCTGACTACACTAAATAAAAATCAGGACTGGGATTTCTATGTTTGCAATTAATGTGGTGTTACTGTCATATTTTTTATATAATATGAATCTTCCATTTGCCGATTTGACAATTACATTTTGTATTCTTGGGGACTTGGTGCCCTCCCGCTGCTGCCAGAATGCAGAGACGGCCAGATATATAAATTTTTTTGGCTGATTGAAGGACATTTTCAGATTATTTGCAAACATAATATGGGGCATTTTATGTGGATTTGTACTGCTATTGCTAGTTATGCTGACTACCCTAAATAAAAATCAGAACTTGGGTTTCTATGTTTGCAATTCATGTGGTGCTACTGTCATAATTTTTATACTATATAAATCTTCCATTTGCCGATTTGACAATTTCAATTCATATTCTAATTTCTAATAGTTACTAGTAATTCGGTATTCAATGTATAAAACTTAAAGGTTCACATATACTATAATCTGTATTTAGTATTTCAAATATTGTATTTGGCATTTGCAATTTTGCTATTTTACTTCTTGTACTATTATACATCTTTTCATATCTAGCATTTGAAGTACTATATAGTATATAATATATACAACACCACCTTCCCTCCCCCCAACGTCTCAAATTGAAGTCCACTACCGCTGTCCCCAAAACTCGTAACCCATGTTACACTGGATTAGGTTGAAGATGCTCCTAAAAATAGAATAAAGTAATGGGAAAGTGCCATTGGTGAAGTTCAGTGCTCCCAAAAAGCAACCAAAGTAATGGGAAAGCATCATTGGTGATGTTTGAGATAGTGAAATGATCAAGGATAGATCATTGAAAGGTAAGAGCTGTAAAGTTTCTTAAAATTCTGTAACCTTTGATTGAATCAGAGTATCTCTGAATTAATCACAGGATCTAGATGCTTAGAGGAGCAGACTTTATTGTAACTATGTGTCCTCAAACTGCACCAATAACCTTCCTATATATCCTTGCCAAAGGATATGTCCCTCAAAGGGACATGTCCCTTTCTAAGTTAACATAATTAATCCTCCTATAAGTTGGTGATCAAAAAGATAAACATAATAACATCTAACACACACAATGTGTTAGATTAGTTAAGGATTATCAATCTACTTCTTGAGAAGTTGTCGGCTCCTAAAGAAAATAATCTAATGCCAACTTAATGATATATAAGGGTAAGAAGAAGTACGGTCTGCACTTTCAGACCTATAGGTTATCTGGTTAAATATACTTAACACTCCCTCTTAACCTAATAATCCTACAGAAGGATATTATATCTAGCAACACCAATACAGATGAATAAGCAAGAATTAATACTCTATATCTGTTTGACTCTTCTTAGTATGAGGTATCATAGAACACATAATACAAAGTCATAATACTAAACATGTGATATGACAAATCACTGCGGCTAGTGATAATCCACATGATAAATTTGAAGAGTAATTTAATTCCTTCATTTATCCAAGTTGTGACTCATAGAAACTCGTATTTCTATATCACAACAAGATCCTGAGTTTAAGATCTACCAGAGTACAGGATAAATCCGGAGAATAATAAAATTCTACCTTTATCCAAATTGTCACTCATAGACAGAAGTGTTTACATCACAATATGATCTTGAACTCATATAGATCTTACAATAGAACTTTATTGTTAACACATTATCTAAGAGATCGTCATCTCTCATAATGTCTTTTATACAAGTGTTCATTATCTCAGAAATCGTCACCTCTTAAATAATGAACACAAATGGTGAAGCCCATAACAGTCAATAGCCTGACAAATAAAATTATCATAAGAATACAAAACAATTCAATCATACCTGGATCTTTCCTAAGATGATCACACTCAAAGAGGTTTGATAAGAATACCTGCTTTCTAATTTCCAATACTTAAGGATAAAGTCTAGAGAATAATTAAATTCTCTCTTTATCCAAGTTGTGATTCATAGACATCAAAATGTTTCTTTCACAACACAATTTTGAATCTATTTAAGATTTTCCGTAGTCCTCTACTGATTTAAAACATCAAAAGATCATTTGCTATCACTGCAAATTCGTGCTGGAAGATTGCTTTCTATTACTGCAAACTGATGCTGCAAGACTATTTGCTGAGAAATGCTTCCACACCATGATGTTTATAAAGGTAGGCCCATCAAATGGTTGCTCACTTTAGATTTTCCAGACTCCTACTGGATATCAAATCTTCCAAGCTCCTTATTCAAGGTTACCTTGATGAGATGCCAAACTCCCTCTGAATCCAAAAATTATTTCCTAAAAGAACATTCTTCAAAAAAGAAAAAAAAATCAAGGCATATACTCTTCTTAAAAAAATACAAATGAGAGATATTATAGACATAAGGTAGCTCAAGTACAATAGATACTTATCTTTCCATCATAACCTTGACGAAAGCTTTTGTACTTTATGAGTATACACCATCTTGACATGGTACACTCAGTCTGAGTTTGTATGACCTAGATCCTAGGGAGTCAACTAGATCTTCTAGGTACTCTCTCTAACATATAACCTTCTTATAAGATGATACTTATGATTCTCTGCTACAAATTCTTTATTACTTGGGGATCAATAAAGCATGGTCTACTTCCTTTGAGTCAAGATTCACTATTGCAGATCATTTAGCTTCTCCTTTTGTCAGGAAGGCATACCATGCTAATATCCATGATCTTAGTGTCACAGCATGATGTCACTTTATTCCCTCTTTTCTAAGAGAACCATTACTAATAATCTGAATAGTCATAAGGTTATATAGAATGCATCTTTTCTAAGTCCACAATCATTAACACTCCCTCTTGGAGTTGAGGGAAGATCAGAAATGCCTTGAGTAAAATGTTTATCTGAAAGATCCCTGATGGATCTCTGCTGCAAATCTGCTGTAGATTTATTTTATTTTTGTTTTTTCCTGTTTATTAATGTTTTCTTGTAGAACTAGACGGAAATGCAGAAGAGTTTGTTTGTTTTTGTGTTTTTGATGATTATTCCACATAGAAATGAGAAGTAACAAATGGCAAGAAAAGAGTCTGAAAATAAATAACAATATGCAATAAAGTCAGAGTTGAAACAAATCGTACCAGGCAGATCTCTGAATTAAAGAGCCAAATAAAAGATCCAGTACATTTCCTCTAACAATGACGCCACAACTGGCTGATGAAAACGGGCTAATAAGATGCAAGATTCTGCTGCTGAGTAACCGATTTTTCTATGTATCCAAGTGCTGCAAATGACAGAGTACTACTGCAAGAAATGGCAGTGTACGGCTGCTAGAATTCACCTCCCATACGCCAAAGAACATGCCCAACAAAACAAACTGTAGGCCCAAGCTAAAGTGGCGTCTACCTTCCTCCTGAATACTGTTGAAACTACTGACAAACCAATACCAAATGCTACTGAGGGTTAGATCCCAGCCAGCAATTACCCTGGGGTTTGCGTCCCAGAATGCAAATCGCTCAAGCGGAGCAAATCTGAAAAGACGTGTTTGAAAAATATGCATAATCATGAGAAATGGCGCCCATCTCCTTATAACCCCTTGCAAAGCAATTCGAACCCTAAAGTGACCCCCAATTGGCATTGGCTATAAAAATGAATTAAATCTTATTTTAAAATGACTGTCACTAGAAAATGACCTTTTCCACCATAGTAATAAATCCGCTCACCAAATTGCCCTGAGACCAAAGAGGAAGATTTAGAGAATTTCAAGACCTTTCCAACGAGCTATCATAACATGGGATACACATCCAGATGAGGCCAAAATTCCCTTATTACTCCAAAATGGCTATTAACTTAGCCTTATTTAAATATTAAATGCTAACTTAGGAAATATTAAAAATATAACCCAAATAGCCATAAACTGCCCAACTGACATCACAAACCATAAAATCATCCTGTCACCTGTCTGTGACTGAAGTCGGAAATCAAGGATCCACTGGCAGTCTCATCCCTAAAATCTAGGGATGCTCCTAAAATTTAGGAAACAAGCCCTATCCCTCTGAAACTGAACCCAAAGGGTCATCTCATGGAAACCCAGCCCTGGGCATGATCATACCTGCTAAAAAGTAGGAATGAACCCCATAAATGTAGGAACTGCCTCCTAAAAACAAGGAACGTCACCCAACTAATCAATACCCACCAGAAAACCAAGTCCCCAACACTGAATAACCATACTGGGTCTCTATCCAACCCTGTCAGCCTACAAGACCCCATAATAAGCTGACTCACATGTCTCTGTTAGACTGATCTAGAGCGGGGACATGACATTATCTTAATGATCTATAGTCTAATGATGTAATCTTTATCCATGTGCATCTCATTAGTGATTCTATCCACGAGTTATCTTTACTGATGAACTCCTCTCAAACAAAATAATCGAGTTTGTCTAAGATGATTGAATCATTTGTTCTTATTCCAAAGTTCCCTTTTATAGTGGATCAAACTTATTCTGAATGGGAGTTTCCTTTCAATAGAGCGGCATTCAGCTTACTGTAAATTCTCCAAATGTCTCCATATCCTATGATTAATAAATAAAAAAATCGGATTCTCTGATTCTGAGTTTTGACAGGTGCCAAGAAAACTTTCTAACTTGTTGCCATCTCCCCTTTTGGAAGAACATGTAAGCAATTACTAGGAACTGACAAACAATTTCATATACTACTGATCACAGAATGAAATTCATCAATCAACCCGATAATTCCAATCACTGATTAAAAACACCAAAGCACTGTGTTTGCATCCCAACAACTGCAGGGTTTTTTTTTATTCCCTGCAACTGTTCCTTTCCTAGCACCTACTACAAGAAGTCTTAGGGTTTGTGATTAATAGCAGCAGATCCGTTACACCCAGTTGATAATCTTAATACTTATTTAGTTTTCAAGGCAACGAGCTCATATAACTCAAGTTGGCTATCAAGTTATATTATTGGTTTGAATGTTTCTTGAAACCTTCACAAGACTCTCCTTCGTAAGAAATCATTTAAAATAGAAGCCAGATGCTATGCATGTTAGTAGTCTCAAACCACTACTATCTATCTCAACAGGCGACTAGGCTTGTATACTATCAGATATGTCCTCCCCTCATGTTGTGGAGTCGTTCCAACTTAATCTTACCAAGCTTAAGGTTTGATATTGATGTTAAGAAGCCAGCTCGAAGATTTCATTCTGTCATTCCACCAGTGAGCGCATTTCTAAACTCAGCCTGAATGGCATTTAAATGGACACATGCAATCTTAAGTTACTTCTTTCCATTATTTCTAGACTTAGGTTCCCTTCATGCACCACCTTTCATTACATCTATATGGGCTGATGAACAGGAACTCCATGTTATCTAGAACCTTCGTGGTAGAATCTATGCCTTAGATCATTCTGTCAATTTGGGCCTATCAAAATGGATGGAGCAGCCATTTTACTATCATTCATGTCTAGATTGCAGCCACACACTATTCCAGCAAATCGTCTGGTAATTTGGGAATGCCTTCCAAAAAGTACAGAAGAGCTTGAATGGAATCACGATGCGCTTCAATTTCACCTGACCCCTCACTCTGTTGAAGATCCCTCTCCCTCTAGTATTTGCAAGATATGATTCCGCATGTGCCACATAAGCCCCATTGCAATATCCACTGTCGTGTCTTTGACTTAGGGTGCCTCTTTCTATGTGATGCCATGTAAATAAAATTAGGATGCTCGGTCTGGCAGTAGACGGGGTGGCTCGACACCAACGTGAAGCTCCTCCACTGACTAAAACCCTCGGCGGACGCTACATCCTTCACTTCCCTCTCCTGCACGGTGGTGTAAATATAGACCAACCAGCCCATCTTTGACAAGAAATGAGAAGTGATGAGCATTCTGTGTGTAATGAAGGACGGGGACACAACATTCCATGGAGGCGTCATAGTAGACTCCACGCCATACACCGTCGCCCCTAAAGGCAAGTTCAACACCACCAGATGCGCACAATCGTCCATTGAGTGTTGTTCACAGAACTCAATTATCCTTTGTAGTCGATTAGATGAATATTGGTATTTCATAGTCAGGCCCAATTCATCCAGCGACCCTGCCATGAATCTTGCCTCCCCCGACGGACACCGATGGTGACAAACAGAATCTCCCTATCGCTTCATCTTCTCCCTGTCCACCTCTTCCTCATCGGAATGCCTTGGTAGACTCGAATGACGGCAATATTATACGTTTGTGCTCCCCCAAGAAAGTATCTTCCCTTGGCGAATGGTGTTGCTTAGAACACCCTCCTTCTTCAATTGGATTCATCCTACAGCTCTGTAATCAATAGCCTATTGCTAGATGCGACACTTTTATCCATCATTTATGGCTCCTACAACTTGTATTTGGCTTTTCCGAATAAGTTGGGTCACCTATGTGATATTGTTCACTGCCATAGACACACTGAATATTTGAGATTAATTCCATACATATCATCTTGGCACCAAATATCAATTCCGACAAGTACAATGATGATTTTCTTTCCATGCACAAACACGATAAGAATTGTCGATTCTAAACAATTTTATATCCCTTAGCAATACAAAGTTCCCACTATTTTTGCTTGGACATTTTCCCTTCAAAGGCATCATACATAATGACTAAAGAATCTTAGATGTGATCTATGATTTTTCTTTGAAGGTATTGTTGGTCCTTTCTTCTATTTTTACTGTCAACACTCAATACCCGCCACTCTTTCTTCCGTCAAGATTCCTCCATTGGATTCGCTAGGATTTTGTTATTTGAAATCTAACACTGCTAATGATTCTGAAGACACAACTCAGGTGTGCGCAAAATCAGATTGAACTTCCACGGACAGTAATATTATTTCCCGTAATAATATTGGCACTTAAACGCAGACACCAATACCACTTCACAGGCAGGGGAAAATAATTGGTCTTTAGGATCTTTTGTTAAGCGGTAAAGCTTTTCTCAAAGGAACCTGGCTCTAATACCATGTAAAGTTTCTTAAAATTTTGTAACCTTTGATTGGATGAGAGTATCTCTGAATTAATCGCAAGATATAGATGCTTAGAGGAGCAGACTTTATTGTAACTATGTGTCCTCAAACTGCACCAATAACCTTCCTATATATCCTCGCTAAAGGGTATGTCCCTAAAAGGGACATGTCCCTTTCTAAGTTAACATAATTAATCCTCCTATAAGTCGATGATCAAAAAGATAAACATAATAACATCTAACTAACACAATGTGTTAGATTAGTTAAGGATTATCAATCTACTTCTTGAGAAGTCGCCAACTCCTAAGGAAAATAATCTAATGCCAACTTAATGATATATAAGGGTAAGAAGAAGAAGTACAGTCTGCACTTTTAG
The DNA here is from genome assembly GCA_028749045.1 of Cupressus sempervirens. Lineage (NCBI taxonomy): Eukaryota > Viridiplantae > Streptophyta > Pinopsida > Cupressales > Cupressaceae > Cupressus > Cupressus sempervirens. Next base: position 285,601,660 of record CM053793.1, on the reverse strand, counting down.
ACTTGTAGATTATCTGGTTAAATATACTTAACAAGAGCAAGAATGCATTTCACTTCACTGTTATGGCCAATTTTCAAGGAGTTTATAAGCCCCAAGAATTTGTCAAGGCAAAAGAAAACTTGAATTGGCAAAGCCATGGAAACTGAATACAAGCATTTAATGAAAAATAAGAGTTAACTTCTTTTAGACCTTCCACCAGAGAAGAAAACCATTGGCTACGGACAAGTGTACAAGATCAACAAAGTTGATAGTGCACTTGACAAGTACGAAGCCTGATTGGACGAATAAGGTTTCTCACAAAAAGAAAGTGTTGGCTATGAGATCTTGCTCCTACAAGAAAGGTGAACACCATTCCCTTACTTTTGACCAAGGCAGCTTAGTTTGGTTGGAAAGCCCATCAAATGGACAAAAACTGTTCCTTCTTCAAAGGTGATTTAGATGCTGAAGTGTACCATGTCTCTATTAGAGATAAATCTCTCTAATTTTGTCTCTCTCTAATCCGTAGATTTACTTCTATTTGTAATGGTCACTCCTCCCCTATGTTTACATATTGTCTCTGTTCAATATGGAAACTTTTTCTCTCTCTTCCAATTGTTTCTATTTCTCTTTCTTTGTTATAGAAACATTCTTGTGTATACTTGTATATATAGATCATTCATGATCTATGTTTAATAAGACATTCGTTATTTTACCACAATATGGTATCAAGGCCTTTTTTTTCAAAAAACAATAATTTCATTATTGAAATTCTCCGAGTCATTTTTCAAAATAGGTTTTGAAAATCTTTAATTTTTTCATGATATTTTAGGCTCAAGATTTCAACATCCTTTACCTAGGTGTGTTCAAAAATTTGTTTGCAGGGGCTTTTCTTGTGCACCATTTGCCTTTCCCCTACCCACGCAACTAGCTTCTTCTAAAAAACATCTGACTTTTTGGCATTTTTGGGCCTGCATTTGACATTTTTTTGTGACCCTGTTTTTCTACAAATTTGTGGCCTTTTTTGTGAGGGCATTTTTAACCTGCCTTTTTCTGCACATCTTCTGCAAAAGGTAGCATCTAGGGTGTTAATAACCCTTTGTTTCTGATTTTCGTTCGACAGTTTCGTCCTCCACCATTTTTACAATGAAACTACAATTTCTTGAGTTCTTTTGAAACGCTTAAGTGCTTTGTTGTTTTGAAACACTTTTTGCAAATTCTTGGTGGGTTTTTGCAGATCTCAACTAAGTCGGTCTCTGTTTTTCCTAGGTGCATCATTTTCTATACCTCAATTTTTGAGCCACTAAACTCTTAATCTAATTTCAGACTCTTTCTAGATTTTTCGAGTTCTTTAGGGTGTCCTTTCATTTTTGTTGGGCCTTCCATTAATCTGCCTCAAAGTTTGTGCCTTTTTCAGATATTCATATTTTTTTCATCAAAAATGTGTCATGGTATCTCTCACCAATCTTCTCTTGGAAGGCAGTCAATCATTCAACAAGAAGAACTACAACACCTAGAAGAAAAGAATGATGACGACCTTTGAGTACCGTCGCCTTGAGGTGCTTGCTCTGGGTACCCTTTAGGCCTTTTGACAATTCGATTGCAACTTTTTTTGTTTTTAAGTTAGATTGACTATTAAAGGAGGGTATTAAAGTTAAATCTCTCTATTTTTGTTTCTCTCTCTCTTCTGTAGATTTACTTCTACTTCGAATGGTCACTCCTTCCATGTTTCCATAATTTCTTCTTCAATATGGAAACTTTCTCTTTCTTTCTTCCAAATGTTTCTGTTTCTCTCTCTTTGTTTTGGCCTCTTCTTGTGATAAATGTCAACTTGTGGCGAACCTGAGTAAGACTTGGGTTATAGTCTTCAATTGTTTGAAGACCTTGCATCTTCACTTTAGCTTTCAGAGTCTACTGATTCAAATTGTCTCCTCATATACTTATCTCAGGATCAAGTTCTTTGGCCCCCGTTTCAGAAAAAGGCTAGCTCACCTACTCAGGGTCACTAAGGGAATGGGTTCCCTCACCCTTCTAGAGAGACAGTGCTTTCGAAACCACTTTCACAACATAGAATCCAAATTATCTCTTCTAGACTATCTGGTCAGACTAATAGTTTATACAACTTTGTGTTTGGGGGCCTTCTCTCCTTGATTCGAATTTAGCCTCGATCGAGCGGATCCATACCCTTTTCCACTCGCTTATCAGATGTCACCAGTATGCTCCGCACTATTATTTTGGCCGAGCTTGGGGCTCATCCTCTCAGGCTTAGTGCCACCTTTGATTTGATCTTGTTCATTCACCGCCTTAGAGGCTTTGCAAACTCCACTAATGGTCACCACAAATACTCCTACCTCCCTTACTACTCCTCAATTGATATTGCCAGATCTATTGCGATGACCATGGATCGTTGTTGGTATACCCAAGCCACTACTTTATTGAGCTCAATCGAGATTGACATCGATTGTCTCTCAGCTTACCAATTTTCTTTGGATGCCCTCGCCCATCTCCCCTCATAGCAAGAGTAGAATGGGCATGTAAGACTAGACATATATAGACAATGCATCACCACGACCTGGATTAACCCCCCGAGGGGCCTGCGCACGTGGATTGCCTTCTATTTGCAACATTTCTTGGAGATCCAGGATGGGATTATTGTGTGTCCCTTTTACTTGAGTCGTCAATGATGTCACACCCTCCACATCTCTCTGGGTTCTTTCAAAGTCAGCTCTCACCAACTCCGATGCCAGACAGATCACCACCTTGCTAGAGACGATCGGATCTACCACCTTACCACTTTATCTAAGATTGAGACTAAGATCCATTTCATCTTCAAATGTCCCATATACTACAAGATCAGAGGCAAGTTCCACTGTTTATTTAGAGATTGCAGATCCCTTGCGGCCTTTTTCAACTATTCAGACCAACGGTGCTTAGCGCTCTTCCTCTGGGAGGCTTCTTAGCTCCATGACCACACTCTACAGCTCATGTTTCCCCAAAGCCAAGCCTCGAATCAGCTCATCAATGCCTTTATCCCACTCATGTCTCTCTCTAGGGGCACGAAGTGATCACTCACTACACCCATCTCCGAGCACACTAGATTTGTTAGACCTCGTCAAGGATTCGCCAGATAGCGAAACCCTACCTCCAGCTTTACTCGGAGACGGTCCCAGACTCTTGATCATCTAGTGGTGTATCCTTCGGTGCTAGTTCACTTCTTACTAAGAAAGGATAGCTAGTCCTTCACTCGTCTGTTGTTTTACTTGTTTGATTTCTTGATTGCTCTTTCCTGCACACCATTTGGTGCTCCTGCTGGGTTTTTCCCCATTGTTGTAATCTTCCTATCCCTTGGACCCTTTGTTGGTCTCTTGTTGGACATTAATATCATCATCTTATCTTATCTTATCTGATAGATCATTCATGATCTTTTTAAATAAAATTCATTATTTTACCATAATAATCTCAGCATAAAGGTTTTCAAGTTGCAAGAAAAGAGCAATAGGTATACAACATGAAGAAAGATTTGAATGGCCTAAACACCCAAAACATGGTACATTAAAATTGGCAAGTATTTAGTAAGATGAGGATTCCAAACAAGTCTTTCAAGTTCAAGTTTGTAAATCAAAAGCCTAGTTTACAAACTCTCCAAGTTCCCGAGTACTTTCCATTTTTTTTGCTAGGCAACTTTTCACAAGTTTACCTCTCACATTTTTATATTTGCAAAAAACATGGGTAAAAATGGCAACGCAAGTAAAATGCTAGTTAGAATGTGTTTTTCACATCTTTTTGCTATAAAACCTTGCATTTTCTCTTTCAAGATGTCAATTCTTAGTTTAATACATTTTGTAAATGTGCTTTACAAAAAAAAGCATGTATCTTTAAGAGATTTTAAATTTTTAGTAGATTCTACTTAGCCGAATTTTTCCCAAGTTGAAAATTTTAGGCTTGTGGAGTGGTCTCCTTGTCCAAGTCTGCTAACCATGGTGGAAGTATATGCAATGAGATCATTCTATTGTTTATTATGTGATTAATATTATCCTTGCAAGTGGTGAGATGAATTTGATTGAACAATGTGAACATAAATCGAGTAAAGCTTTTGGTATGACTGATATAGGCCTCTCGCATTATTGCCTAGGTTTAGAAATTTCACAAATAAGTGATGGTAATTTTATTTCTCAATCTAATTATACCAAGAGTCAACAAATTCAAAATGATAGTTTGCAACCAAGTACTAATCAATTTTGATTTACCACACTTGAGGGGCTTGTTTGAGTCCATATAGTGCTTTCTTGAGTCTACATACTTGGTGTTCTTTGTTGGTAACCTTGAAACTAGGAGGTTGTCACGTATACTTCTTATAACTCACTGTTGAGGAAGGCACTCTTAAACTTTATATGATGGACTTTCCATCCACACTAAGCTGCAATGGCGAGAAGAAGATGAATTGTGCTCATCTTGGTAGTAGGAGCAAAAGTCTCCTCATTATCAATGCCCTCCCGCTATGTGAACCCTCGAGCAACTATTTTGGCCTTGTATTTATCTAAGGTAAAATCTGCATAATACTTGACCTTATAGACCTGTTTGCAGCTAATGGGTTTCTTCTCTAGAGGAAGATCAAATAGAATCTAGGTGTGATTCTTCAAAACACTTTGGTATTCCACATCCATAGCTTGTTCCCACTCCGCCTCTTTAAATATCTAAGGATCATAAATACTATGAAGGTTGACCATGAGAGCAAAGTTAACTATATCTAGCTGCTTGCCCTTATTTCTAGAAGATCTACCCCTCATCAAGATGAAGATCATTGGTAGTCTTAGCCCACCATTTAGGTCAAAGAGTAGATGTACCAATATTAGGAGGAATAACTAGAGCTGAAATAACTTGAGGTCGAACAAGATCTAGAACAAGTGGAAGATTAGCATCATCTGAAAGAAAGTCAAGTAGTGCATCATCAAGTTCAGATTTTGCATCATCCCTCCCATCAGATGGACCTAACAAAAAATGGACACCAAAATTAGAGGCCTTCAAAGGTTGATCTTCAAAATTCTACGCAAGCGAGGAAGAGAGAAATGATCCTCGTTCTTCATCAAAGATAACATTGTGATTGAAGATAAGAAGACCAACGTCTGCATCAATCAACCAATAAGCCTTACAGTTGTTGTTGTAACTTGTAAACATAAGCTTTTGACTCTTGGAATCCAACTTGGAGCGTTGAGCATTTGGAATCCAAACATATGCTAAAGAGCCAAAACTTTCAGATGACTGATCTTAGGTTTGCGACCAATCAAGGCTTCCTCAATAGTCTTTCCCTTAACAACATGTGTGGGAGGCCTATTAAGGAGATAGACCTCAATGAAGACTTCTTTTGGAATATTTATGCATTCCATCATAACTTAGTCATTTGTATAATGGTGCAGTTTGGAAACTCCACATCATTTTGTTGAGGGATTTATGGTGTGGTTAACTGACATTTTATGCCTTAGTGTATCACAGAAAATGGAGAAAGCAGTAGAACAAAACTCTCACCCCATTATTAGACCTAAGAGATATAATAGAACCAGACTCTTTTTCTACCAAGGTCTTAAATATTTGAAATACAATAAACACCTCTAATTTGTACTTAAGAAAGTACATTATACAGCCACATTTGTCTACTAAAATCATCAACAAGAAGTAAGAAATACCTGCACCCAATAACAAAAGGAGTATTCGTTGGACCACATACATCAACAAGGACCAGCTGTAATCACTTAGATGCTCACCATGAGTCACCATCCTTGAGCAGTGTCTTGTGCTACTTTCCAGCCTGAAAAGCTTCACAAACTCGCTGACTTTGAGTTGAATTTCAAGTAGTCCAAGTACTAAATCATCCCAAACAAGCTAAGGAAGGTAGTGAATGTCCATGTGACCATATCGTCGATGTCAGGAACTGATGATGGAAGCTATTTTTTTACAAAAGCATACTCAAGAGAATCACCAATATCCACAAGTCTGTATCAACCATGATCCTCAATACGAACAACAACAGTAGTGTGTGTTGCACAATCAACAATCAAGCACTTGTGAATTGAATATCACATCAAGCTAAAGAAAATGTTGCATGATCTTACTCATTAAGAGTAGGTTAACTTCCATGCCAAGAACATGGTATACAATTAGGAAGATTAGATTCCTCCCACCAGATTGTATTTGTACGTTACCCTTGCCAATAACAGTATACTCTTCACCTTCTCCAAATATAACTAAATCAGTAAAGGGAGAAAAATATCTAAACCAATCATGCATGTGAGTGAAATGTTGAGAAGCGCTTGAATCGATATCCCAAGCATGAAGGCATAAAAGGCAGACTCTTTCTACTCTCTGTGCTTAGCAACATTGGTTGCAGGCTAAGACCCTCCTTGCTTCAGCTCTTAGAAGCCAACCGATTACAACAATACCTGAGCAAATAGCCATATTTGTGATAGTAATTACACTAGACTTTCTTCTTTGAAGCATCATGTGACTAATTTGAGCCCTTTTGATGAGATGGTTGAAACTATTGAGATTTGCCTTTACCTTTGTGAGGATTTGGTTGAAAAGGCATGCTCTAAGGAGGACAAGGTAGCAGGAGGACAAGGTAGCACCACTACCAAACTATTGTATCTAATGATCTTGCTACAGAGTTTTGGTACATAATTCTGAAGATTCCGGATCAACATTAGTAGAAGTAATCTTGAGAGTCTCTATAAAGTGCTCATAAGATTTTGGTAGACTCTCAAAGGTGATGACAACTATATCTTCTTTCTCCATTTTCTGACCAATAGCTGCAAGCTAATCCCGAATGTCCTTAATCTCTGTGAGATGTTCTTGTAAGAACATGCATTCATCCATCATGATGGAGAACAATTGGTTCTTCCGAAAGAATGCTCAGCGTTTGTCAAACGTCTCATGCAACTCCTTGAGATGTTGCCAGATGTTTGTTACTGACTTGCCAAAAAGAATTTGAGGCAACTGATCATCTATGTCAAAGAGCTTGAGAAGCATGACAGCTTCTCGATTCTGATCATCAAACTTGTCTATATCTTCTTGTATACTGGTAGGACGAGTTTTTGTGCCCAACACAATCATCTCAAGTCGACGATATTCGAAGATTGTCAACATGCACTGCTTCCGGGTGTTATAGATTTTGTTGTCAAATCTATGATTGCTCTCCGAAATTAAGTCGGTCAATGATACCATCTTGCACATTTCCCAATGCATATAAAATGAAATACAATAGAAGAGGCAAAGCACAGATTCAATATCATGAATCCCAATGCAAAAAACAGAGACATGCAGCTACAGACTTAACCAAAATAATGGCGTACGGTCAGTGTGGATTTCAAGAAAAATTTCTGGCTGACCCAAAAAAATCTAAAGAGAACCCAGAAATCCTTTAAAAAACCTAGAAAAAATCATTAATTAAAATTCAAATCCGTTGGCACAAACAACGAGGCACCCAGAAAATTCAAAGACCAACCCAATTGAGCTCTCACAAAACCCACCAAGAATCTACAATTAGTTTTTCAAACCAGCACGAAAAAAGAGAGTTTCAAACAAAACCCTGGCCGTTTTGGAAAAACTCCAAAACAATGGTAGATAATCTTTGCAGAAGCAAAAACTGACAACGCGAGTTTGTTTTTATCAAACTGCTGACCACTGGTCATTTTGAGAAAAAAACAGATCAACAATCCTGTCAGCCCAAACATAAATGCAGACAAAAAGAAAAAACAAGGTCGTCTATAGCAAGAATGACCAAAAATCGAAGCTGCATTTGGAGCTGCAGAAGACCAGAAATGACGTGCAGGAAAAATTTGCAGACAATAGCAACAAAAATGACGCCAAGATAGTGATCAGCAGGGGGGGAGAAATGATGCAAAATTTCATGCAAGCAAAAAATACTTCCAAAAAAGCTTCTCAAGTTGCAGACCTGCAATTTTCAGAAGCAATGATCACGAAAAAATCCTGGTCAGGTTTGGAGAAGAAAGCAAGATCCCAAGATAAATTTCAGAAAAAAATTATGAGCAAAAAATTCAGAATGAAATTCTAAAAAATTTTAATAAAAAGACTATGCTGTGATACGAGATTGCACAATGTAATTGGTAAAATATTTGATGTATTAACAAATGATTGAAGAGATCATTATAAAAAATTTACAAATATACAAAATAGAGAGTTTCTAATAAGATACTGAAGAAGATCATAAAGACAGTCTTATCTACAAATAATTGCACATCATACATAATTGCCATTAAAGTAATAAAATAATAATATTCTAATAATCCAGTCTTTCACAAGCATACCAAACATGTGGAGCTTCATTCCTCGAGTAACTTGTAGATGGATTGACAATGCTGCAGTATTGCGATTCTGAGGATCAAGCTATAGACATTCTTAGCAAATCATTGAGTCCTCACAAATTTGTCAAATTTCACAATAAGCTTGGGTATAATTAGTAAACTGACCATTAAGGTCGATATTATAGCATTATTATTATATTTAGTATATAATGGTCAATTCTTCTCTAGGAAAGACTTTAGGACTATTTTTTATTCTTTTAGTTAAGTTTTTAAACTTTTCTTAATTAGTTGTCGCTATTATCCTTTAAGAATAAAGTTTTTTTAATTCCTATTCAAGGCTACTTTCATTCCTCAATTTAGTATCAAATAGTTTGGTATTCATTAAGTATTATGTATTTTTGTAACGGTGTTTTATATCCATTAGTAAGGAGTAGACAAGATTAAATGAAAAGCATGCTGTGCCACACTAAGGAAGGAAAGAAAGGTGGGTCATATTGGGAAAGGTCAATTCTTTCATTTTTCACAGCTACTCAAATAAAACAAGTACTTTTTGGAGCTACCATAGTTTGAAAGAAAGTATAGAAGCTATTCTAAATTAAAAAAGCAAAATTTTCTGTAGGACAAAGCTCAAACATTAAACTAATTTAACAATTTTTCAACCCAATGGATGCAACTAAAATCCAATTTCAACTTCTTTTTTCCTCCTATTTTTTTCCAATCAAATAGATTTATGTTTTTGAAAACCTCTTGTTTCTTGGTTTTTAGAAGCAAAACCACTATGTTTCTAAGTATGTTTCACTTATCTAGGAGTTCAAAACCAAATGAAGTGCCTGAGAAATTTCAATACAAGTAGTCAATAATGAAGTACACAACTGAAATTAAATAATTATTAATTTCATTGCTTTAAAAAAAATTATGAAATCAGATGATAGTTATGGCACCTACCTGACCATCTCTTTGCATGATTCTCGTACAGAAGTGGAGTCAGGCTTTGTCAGTATTATCACAGATTGTGGAGGTGAAACCCACTCCAAAGTTATCTAAACACATCAACCAACAATGGAATTTGGTAATACACTATCAGAAAAAAGCATACTACCTACATTTAATGAATAGAATAAAAGTCAGATTTGCTTTATGAATTTGTCTCATATCGAAGATGTAACATGTAAGAGACATGCCAAACAGTCAAAATATAATCATAGGAATCAAGGACTATTTTGTATTTATATACATAACAAGAAGTGAGATATAATGTATGTGTACATGTGTTATATATGTGTATCTATTCTTAAAACACAAAAATGTGTGCTAGTGTTTGTATCTGTGAGTTAGTATCTGCATGATGCATCTATGTATAATGGCTTAGCCATTTGATACCGAAATAGGATGTTTTTGTACCTGCTTACTGCTACGGACAGCAGTTGTAATATTACCACTCTCAAAAGAGACAACGTCATGCTTATGCCGTGTATTCTTCTCAGGATTACATCCCCATGCAAGTGTGAACAAGGACTGCAGAGATGAAAAGCATTTTCTATCAAAAAATAGATTCAAAGACAATCACTACTTTTGTGCAATGATTTCCTCTGTGTTTCAAGAGCCAGAGCAATGCCCAATTTCTATAGCAAATAAACAAAAGAACAAAACATCTTCCAGGAATATGTTAGGACCTTTCAGTACTTAGAACTTTTATGCCTACAAAATTAATAAAACACAGATCCTTGTCTGAAAAATGTCCCACCTGCCATTGTAAAATGCCATCAATTATAAAGCAAACCTTATTCCTACCAATGGCTAAAAAAATTAAAATCCAAGGTTAGCAGCTACAATGCTTGAACTATTATCCATTTGTTTCAGCTGGTCATTGTCAGGAATCTGGAAAACCATAATTGACAATTGCACATTAGATTGCAAACTTTTCCACTTTACAAAATGGGTGCACATATCAACTTCAGAAGGGAGATGAGAACAAAATAACTTATTGCACTGCATGATAGATTTCAAGGCATGGCATGGCCAATGGCCGGGCACTTTCTCCAACTTCAATTGCAAAACATTTTCAACATTGTAAATGTAAACTTAAAGGTTAACCTTTTAAGACTTCAATACTGACATAGGACTTTATCTATCCCAACCCCAATTCCAATCATCAATTTAAGGTCCATATTCACAAGAACAATTTGGAATCCATCACATGTCAGAGGTCATCAAATAATTTGTCAACTCAAAAGGATTTTAATTCCACATTTATGATTTGACAATTGGCAATATTTCTTTATCTATAATAGGGTGTGTGTGGGGCACGAGACAGAGTTTTGGGGATGACAAAATTCAAAATCATGAGGAAATCAGAGAAATGGCTACATTTATATAAGCCATCCTTTTAAGACTTCGTTACTGACATAGGACTTGTATCTTTTTGAAGCCTAATTCCAACCTTGATCATCAATTTAAGGTCCATATTCACAAGAACAATTTGGAATCCATCACATGTCAGAGTTCATCAAATTTTTCAACTCAAAAGGCTTTTAAATCCACATTTATGATTTGACAATTGGCATTATGTCTATATCTAATAGGTGTTCCCCTGCTGTATATATCATTTATATGTATATATATGCAGCAGGAGACAGAGTTATAATAGGTGTTCCCCTGCTGTATATATCATTTATAGGCAGGAGACAGGATTTTGGGGATGACAAAATCTAAATTTGTGGGGACAGCAGGGGAATGGCTATATATTTATAAAAGCCATCCCCCATAAAAGAAACTATAATATCCCCAATTTTGTCAGCATCAGAGTTTCAGGGATTAGCCTATTATTGTGATTCGCATAGGCTAATTATTGTGGATAGGGGGTCTTCTACGGCAGTGGCTTGGCTTGGGAGGGTCTTATCTTCTCCACATCTCAGTAAGCTACAAGTTGGTCTTCGTTTGGCTCAAATCAGAGTTTGTTTGGGCTTATTTTTTTGTACTTACTATTTGTGGTAGGTTGGTGTTGATCAAGATGGACCCTTTCTATTTTTGGAAAGTGCATTTGGTCACATGGAGAAATAATAGCTTCTTGAGTGAAGTTACATTTTGGCAACAAAAGGGAATCTGGAGGTTATAAATACAAGCTCATTTCATTGGGAAAAGCACGCTTGAAAATATAAGTGCTTTTGTTGCCTTTGTAGCTTTTTCTTGAAGTCCGAATTGCGAGCCCTTGCTGAAGTATAAGGGTCTCTGAGTTTCTGATCTTTGAAGTCTCTGTTGAGGTATAGTGGATTCACTGGTCAAATCTCGTAACTATCATTATCTGTGTCTAGGAGATTGGCGTTATAATTCTGGGATTCATCTCTGAGTATTGTGGCAAATTGTTGCTGCTGTATAGCAATATGCTTGGTCTCCTATTGTAATCCTGTGACTGGGGAGAGACTAGTTGTGGGCATCTACAATTGTGGTGATCAGATTTTCCTTGTGATCTACGAAATCTGAATGATGGAGGAAGCCATTAATTTCTGAGGCTGCATCTTCACTAGCAGCATTTCGAAGCTTTGGGCATTGTGTGTTGAAGCCGGCATTGCACTAGGGAACAACAGGCGTCTTACTTTAACACCTGCGTAATGGCACGTACAGCAGCAAATTCAAGGGCTCACGCATCTGCACTCAATACTTGTACACGTGGCCGATAACAAGCTGTGATTTTGGTGTAGTGCGATTCATGGTGAGGAAGCAATCATTGCCTACGGCTGGGAGTTGACATAGAGGAGCTAACGTTGACAGCAGGAGGGCAAATTTAGTGAGACAGCCTGTCAAATATATAATGCAATCCAGGTTCCATTTAATAATATGTAATTCTGATAATAATAAATAAAGTGCAATGTGGTTTTGATTTCCAGTTACAGTCTGTTTTCTCATATTGGCATTTTAAATTTCTTAAAGTTGCTGATACGTAAGGCCAGAATCAATTTAAAGTTGAGTAGTTGTGCAACTTTTGTTATGGTTACTAAGATTTATAACATTATTTATAGTGTTAACAGTTTGTTTGCCAACTGTTTGTTGAAATGTCAAATGTCTGAATAAGTGGTATTGCTAGAAGCATAACCGAACAAGGTTATTACAAAAACTTTGAAAGAAAGAAATTCTATTGTTGTTTACAAGACCAAAAATAGGTCAATGGGAGAGTACCAGTTAAAAGAAACTGATTCTTGTTTAAAGGAAATTGAACTAATTAAGTAGTGATCCTTAGACTAGGCTTGGCCACATAAGTTATCGTTCAATAAAGCACCGTCCAGAAAACAAATTGAATACTTGGGACAAGCATAAATACTTATCAAAATCCTTCCAAAGATTGTCACTGTCACACACCACCCAAAAATGTCTCAAATGCAGTCAATCTAAATGTGGTAATTATGTTAAGGAAAACAGAAAAGTTCAACACGGAGTGAGAAGAAATTGTCAAAAATATTCATTATCTTGCAGCAACATTGATCATATGCAAACCATTGTCATAGAAACTCAGAATCACACACTAGGAAGAGTAGAAAGAAGGGCTTTAAAGGTCCAATATAAGTTTCCTTCTTTGTCAAGTACTTGTAACTTGATCCAAATTTGGAAATTCACAGTATTTTGTGGGGGCATATACCTAGGGTATTTGGGCAGAATCTGGATGAGAGACATCTTGAGGAGAGTGAGATGGAATTACCTAGTCCGTCCTTCAAGTACAACCTATAGAGGTGGCCATCCCTAGGTTAGCCCTGCAACTCAAGGGCATTTTATTATGGGAAGCAATTGGTAAAATGCTTGCTTGATATTAACAGAGATCCATAGATCAATATATACAAAAGAATAAATGATGTTTCCTTAGGAAACGATCATCAAGAAAAGAAACATTCTATTCTAGCAAACAGATAACTAACAACTAACTAAATATTAAAAAGATTCTAATATTTATAATTATTTACAATAGATAACCATTAAATAGAAATAGAAACTATCTATTATCGTAATACCCTCCCTTAATGGTTAATCTATCTGCTACACCAAGTTGTCCTCTGAATTTGACACACTTATCTGGACCAAGAGGCTTGGTGAGAATGTTTGCAATCTGATCCGCTATAAGAACATCAAGTCTATTGTTGTGTCTTCAACCAGCTGCCATATGTAGTGACAATGAACATCCACACGCTTGGTTCATTCATGGAAGATTGGATTCCATGGTAACTTGATAACACCTCCGTTATCAACAAACAAAGTGGCCGGTCCTATTGGTGACATATGCATATCCCCAAGCATCTGACGAAGTCAAACAGCTTCAAAACTTGCCTTAAATGTCCCTTTGTACTCAGCCTTTGTAGAGGAGAGAGAAACTGCCTGATGCTTCTTACTGGTCCATGTGACGGCACCGGATCCCAAACTAAACGCATATCTAGAAGTTTACATTTTATCGTCAACAAAACCTACCCAATTTGAATCTATAAACCCACTGAGTTTAGGATTAGAACTCCAAGAGTAAATAAGTCCATAATTATAGTGCCCTTCACATAATGAAACACACACTTTGCTACCATCCAATGATCAACCTTGGAAGCTGTCATAAAGCGTGAGATGTAGCTGACTGTGAAGTCAATATCAAGTCTAGTAACAGAGAGGTAAATGAGGTTGCTTACTAGTCGCCTATATGTAGTATCATCAATTGAAGTGGAATCAAATTTGGTTGATAACTTCAAACCTTTCTACATGGGTATAGATGCAGGCTTGCAATCCTGCATACGAAACTTGTCTAATAAAGCCTTGGCATATTTGGACATAGAAATGAATATACCAAAAGATTGTTGTCAAACCTCAACACCTAGGCAGTAATACATGAGCCCAAGATCAGTCATATCAATATATTGGCATAAAGTCTATTTGATTCCCTAAATCCAAGATGAAATTGCCAGTGATGATCAAATCATCCAAATAAATGACCAAAAGGATGATGTCACTATTAGCAGTATTGTTGTACAAATTTGAGTCTAAAGGACTCCTCTAGAAGCCTTGATCACTGAGGTACTTATCAATTTTCATGTATCATGCCCTAGGGGCTTGCTTCAAACCATAGAGAGCTTTCACTAGTCTAAGAACCTAGTGTTATTTACCAGGAAACTTGAAACCAAGGGGTTGAGTCATGTAAACCTCTTCTTGGAGGTCACCATTTTGAAAAGCACTCTTGACGTCCATCTGATCAACCTTCCAGCCAAATTGTGTTGCCATGGCTAGGACTAATCTAATAGTGCTCATCTTTGTTGTAGAAGCAAAGGTCTCCTCGTAATCAATGCCTTGACACTAAGAAAATCCCTTCGCCCTAAACGAGCTTTAAACTTATCCAAAGTACCATCAAATTTGTATTTTATTTTGTGGACCCATTTGCATCCCAATGGGTTTCTTCCCTGATGTAAGATTAGAAAGGACCCAGGTGTGATTCTTCAACAGGGTTTGATGTTCGGATTTCATGACATGTTCTCATTCTAGAATTCCTTTAGCCTCGAAATATGTTTGAGGCTCAAACACACTATGAATGTTGGTCGTGAGAGCAAAATTAACTATCTCTGTAGGTTTTCTCTTTTAACAAGCAGTTCTTCCATCAATGAGCTCATCATCTCAAAGATCAACTAGTGTCTTATCCACCACTTAGGCCAAAGAGGAGAAGGACCAACAATAGGATCAGGAAGTTCTTTATGATCAAGTTCCTCATCAGAAGAATCTGGATCAAAATTAGGTGAAGCATCTACAAATCTGAGCGATTCTGCAAAAGAAGCTGGAGGTATCTGTATAGGAATCACTGGTATAAGTGGAGTTGTTGGAGCCCTCCCATCAAGTGGACCTAATGGAAGCCGAACTTCCAAATCATGAGCCTTCATAAGTTGATTTGTTGGATCAAGAATAGGAGAGATAGACATGAATGGTAATCACTACTCATCAAAGACAGTGAGCAGTGATGACCATTCATGTTGGTAGTCAATGAACCAGTCTCTACAATGAATGAAATGACGAGAGGCAGCTGAATCAATGTACCAGACAAACGACTTCACATTATTTGCACGTCATTTAGCCATGAAGGTGTAAAAGATAGATTGTGTTTACTCAGTGTGCTCTGCACTGTTCGCTTTTGATTGCAAACCAAATTGCTTAGAATGGGTAGCTAAGCGTTTTTAGCTAAAGTGATGACTGTGTTGATGCGAGTTTTGTATCACTTACATAACATATTAGCAATCGAACATTTGATACGGAGTATCAAACATACAATTCCTCTCTTGAAAAGTTATTACTCATGAAGACATAAGCAATAGCTCCAATGTTCCTTACACCATTGGATACTCGCTCAGTTTTATCGATGTGATTCGCTAATAATCACGTAGGCGGCCTTACGTAAATTGTTGAGGATGACTTGGACTTTGATGGGATGAAGGTGATGGTGGCTCAGTTTGTGAAATGTGTGGAAGCAGATAATGTTGATGGTCGTGATGATGGAGGGTGTGTTTGCCGATGATGATGTTGATAGGAAAGCGATGGTCGTGGAAGGTGAATGGATGTGTTTAACTACTTGACCTACTCCTCTAATTCCCTTCTCTAAACTTCGACTACCCAGCTACTCACTATTCTACTCCTACTCCTATGAATGGAAGGTTAGCAAATAGACGGGGATTGAACCTAATGAGAGCTGACCAGCGGCCTCACTTCCACAAGTGCAATGATTCAAAGGAAAAATAAACTAGTTTACCACACAAAGCTTCCCAACCAGCTGCTAGGATGCTAGTGGCCTAGTATTGATCCCTATCAAACATTTACCAATGCTACCATACAACTATCTATCTACTTTAACTTCACTTAAACTACTTGAAATGAAACCAACTTTAATAACTTGAAAAGAAATCTAAGTGGAAGTAGAAAACATGCAATAACACCCAATGTTCTTGATCAACATGCCAATCGCAACAATGAAAAAGAGAGCAATTTTGGTATTATTTTTGCAACAATTTCTCAAACCACTTTACAAATGAGAGCAAATGGCCTTTTATAGGGGCCAGAAATACAACGGACGGTGGAGATTAAAACAAGATCAACGATCCAAATTGGATCCTTAAAACCCTACCCCATCAGCCAATGAGAAGTTGCCACCTCATCAATGGACCAATGAAAAAAGTGCAAAAAGTGGCAACCAATGAGAAGGCACCAAAATGGTGGCCAATCAAAAATAGACACTTGTCCTATTCTAGAAGAAAGGGAAATTGCCACTTGGGCTTACATCAAATGATCTTCTAATATAAATCTTCCCTTTTCTTTCATTTTCTTAGCTAAGGCAATGAACTTAGCTAGCCTTTCATTAACTTCTCCCGTAACAAGATAGGGTGTGTGCTTTGCCCTGAGTTCTGCTGACTTTGCCATGCCACTTGCTGCTTGTAGTATCCTTTCGTGATCCTTCTCATATTCTTTCTCAAATCCAATAAAAGCATTGAGAGAGGAAAGGGTGCCCAAATGCTTCTTCTTGATAGCAACCTCTCCCAACTTATCCAATCTCGATCCGAAATCTGTTTCATTGACATCCTCTTCTCTAATATCCTCAAAATCAAGTGCCACCCCAACGTCGCTCATCATGGTTGAAATAGAAGTGTCGACGCTTGGACTGTGTCATGCAATCTCGTTATGTATCTCTTCAAGTGTTCTAAATCTAGTAGTCAATGCAACAAACCAAGATTCAACTATACTCAATCCTCTCTCATCAACCAACCTGGCCCTTTGCAAATGTGCCTCTGGTAGCCCAATGAACGCCTGTAGCCTAGGAATAGCCAAATCTCTGATGGGAAAGAAACCTTTCCACTCTTCTTCGAATAATCCGAACTTGTCTCTAACGGTTACTAATGACTGGAATGTCGAGACGAAGGAAGGCAAGAAATTTCGCCCATCTTGGATTGTATCATGGATCCTATCCCTGACTTCGTGTAGCTGAGCTGATATCTCTCCTGAATTGCTCCCGCTGTCTTGAGGAAGGGCTACCTGGTGCAGCTGCTGGATGGGCTGGCTATCTCTCCAATATTTGTTCTCGGCCTCCAACTTTATTATCCTTTCATTTGCCTTCCTTAACCTCTCTCTAATCGATGTTATACCTTCCTGGACCTCCTCACACTCCATATCATCTGTATTCCTTCACAAGTTATGTTCCATTATTTCATATTCTTGGGCCACAATCTCATTCACTGCCTTGTTGACTATTGGAATAGCAATCTGAACCTTTCGGTGATCATCATTGTTGCCCGTGATTACCCTTGCCACCGTTGTTGCCATTTGTTTTTGGTTCTCGCTATCACCATTTTCCATTAACCCTTGGATGTCCTCAGCTGTATGGACTGCTACTACCTCGCCTCTTGGCATTAGCATTTGTCTTAACCATAGTGGTGCAGTGCATCTCCCCAAATCTGGATTTGGTTCGACTAACAAAGCATCACCAACGGCCTCGAGTTCCTGGCTTATTGCCACGATGTCGATTGGTCCATCTTCTTCTCTACTAGTTTCTTCCATATCATTTCCTTGCTGGTTCTCCGAGAGAGGGGAGTATTCGGTGCTTTCACTATAGCCACTTGATTCCAAATCAGAGCTCACCTCCACCGCGGCCCTTTTATCATTCGAATTGACCTCTTGGCCTCTAGCCTCAACTATACTCTCTCTTGATGGCGCTACATGTTGTCTCTTGGCTGGAGGCTCTGGATGTTCTTTGCCCTTCTCTACCTTCAAAACTTTCTTCTTGCCATTTCTAATTATTTCCTGTTCCGGCCATTTCCTTCATTCCTATGCCCAACTGATTCTGTTTGTCTTTCTTTTGGCTTCATCATGTCATGGGTAAGGGGAATCCTTTGTCTTTGTAGCTTCCTTAGTCCTTTATTATACCATGACTCGGTATGTAAATCCACTACCCTTGTAACTGCTTCCAAGGAAGGATCCTGATGGTCATCCCAGTCCACTGGATTCAATTATGTTCCTTCTACTGTATCATAGTCTTCTCTCAACACATTTCCATCATCCTCCAGTTGATCCGGAATATCGAGGCCTCTCCACCTAATAGCCCTCATCATGTTCACCATCAACCTTGAGAAAGCTAGCTTTCTCACATGAAGGTCATCTTTGGCGTTGGCCCAAAAGTCTTCCATGGTGGGAACATGCTTGAATTTGTTTCCATGAGATGCCTTGATAAGACCATTAGGGTCAAACCCTTGCCTTGCTCTATACCATCCTAGATGATACCAATCCAATTCCTTTTTTGCGGCTTCAAAGGAGGCCCGATTTGGGCAACTATCATTGCCAATTATGATTGAGAATGAAATGCCTTTTTTTTCTTCGTCTCTCAATATTCTATCATAGTGCTCAAGTTGTCTAGCCAATTCTAACAAAACTACCTTGTCGGGTGGGTACCTTGGAAGCCTCTTGGGACAAACCGTACTTCCTGCCACTCTAATGTATGTCAACTACGAAATTGGATGAACCAACTCCCAAACTTCTTAATTCTTGTCTCTACTTCTGATGAAAGTCTCTTAGCCGGTGTCCCTTGTAATACCCTTACTATCTTCATGGCGAAGGCATCGCAAAATATCTTGTAATCTTTGTTATTGTGTAAATGGAGCTGCAGATAGCATTCATGTACCAAATATTGCCCCGGTCTGCTACCAACTTCTCCTAAGGCCTTAAGTCCCGAACTTTTGTATAATCTAGCAATTAGGTAGAACAGATAGGAGCTCATGTAGAATTGCCTTTGGTTTTGCACGGTTCTAAGTTGCAATTCTAAGTTATCGCTTATGATCTTGGCCCAATCAAACCTTCTTTTCCCTTTCTCAATCTCATCAATGAAGAAGTACATCCAGTTTTCAAATCTTGTCCCTTGAGCTAGGTCCATGATCCGACTGAGCAGAACAACGAGATCACCATATTCTAGTTTGAAATCTGCCATTGTAAGCCTCGATGATCTGTTAACTCCTTTTCTTCCCTCGCGTATCCAATTCTGCTTTAGATGCGTGTAATAGGCCTCTTGGTTATCTTGAAATGATTTAGTTGCTTGATCCATCATTACAATTGTCATGCCCTTGTACTAGGGAATGTTAAATGTTTCTTCAATTGCTTGTTCGCCGATGCTGGCCAACACTCTCTTCCCTTCATCAAAAATGATGGAATTACTGTTTAGATCAAATATGGATGCAGATTCCATAATCAATTCTGGACAAGGCAATGTGGGAGGAAAGGCTGCTGCCTGTACAATTCCACTCTTGTAAATCCTTTTTGCCAAGGGGGATTGTTCTTCCTTCAGTCTGTCCCTCATCCGTATCATGTCCACTGTACAGATATTGGTGTCAGTTATTCTCTTCATTTTCGAGAAGGAAGTTTTGGGCGTCATATCCTCTTTGTCTTTCTTAGTGTTCGCGCACTTGGGATTCTTACTTGCACTATCATCCTCTATGCTCGTCGCCCTATTACGGGATGGTAGAGTGGTGGACCAAAAGGCAAGAAGAACCAAGTGGAGCAATTCTTAGACTAGAACGAAAGATGGATGTCAGCTTAAGCACTCCTTGCAACTCTAGATGATGAAAATTCACCTTAACCGATAAACTTACAACGACTTTTCGGAACCTAGGATATGACTTTCAAGAAGTTCAAATCCATTTGCAAATTAGAAATTTACACTCCTAAAACTATCCAACACTTGCCTTCTATGCAAAAATCAAACTTTCATATGTATCTCTTCTCCCAACAAAATTGCCAAAATCTGGTATAAAAAATGCAGTCCAAAAGAGGAAAAAAAAATCAAACCTTCACCATGAATTGCCCAAAAATCAGAATCAGATCTGTCTCAATAAAATGCCAAGAATGAAAAATTTTGCCTTTGTCACAAATTCGCCCAAGCATGAAGTCTGAAATCTGCCCAAAATGCTACCTGGGGCACAAATCGCAGCCCACAAATGGAGGAGAAAACCACCAAAATATGCAAGAATCTGCCCACAAGAAAAATTGCCAAGCTCTGAAAATGGAGAAATGCAAGCAAAAATTGCCCAAGCATGCAAAAACCTGCCTTCCACTAAATTCGCCCCCACAAAATTCGCCCAAGTCTGGAAAAAAATCTGCTCCTCCACAAAATTCGCCCACATGGAGAGGAAGAAAAGTGATTTGTGAAAATGAAATGGGGAGGAGACTCCCTTTATAGCCAATTTTCTTCTCCTCAAAGCTGGCCGACCTGGTCTAGGAGAAGACAAAAATCAAAAAT
Organism: Cupressus sempervirens; assembly: GCA_028749045.1. Taxonomy (NCBI): domain Eukaryota; kingdom Viridiplantae; phylum Streptophyta; class Pinopsida; order Cupressales; family Cupressaceae; genus Cupressus; species Cupressus sempervirens. The sequence goes on along the minus strand of CM053793.1, from coordinate 285,581,101 downwards.
TAAATTCAAGTTAAGGCCCATAATTAAATACTTAGCTCAAAAAATTAATTTTGCCAAAAGAAAATTGCACTTTTAAATTTACCAATTAGCTCCAATTGCAAAACGAAATTAAATGGCCTTGAGGGTGTTAAATATTTCCATTTAATGAGGGTTTAGTAATTAATACGTCATTAAATTTAGATTTTGGCTAACCAAAAGCCATTTTTTCAATATTAAATTACTAAATTCATTAAAAACTTAAAAGTTTTCAAGGCAATTAATCCAATTAAAGCCAATTTTTTGCAATTTTCTACCAAATCAATTTTGCCAAGCTAAAAAATTAAAAAATTAAAATTGCATTTAGAACCAAAAATCGATTTTTTTGCACTTTTCCTCAACAAAATTTAAAAAATTTCACCAAAGAAAAATTTGAGATTTTCCAAAAACTTAAGTCTAATTAAAATTTCTCTTTTGAGAATTATCCAAATTTACAAAGTTAAAACCAAATTTTCAAAAGAAAACCTCTAAGTACAAAATTCACAACTTTATCCTGCCAAGTTGAAATTAACTTAGAAAATTATTCGGCCTAAGGATAAAATTGATAGCTCTAGAAAATCAAGTTGAAACTGGGTAAAAATAAGCTAAGCCTCCCAAATTTGTCCTGAAGGTGCCAAGGCGTGAAAGTTTCAAAACTCAAAAAATTTTGGGCAATCCAAAAATTTGCCGAGGTGATTAAAAGAAAAAGGGGGTCCCCAAGATTTGGGGCGATGTGTGAAAACCTCACAACAAACTGTACAGGAGACGAGATGTCTCAATGTTGATCAAGCAGTAGGCTTTGTGAAGACTATTGTATCTAGCAAGCATGAATCCAGATTTGTGTCTAATGCATCAAGGATCCAAAACATAGGCAAGAGAGCCAAGAACCTTCTCAGGACCAAACCTCTTCCAAAGTCTTACCTTTGACCGCCACTATGGGTGACCAATTCAAAAGGTAAACTGCACTGTTAACTGCTTCAACCCAAAACTTCTTCAAAACATGTTTGTGGTCGAGCATGGATCGTGCCATCTCAGTGATTGTTATGTTTCAATGTTTAACTACACTATTTTGTTGTGGTGTGTGGGGTGAGAATTCATTAGAACAAAATTCCCCACATTGTCTAACCTAAGAGGAATAATAGATTTTCCAACTCTTTTCAACTAGATGTTTAAACTCCTAAAATACTATAAATGCTTATGATTTCCTTTTAAGAAAATAGACCCACACTTTTCTACTGAAACCATCAACAAACAACTAGAAAATACCTAGACCCAAGAATAGGAGTGGCCATAGGGCTGTAGATATTGGCATAAACAAGCTGAAGTATGTGAGATGTGCACCATGAATTGTCACTTTTGAAAGGTGTGATGTTGCTTCCTAGCCCTAACATGCATCACAAACTCCAAGCTACTAGGTTTGAGTCTCTGACAGTCCAAGGACAAGCTCATCCTGAGCAAGCTGAAAGAGATAATGCACATTTAAGTGCCCTATCATTGATGCCAAAGTGTACTGACAGAAGACCACCAAGCACCTCAATGAACTATAGTTGTCCGTCGGCAGCTTTCTCAACAGATATAACAACTAGACCAATTATATACTTGATGGAAGCAATTGATACGCTTGCATCACCCCTTCCCCACATCCCCCATTGCTTAGAATAGTAGGGCAGCAGAAAAGCTAGAATAAGCAACAATAGGGCCCCTACAACTTTAGCAATAACTAATTCCCAAGAATCACCAAAATTAGCAATTCTGAAAAGACAATGATCCTCAAGACCAACTGCAAGAACAAACTGAGTCTCCCTATCTATGAAGGTGCACTAATGTGAACTAGAGGTGGCATCCAACCGTGGAGAGTGTCACAACAGCTAACTGACTGGGAGCATATTTAGTCCAATCCCTGGAACGTAGTATATATTGAGGAAAATGAGATTCCTCCGAAAAACTAAATCTGAATGAAGCCTCTGCCGACAATAATGTACTCTTCTCCTCCACCAAAAATAACTGGATCTGAAAAAGGTTGGTAGTCAGTGAACCAGTCTCTACAATGGATGAAAAGATGAGAAGCAGTTGAATCAATGTACCAAACAAACAACTTCACATGATCTACAAGTCATTTAGCCATGAAGGTGTAAAAGACAGATTGTGTCTGCTCAGTGTGCTCTGCACTATTTGCTTTTGGTTGCAAACCAAATTGCTTAGATTGGGTAGCTAAGCGTTTCCAACATTCAACCTTCATATGACCATATGTGTGGCAGTAGTTGCACTAAATGTTCTTTTTCTTGGAGCCTTTTGATGTTGGAGCAGAGGACTTTTGCTAAGAAGACTGTTGTGAATGAGACTTGCCCTTATCCTTCTAAAAAGATTTAGCAGCAAAGGCTTGCTCTGTGGAGGTGGGGTTGGAACTGCTACCGAACTATTGTTTCCACCAATCTTGTTAAAGCAGAAGTGTGCAAAGATTTGTGAACTTCATATCAACACCAATAGAAGTGATGTTGAGGGTCTCGATAAAATGCTTGTAGGACTTGGGTGAACTATTGAGGGTTATTACCACAATGTCCTCTTCCTCCATCTTGGATCCAATGGCAAGCAACTGATCACGGATTTCTTGAATCCTATTTAGGTGATCCTGAGCAATTGTAATGTCCCATGTCCGGTCCTATAAGGTCTGAGACTGATTCCACAATATCAAGTCTGATATGTGTAGTGGGATGTATTGACAGTATATATTTGCATGTAAGAGGTATCTGAATACGCTGATATATGAATAATGTAAATATGTTAGGAATGGCACGAGTTACTCTTGTATTTCCAATATTGATGTTCATAAGTTGTGGTCTCTGCAATTTCAGTAAAAATGATCTTCTACTATTCTACCAATTGCTGATCAGATTTGTGTCCTCAATCCACATTTACCAGCTACTGCTCCCTTTCTAATTTGCTCCCTCTCTTATCTATTTCATATATTTCTCTTCACTCTTATTTCATTAAATCTCATCGATGTCCTCCGCATCATAACATCATTATCTTTGAATTTATGAACTTGATGATTAAGTGCAAAGATTTCATTTAGATGATACTTCTAATGCAATTCCCTATTTTGAGCTCTATGGACCATGTCGATGATAATGGGAGTGATGTTGACAGGATTGCCTTGATCAATTTATTTTTCAGTTTAGAACTTTTCTAGTTTACTTTCAAACAGGTATGCAGAATAGTATCGAGACATAGTTGGATATAATATGGTTTATGTGTTATACTGATCTGAATGTGAGGACTTTCAGTAATCTCCCCAAATGGATATGTTTAAATAGAATCACCTCTCTCTGACATCAATAGGATCTGATATGTTCTAGTAAGGATATTCTATCAAAAGGTATCTTGAATTCCATTCTTATGTATGCTGTGTCTGATGTCCACCATCACTATATTTTCTCTACTAATCTTGCCCCCGCTCTTACATTTCTATTGTTATCCATTTGCTTGTGGTGCATACGATCACTCTCATATGAAATAAAAGTAATGTCTGACATTTTCAAGTCCCAGTTTGATCCCAAAAACTACAAGCTGGGCAAACGGATGTGAGACTGATACTTAGAGACACCAGTTGAGTAATTGATGTAGTATGTAGAATAAGAAAAATAATTTCAAATGATATCTTATCCCCAATTTCTCTGACAATAATATTTTAATTTAAGCACTTGTATCCATATTGTAGAAAGCGCTATGATCACCACTTAATATAATCTGATCTTTTACAATTATGATATCAAAAACAATGTGCATTCAGATTGACAGTATTCCTCATTTGACATCGTCTTCCTTGTCGCTGACTGTATGTGTTTGCCTGTTGTCCCACTGTCCTTGCCTTATAGGATTTATGCTTTATCGTTTGCACTTGCTCCTATATTGCTTGTTTTTCATTCTTGGGTGTAATCTTATTCTGTTGCTTATTACTCTGATGTTTGTCCTTTTCTGATTGCCAACTCTTCGATAATAGGAAATAGAGTTTAATATGTTTTTTATATGAAGTCTTCTATGGATGGCTTTTCCTTCCTTGATGTGTCATTTTCTCCCGACTTTATTTGTAACTTGGTTCCAATCTCCTGTCTGGTTGTGTTTCTTGCTAACTCATTAATGTGCCCACTTCCCGTCTTCACTCCTCCATATTAAACGCTTGTAATTTTCCTTATCTACTCCTCCCGATGTCTTCCAATTGATTGCAAACTTCTAAGAGGTTTCCATAACTGTATCTGATATCTGCGTAATGATAATTCTACAGGTCTACCTTTTACTTAGTTTTCAGATTTCCCTTATCTTTTTCTTTTTTATTTCACTCATTAAATATCAATTGATTGGGATATGTCTTTTAGTCACACCTTTCTATTCATAATTTGGTAATTGCTAATGGGTTAAATTGAATTAAATATTATAATATTTATGTTATATTGATTATATTTTATTTAACATAAATCTTTATTCATTTATTATTATTTATGAACATATTTATTTTAACATTTATTATATAATTTTGTTACTATATTATTTTCTTCATTTCTATATTATTATATTAGTAATATAATAATTTATATTTATCATTATATTATTATATTAATAATATAATAATTTATATTTAGCATTATATTATTCATTAATTTATTCTTATTATTTACTATTAAATTTTATCTTCGAACTAAGGATATTACAGCAATTTCCACTTATCCATGACAATTGAAAACAAAGTACTCTTGAGCAAGAAGGCCTTTCTTTTGTCTAAAGTCTCAAGAAGTTTCTTGAGATGCTCCCATATCTCAATAGCTATATTGTTGGATGGAAATTGAGGGAGTTGATCATCAACTAATAATAATTTGAGAAACATCACTACTTCCTGATTATTCTGATCATATGTATCCTGATCAGTACCAACTACAATCGAACGTTGTGCAACACCCAGAACAATTTGATTAGTATTCCAATATTCAAAGATTGTAAGCATCTGATGCCTTTACGTGCCATAATTCCAACCATTGAATGTTTTATTTCCCTCGAGCATAATATTTGTCAATGGTGCCATGGTGCATTTTTCAGTGAAAATGTGAAAATCTGTGAAGGCATGTACGTCGAGGCAAAATGTCAGAAGACCCAGAAAAAATGAAGAGGTGCCCAAAAGAGAGATTGAAAAACCCAAAAAGAATATGTTGTCGGATTTAGTATCCGCTAGCTTGAAAGTTGAGGCACGAAAAATCAAGGCACCCAAAAAACGGACAACCCAATTGAGCTCTCAGAAAAACCACCAAGAATCTGTAAAAAAAAAAAAATTGGTTCTAGTTCAGAAATTTAGGGTTTCAAAAGAAAGCCTACTTGGCTCTAAGAAAGCTTCCAAATTGCAGATTTTGCAGTTTGAAAAGGAAAATCTAGGCATGGATCTAACATAGAGGGTTTTAGAAACCATAGATGGCACTAAACATCGCAAAAAAAATGGGTCAAAATACCCCATAAATGACCAGGATTTTCTCTACAAAAAGAGAAATCTTTGTCAAATCGTGGCTTAATCCAGGCACGACTTTGCCGAATATGTGGTCACGATATGGATTTGCAGAAAATAGCCAAGAAAATGGAGAATTTGGTCCTGCGGGCAGCCTGTAGAAGAATGCATGTACCAGATTACAAACCCTATTCAGGTTTTTAAATAAATCACAGCCCAAGAAAAAATGATGCACAAAAAAAAAGAAAAAAAATGTTTTTCAAAAGACCAAGAAAAATTTTATTCGAAATTTTTCAACAAATTGATTTTTTTGGAAGAATTTACTATTATACCATATTACGGGAAATAATTGGTAAAATACTTGTTTGATATTAATAGAGATCAATAGATCAATATATACAAAAGAATACACAATGCTTCCTTAGGGAACGATTGTCAAGAATATAAACATTCTATTATAGCTAAAAAATAACTAATAACTAACTATAAGCTAACTAAATATTAGAAAGATTCTAATATTTACAATAGATTACAATAGATAACCATTATATAGAAATAGAAACTATCTATTACCATAATACACTTCCCTCTACAATGAGCATTGAGGACCAAAAAGCCATCCCCCATCCTAAAAAACACTAATTTATTTAAATTGCAACTGAATTCAATATAAGTTTTGTTTGCATAAATGTTTTGTATGTTTCTGAATCGTTAACTCTTTCCCAAGAAGCAAATGAAACAAAACAAAGAAAAATAAATAAAAAGAATGACAATATTCCACTTGTGATGTGAATATTCCACTTCTTCAACTGCCTAACCCTGACTCTGGCCCCCATGTCATCTTTTACACAGCCTTATAACCTTTTCGCTATCCTCTTTATTCAGTCTAAAATTTGGTAAAAAAAATCATTAACAAAAATATGAACTGATTAAACTTTTTTTTTTCTTAAAACTTGAAGTTTGACAAGAAGAAATTTTAGATGAATCAATCACCTCAATTTTGGTTTTTCTCCCTGTTCCTGCATGCTGTCTACAAACTGAATAAATTGTAAATTGTACATTTGAAAATGTTCTGTTGTATTTGTCAGGCCTATCAAAGGCCAGCTTAAAACAAGCAAACAAATGGCTTATCTTGGAGATTTAGGAGTACGAGCAATGGGGAGCATGCCGCAACATTTGCATCAAGCAATATGTTTGGCAGACCTATAAGAGAAAAATTTAAAAATATATATTTCAATTAAGAAACACGATAAAGTTTTCATTTTAAACTAACACACCCTAGTTAACCCTAAAATATCACTTGGAGATCAAAGATGCCCATAGCCCAATCTAGAACTCATGTCATCTTCAATGAGAAACAAATAGATGGAAGAGACCATGAGAAGAACAAAAAGAGAGAATATGTATCTTTTAAACAGGCAGGTGCGGTGTAGTCCAACAAGTACTTTATTTTGAAGTGTGACGCACATAGCAAAATGATTCATCGTCAACATAAATAATATAAGATCATTACTGCATAAAACTAAAATGGCAGGATCAGCTGTCCCATAAGCTGTCTTTGGCCTCATGGACATTAAATTATTCTATTATATTATATTATATTCTAGATGGATTTGGTGCTCCAAGTTCCACAATTTACTCCCATACTTTAAAATATAACATAATGTCTAAAATCTACTTTATCTTAAACATGGTATTAAGAAGTGATTTTTAATTAATTTTTTCCATTAATATTGCACAACATTCATCGGCGGGTAGTTACAATATCATGAGTGCAAATACAAAAACACAATATTTGGTGGTAGAATGAGTACATTATCAGAAACTTGTTACTTTCTTTGTTTCATAAGATAAAAGTTAAAACACTGCACACTGGCCAAATATATTTCTCCCAAGAGCAGTTGTGATAGCCCAAATTGGGGGGAAAATGGTAGCGGGGAAAAGCAAAGAGGTAACCTAGTTTGCAGGTGGTTGTATAAAAGTTGATGAACAGAACAAAATGGACAATGCATAATAACGAAAAAAGAACACAAGCAATATGAACATAAGTACAACAAGAGTAACAGATGGCAGAAAGAATGAGAAATAGGTTATTGTGCCCCCATAACTAGCATTCCTTCACTGAAAGTTTATAATGCAATAAAATTAAGGCCAAGATGGTACACACTGTAACCAGAATATATAAAGCACATTTGTCCGCCTTCTTATCTAGAAGGCTAGATGACAAGATGTTAAAAACTTGAAAGCACAACCCCTAAGCCTCCACATCAAATAGTTTAACGTGCCTTTACCAAATAAAATGCTCGCATTATGACGGTTTTGAAGCAAAAGGTATGTATTTAATAGCACATTTTATAAACAATACCTTTCCAGTATTTGGCTTTGCACTGTCTCTCAAATCACACTCGTTTGCTTCCCTGTTAAGGACTTCCTCACTATATATTGTGTTTTTCTCAGAACATAGCCCATTTCGATTTTGTGTTAGCATTCTATTCTTATTTTGTTGAGATGAATCCACTGGTTTCTTGCAGTTAATGTCCACTTTGCCTTGCCCTGCAATTTTTCCAATCGGTGCTGAAATTATGTTAGCTAAGAGCTCAAGACATGCACTACATTAGAATAAAGTTGCCACAATTTTGATGCTCCCATAAAATTATATCTGAGACAATAGCAAATTAACGATAAGAAAATGTTACGGAAGTTAGCACTATAAATTAAGTTCTGAATATAATAGATCACATAAACTCAAAACTACTGCTCAAATAAAACAAGATAAGTCTTTAAAGAAATTTTTAAAGGAATTAAAAAAATTTCATGGAGGTAATCCTTAAGCAACAAAATGACAATATGTAAGTGCTTGCTCTTAATAATAGAATAGTAACCTTTTTACTGTGCAGCATAAGCAATAAAGACTATTATGGTTGCAATGGGTATGGCAAGACATCTAGCAACAAGCATTCCAGCAACAAGATTATAAATGATATTTAAGCACCCATGTTGGTTTGCCTAGCTCATTTATTATTTGAGGGAAGCTGATAAATCACAATTTACTTTAGAAAAGTCTGTCTCCAACAAAGGCACTTCAGTCTTTTAAGCAGGGTAATATGCCAGGAAAATAAGCAACTCAAACATACAAGGAAACTCCAATAAAGGAATAAGGACACCATCCCCACCTCTGCATATCTTAAAATGAGTACACATATATAATCAATATCTACCCTTTTCATTTATTACCATAACATCATTGTCTTGCAATGACACAGGTTGTGATGCATGCCAGCAATTCTAAAGAACCTGAAATTAATTTTTTAGACTATTTATAGTTATTTAGAATCTTAGTTTAATGGTCATTTACGCTCTATTTTTTTAATTGTCTTAATCCTTTCCAGTTTTAGACGTCTTTATTTAGATGACTTTACTTTTTTCTTTTGACACTTATTACAGCGTTTGTAAACTCTATTTATTTAGTGTATTGGTAATACAAATTCATTCAGTTTTTAGATTTTCATGCTATCAGAGCGAACTGATTCGAGTATGCCTTCCTCATAAGAGAGCCCAGGTCAATTCAAAAAATTTGAGGGCTTAAGTTCTTCATTATTTTTTCAATTTGCTACGAACCCAGGCTAGGTCTACTGCAGACTTCAGATATTGTGTTTTACAACCAGAAATCAGAATTTTTTTTCCTTGCAAAATTGCATCTGCACATTCAAGGGTTTATTTCCAATGTCGAGCCCTATAATGCGCTTTTTTCGTATTTGTTTTTCCAGAATCCTGCATTAAAAAAGTGTCAATATTTTTGCAATCACTGTTATAAACCCAGGATTTCTGGTGTTTATGGTCAAAAATAGAGGAACCCTGCATTTCCTGGGATTATTTTCAAGCACAATGAACTTTTGGTGCCATGATTTTTCTACTTTCTGGGCGCATTTTTACGGCCAAGAGTTCTCCAATTTTTGGCCCAATAAGCCCACAAACAGAAATCTTTTTCCAGCCAAGAGTTCTCCGATTTTTAGCCCAATAAGCCCATGAACAGAAATCTTTCCAGCCTTCTTCTGCATTGTCAGAGTCTATTAAATCTTGCTTCCCCATGCTCACAATCTCAACATGATTGCTTTTTCGCATTTTTTACAGCCAGGCCAATTTTTTGTCCCAAACCCATGGATTTAGGGTTTTCTATAAAAAAAATCTGCTCGTTTGAGGTAATTATTCTATGTCGAGAGTTTTCCTAGGGAGTTTACACCCTAAAACTTGTTTTGGATTTTCTGCTCTCATCTAAATTTCAGCAAATCGCAAGCACCAGAACTATTTCTCAGAATTTCTTTGGGTTCGAAACCCTAATTCCAATTTCGGATTTTTGTTCTCAGGTTTTTCTTGTATTTTTGGGCTTTTTATTATTTTTCCTTTAAAACTATTTGGATTGGTTCCAATAATTTTTTCAAAAATATTATTTACAAGTTTGATAATTTTTCCCTATACAAAATTTATTTTTGGGATTTAATTTATTTTATCCAAAAAAAACTCAGGTTTTATACAGTTTTTTTCCTTAAAAATTATGACAGTATTTAATTTCAAAAACAAAAATTCTTCAAAAAAAAGAGCTTGCTCTTGTATGCTTGTTTAGGACCATAGTTTGGAAGGGCTGGAAAGTTTGGAAGGGCTGGAATGATTTTTGCCTTTGGTCAAATGTTTTGCAGATATTGGAAGGATTAGGCAGACTCATCTTGGTGGCATAACCAGTGGAATGCCCTTGTCCCTTATTGCAAAGCATTTTAAAAGAGGGGGCACCCTTCCCCTGTTTGTTTATTTTCAGGACAGATTTTCAGCTACTCTTGGTCATTGACAAGATCAAGAGAGGGTCTCTTCAACAGAAAAAGTTCTGAAGCATTTATGATCACAAGACGTGTACAATATTCTGCAGGGTAGTTGATAAAATTACCATTAAAGATTAAAGAAGGGTATTGACTGTTTTAGTACTTTACGTTCTTGTTTTTCTAGCCTGTTATTTAGAATCTTAGTTTAATGGTCATTTAGGCTCTATTTTTCAATTGTCTTTGTCTGCTTTATTTTTAGATGTCTTTATTTAGAGGACATTTTTTTTTGTTGACTTTTTTTATAGAATTTGTAAACTCTATTAATAGGATGTACTGGTAATACAAATTCATTCAGTTTTTAGAGATTCATATATCAACAGATGATTTGGGAATTATTTCAGGCAAAAAACTTAGTATGAATACAGTTTAAACAGGCAGGAGGAATAATTCTCAATTCAACTCACCTTCTCTAACAATACCAAATATGATTTCAATTCAACTCAACTTCTCTAACAATACCAAATTCAATACTTATATCACGAGCCCAATTACTATTACCTGGGGATGCATTTCCTGCATAATTTGACTTGTCCCAGAAACTCAAACTTTTGGAAACCCATCCCCCTAGTTGTCCCATAAAGTTAACGTTTGAGTTTTGGTAATTTGTTTGACTTCCACTCTCGTGAACTCTCAATTTAAATTATTTAGCAGAAACAATATATGTTATGGTTCTATAATGTGTATAAGCATGGTTTATCCATGTTTTTGTATGAATATTTAATATTTCTCTATGTATTCAATCTTTTCCGTAAATTTAATATCATTATCGCCTCTGTCATACCTTGCTCAAAGAAAAAAAATCATTCAGGAAACCCAGGGTCACTCAGCTAAGAATTCAAATGCACTAACTACACTAAGAGAAATACAAGTAAATAGTCATATTTATCGAACTGATGTATTAAAAACATTCATGCAATAAATGATTTGGGTATTTCTTTTAGAATAAAGCTTTAATATAGTGAATAGAGGTCTAATACATTTATATTAAATTAAGGCTTTAAGTTGTTGCCACAATTTGTAATGCCCTAGATCCAACCAATCCAAGAGTTGGTCTTGTTGGTTCCCAAAACCACAGATTGGAAATCCAAGAGCCTACCACTTTTCCAATTGGATTCCGCAATCAGTTCTGGCCAATGAACAAGAATCGCCTTGATTCCCCTGCACTTCAAGCTCCACTACACCTAGGTGTGTAGACCACCTCCTTGAACCTGATCACGTGGTTCAAAGCTTTTCTAAAACGAATTTAAGCTTTCGAGAGTTCTTTAGTTGGCAAAGTCCTTGAACTCAATTAAAATGAAACTAAATGTTGAGTGTTTGAATTGAATGAATTGTATAATGTTTGTCAATAAAGGATTTGATGCTTATAAGAAGGAAGATATAGATTTTCTGACTTCAATAATAAAAAGACCAATGCCTCTACTCATTTGGGCAATAGAGTCAACTTCAATGAAGATTTTTCACTTACAACTTTATAAATTCTACACACTTATACTGTTAACAATTAAATAATCAAGATGTGACAGATCAAATATATATGCAATCTAAAATTAATCCCGATTGAATTTTAACTCTTATGGTAGGGAGACAAACTGGACACAGATACGGAAACAATTTGATATTTCACTATATCTATGATGATCATATTCAAGATGCTAAATGACCATGTCCACTTATCTGATATTTAAATTGTATACAGATTTTGAATTGTGATTATAAAGCACGAATCATCTGCAGATTTAATTCTCTATGCCTTTAATAATAAACAAACGGCTTTTTATTTTATGATTACAATAGAATTTTTTTAAATCATATTACAAAGTCATATTAAGACTCACTTTCATTCTGAACAAATAAATATATTGAATCTTATAATTGCTTGTTCAATATGTCTTGTTATTTTTTAAATGTCTTATAGAATCATCCATATTTATATCTTAAATATAGGTCATGACTTTTTAAATTCTAATATCATGTCTCTTCGAAAATAATAGTGCCTCTTAATGTAGTTACACCTTCTAATTCTCTTTTACCAATGTTTCACGAAGTGGCATGAAATATAAACATTTTTTTTTATTAAGTTAACACTAACATTAGTTTCTTCCATCGATGGCATTCGATTTCTATCTTTTTTCATGCAATTTCATCTGCCCTTGTTTATGGCCCCGTCTTTTATCAAAATTTGGAAAGACTTCACACTGTGTGACTCCCTCCTCCGGTAAACTTACCGCTCAATCTTTGTTTGCAACTTCCTGAAAATTCTCAGCACCAGTATTTCCGCCTATATCTTCAGCTTTCGTTGCTCTTTATGTCAAATCATATGTGTGTGCAATGTATGCTGAGAAATATATTGCAGACGTCTTGAAGATCAATAAAGGAATTGCTTTTGGATTTGTTTAGTCTTTCCATCTTTCTTAATGGCATTGAACGGAGATTGAACTTCCGCATATGTCAATCACTTCATTGTTGTGGCTCGGCTTTTGTCTTGTACTAGGCGAATTTGGGTTTTTCACCTTTCTTATCATACTCGGGTGGCCATTTGTTCATTTTTTACTTCACACCCTTCGAATTCATTAGACGTTGCGTACAATGAAGTCATCATCCGGCCACTATTCCTGATTATACTTTCTTGACATAGTACCATTGAAAATTCATCGCACCATTGTATTTGCGCAAGCAAGCGGAGGATGGGATGAGTAGTAGGCAATCTGCAAAGGAGATGTGATGAAGCAAAAACGGTTTGAATAACTTAAGTCTTCCTTGAGATGAGGCTCGCATTGATTTTCTCACATGCCTCGTCATCTGAAACTGGAAACTATCCCAATGCAGAGGAACGGGTGATGGACCTTTTACACAAGTTAAGTTATTCAAATTGGCATAGAATCCCACACTTTCCCCAAAGGTGCACAATGGCTTTATAAGACCCCACCCAACCAAGACTCTTCACAATGCAATCTAATAATAGATTTTAAGTGTTTCATGTATATAAGGATGGATTAAGGTGGTTTTAAAGTTCCTAGACTTATCTTCCACTCACAATAGCAAAAAAGACTCTAAACTAGCCTAAAGAGGCCTAAAAATCAGCATTTCACCCTTTTTGCCCCCTAACACAAAACTTTTCCAAAGGATGGAACAAATAAATGGTATATTTGGATACCCTTTTGGCCCTACCACAACATACTACAAGATTATTATGGACTACTTGGACCATGTATGACTGTCCTCACTATGTGACCACAAAATGCACCAAAATAGGGTGATTTAACAAAGAAACTACCACATAGAAATATCTCCAAGTTCTCAAACCTTCGACAGTATCATTAAATGACTCAAAACCTCTAAATCCAAGAAGAAATCAACCTAGAAGACTCGTAACATCAGAATCCCCAATCTAACGGCTTCAAACTCTCGATTTGAGGGTTTCTCCACTCTTACTTCTCCAAACTCTACTTATTTGGTAATTGATTCACCATTAATGTGCCAATATATGATTATCCAAATCATAAAAACACCTTTCCCTTAAGGCCAAATTCTCGCTGCTGTACTTGTACGAGCATTTTCAATGCACCCACACCCTATTTCAACCTATGATCACTTACTTCAAACCTTCTGCAAGTAAGATCATTAGAAACTTATAATACATTGTTAGTATTCATCGCTCCATGGATCCTATGCCTTTGGGTCCATGGAAAGGCTATGGATTACAGATTAGACTTCAAAATAAATGGAACCTTAACAAAATCAGGATTGCTGTAGATGATGGCACAGCAATGCTAAAAATTCTTCAAAGCCTTTCAAAACAGCTAATACACCTTCCAAATGTATTATTTGATCTTCCAATTCCTTAATCCGATCAGGAGTACATGGAAAAGATAAAGAACTTCGAATGAATTAATACATTTGCCGACACAGTCAAGTTGCTTCAAACAAAATGCAAGAACAAAGAGTTTAAAGTGAATCTAAATGCATTCAATTAGTAAATGAATGTTTTAGATTGATTGCTATTCCATCTTGTATCTGAAAATCAAAACAAAAAAAATGGATCCTAATAACAATGTATAGAACCCAAGGATTGCAAACTAAACTTGTGATTTTATTGAAAATCCTGTTCTTGCCGTACACTTCCAGGTTCTCTCTTTTTGCCAATACAAAGAGAGTTGATGACAATATAATAAATCAACTCTTAACTTCCACAACCATACACAACCCGTTAGAGGGATTAGTTAAGTGATTTTAACAATGAAATCCTATTTCCCTCCTAAATTGACTACTAACCGTTATACTTTGAATATTTAAACTTTTAAACTTTAAAAATGCTTAAAAACTTATTACTTAATCACTCCATGCTTATACTCCTTACTACCCAAAAGAACCCTTGGACACTATTGGTCCATATTACATCCAAATTTTGGCTCTTAAAACATATATGTGAAATCTATTTATTTGAATGCCATTGCAGGGCATTAAAACATCAAAGGTGCCAATATACTATAATTTATTGGATTTACATTGTTTAAGATCCCTTTAACCTCTTTGATCCTTTGATATTCTTTAGGTGACTTGATTGTCTTCATAGTCTTCTTGTGTACTTTAAATGGCTTCATGAATTGGTTGTTGATCCTTGGTGCCCCTGCACCATACTCCCCACCTGCAAGAAAACTCTTGTCCCAAGAGTTGTGGAGCTTGAAGGATGTCTTCAAAGTAGGGGTGAAGTAATCCCCCAATGCAAGCTTCTTTCTTCCACCTGCATTCACACACCAATTGTCGAAAGAACAACATAAGTTGGCTGGCTGTCCTTGGGAAGGACAATGAGAAGGCTGTAAGGCCTTCATCTTCCCTGATTCCTTGCATGGATTAGACCTCTGGTCCAACATCTCTATACCTTTGCTAATCTCTGGTTGCTTGATAGGACACTTGACTGTCCCAACTTGCACAAAGGCTAAGTCTCAAAGCTCTCCTCTTCTAGGACTGTCATGGCCACCTTTGGACTGTACTTTTTCTCCATTATACCAGCCAGTATCATACTTAACTTGCTTTGCTATCTCCTGCCCAAAACACGCGTATAGGTGCTTCTTGACCCCTTACTAAAGGCTGCAACTCAAACTTCTTGCCTTCATGGTGAACCAAATACTTATTAGTGAATCCACCATGGATTACTTTCCTTGACCATTGCCAAGACCTGCCTAATATCAGATGTCCACAACTCATATCCATAAGATCACATAACACTTTATCTCTGTATTGACCAATTGAAAATTTAATCATAACTTGAGTACTAACCAACAAATTGTGATTTTCAGTCAACCAAGTAGCATAATAAAGCTTAGGATGTACAAATGTTCTCAAATTCAACTTCCTAACAACTTTATAAGAAACAACATTATGACTTGCACCTGAGTCTATAATGTCTACATACTTTACCTTGAATTAAACAATTGGATCTGAAAATGCTTGGATTGTATGGTTGTCCTCTTTCCATCAGCAAACATTCGCCTTCTTCAGGTAAGACTTCTATGTTTCTAGATCCTTCTTTAGGCTTTGATTCTTCTTGGGTTAAGCTAACTCTTCTATCTTTTCCTTTGCCTTCAATCCACTTAGGACACCTGTAGGACTGATGGCCCACTCCATTACAAATAAAACATCTGCCTGTGAACACTCCATTGCCTCTTCCTCCACTTTTTCGACCTCTATACCCACCTCTTGTATTAGATGAGTAAGGCTTGTCCTTGTCCTTCTCAATGCTGCTCTGAAAATCAGTACTTCCTCTACTTCCTCTTCCTCTCATAGAAGATCCTCCTCTTGTGCTACTTTGCCTCTCTTGTCTCCTCTTAATCTTTTCTTTAGCTTTAATCGCCATCTTATAGCATACTTCAACTGATCTAGGGATAGCAAGACTAGGTTCATCTTGTATGTTAAATTTAAGTCCCCCCATGTACCTAGCAATTTTCTCTTCCACATCTTCATCATGACTCACCCTTATACCTTTGAACATCCATGTCTCTTTGCTTAAGACCTTGCATCTTCTTGTACAACTGAATCCTATAGTCATTTGGCAAAAATTTAACCTTCATCTTATCCATCATTGTATACCAAGATGTAATCTTTGGCTTTCTATTCCTCCATCTCTCTGCTTGAATACAATAGCACCATAGTAGTGCATGTCCTTTCAGTTTGGACTTTGCTATCTTCAACTTCTGATTCTCTTCAATATCCTCACACTCAAAGAAATTCTCCATGGCACTGAACCAATCTATTAATTCTTCATCATCCATCTTCCCTCCATACGTAGGAAAATCAGCTCTTGCCCTTATATGACCACTCATGATGGCTTTAGCAAACTTAACCATCTTTAATTCATTGGGATCTAACTCTTCTTCCTCTTGTAGTTCCTCTTCTTCTTCATCTTCATCAGCAACTTCTTCATCATGTCTGATGCTCGTCTCTTTTCTCTAAGGCCAATATTCTTTCCATCATGATTCTCATCTCTTTATCATTTTCAGCTTTTTCCTTCTTCTCTTGTTCAAGGGCTGCCTTTAGTTTCTTGCTATCTACCAATTGTTCTTTAACAATCTTTGCCAACTCCACGTTGGTCATCCTTGTAGGTAAATCTCCTTCCTCTCCTTCAGCCATGGTTCTTTGATCAACTTGGCAAATGAATCAACTCAAGGCTACACCTCAAAAAATATTTCTACTTCAAGGGCTTAACTAAGGATCCAAGAACCAACTTTCTCAAGACCACTAAAAAACCTTTCAGAATAACTTTCCCTTGCTCTAATATCACTTGATGCAAAGGAAAGGGTGATGGACCTTTTACACAAGTTAAGTTACTCAAATTTGGCTTAGAAACCCACACTTTTCCCAAAGGTGCACAATGGTTTTATAAGACTCCACCCAACCAAGACTCTTCACAATGCAATCTAATGATAGATTTTAAGTGTTTCATGTATATAAGGATGGATTAAGGTGGTTTTAAAGTTCCTAGACTTATCTTCCACTCACAATAGCAAAGAAGACTCTAAACTAGCCTAAAGAGGCCTAAAAATCAGCATTTCGCCCTTTTTGCCCCCTAACACAAAACTTTTCGAAATGATGAAACAAATAAATGGTATATTTGGATACCCTTTTGGCCCTACCACAACATACTACAAGATTATTATGGACTCCTTTGGACCATGTATGACTTTCCTCACTATGTGACCTCAAAATGCACCAAAATAGGGTGATTTAACAAAGAAACTACCACATAGAAATATCTCCAAGTTCTCAAACCTTCGACAGTATTATTAAATGACTCAAAACCTCTAAATCCAAGAGAAAATCAACCCAGCACACTTGTAACATCAAATACCCCAATTTAATGGCTTCAAACTCTTGATTTGAGGGTTTCTCCAATCTTACTTCTCAAAACTCTTCTGGACTTATTTGGTAATTGATTCACCATTAATGTGCCAATATATGATTATCCAAATCATAAAAACACCTTTCCCTTAAGGACAAACTCTCGCTGCTGTACTTGTACCAGCATTTTCAATGCACCCACACCCTGTTTCAACCTGTGATCACTTACTTCTTCAAACTTTCTGCAAGGAAGATCATTAGGAACTTATAATACATTGTTAGTATTCATCTTTCCATGGATCGTAGGCCTTTGGGTCCATGGAAAGGCTATGGTTTACAAATTAGAATTCAAAACAAATGGAAACTTAACAAAATCAGGATTAATCCACTGTAGATGATTGCACAGTAATGCTAAAAACTCTTCAAAGCCTTTCAAAACATCTAATACACCTTACAAATGTATTATTTGATCTTCCAATTCCTTAATCCAATCAGGAGTACATGGAAAAGATAAAGAACTTCGAATGAATTAATACATTTTCCGACACAGTCAAGTTGCTTCAGACAAAATGCAAGAACAAAGAGTTTAAAGTGAATCTAAATGCATTCAATCAGTAAATGAATGTTTTAAATTGATTGCTATTCCATCTTGAATCTGAAAATCGAAACAAAAGAAATGGATCCTAATAACAATGCATAGAACCCAAGGATTGCAAACTAAACTTGTGATTTTATTGAAAATCCTGTTCTTGCTGTACACTTCCAGGTTCTCTCTTTTTGCCAGTACAAAGAGAGATGACAATATAATAAATCAAATCATAACTTCCCCAACCATACACAACCAATTAGAGGGATTAGTTAAGTGATTTTAAAAATGAAATCCTATTTCCCTCCTAAAGTGACTACTAAGTTACTAACCGTTGTACTTTGAATATTTAAACTTTTAAACTTTAAAAATGCTTAAAACCTTATTAAATTGGAAACCTTATTACTTATTCACTCCATGCTTATACTCCTTACCACCCAAAAGAACCCTTGGACACTATTGGTCCATATTACATCCAAATTTTGGCTCTTAAAACATATAAGTGAAATCTATTTATTTGAATGCCATTGCAGGGCATTAAAACATCAAAGGTGCCAATATACTATAATTTATTGGATTTACATTGTTTAAGATCCCTTTAACCTCTTTGATCCTTTGATATTCATTAGGTGACTTGATTGTCTTCATAGTCTTTTTGTGTACTTTAAATGGCTTCATGAATTGGTTGTTGATCCTTGGTGCCCCTGCACCATATCCTCAGCTTATTTGGCAAATATCCTTTTAAAATGTTTCCATTTTAGTGATTTCAAATTTGCAAGATTCCCCTTTCCGATCTTTGATGATTCAATAAAGAGTGAAATTTAGTTATGTGTCTCCTTCAGATGCTAATACTGATGGACTAAGTCACAAGGTTCGAATTCAAATTCGACTTCGTCGATCATAAAATTCGAATGAAATTCAGGAAGGGTAAAAGTTCGGAAAAAAAAATCGACATTAAAATTTAGTTATATATATTTATATATTTTTTAATATTACTAATATATCCACAATTGTTAAAATAGTTTAACTAAATAACTCAATATCAGTTTAAAATTAAATAATACTATATTAAATTACAGTATTATGTTAAAATTCATAAAATTCGGATGACCTTCGGAAAGAGTTAAAATTCGCTGAAATTCGAATCAAAAGGATGAAATTCGGCGAATCCTGTGACTTAGCTGATGGATCTATATTAGCTCATCCCGGTTTTTGTTTTTTACTTTCAGTAGCTGAAACTGCAATATATGACCAAATGGTGAGCATGAAAAGTCACTTTCACTGTTGTAATTTTTCAAATTTCTGCTATGAAGATTTCAGTGATGGGTTCAACTGCTGTTCGCAAATAACTCAAGCAATTAAGTTCTGAATTCCATTCAAAGAATGTCATTTCAGGCTTAGAATTTTCCTCAGTTGTAGCAGGTTTGAAATCTTGGCTGACATGGCTAGGAGACCTTTGAAACCCCTAAGCAATGCCCTGTTTAACAGTAGGCTTGCAAATTAAATCTGTCATTCCAAACATAGTGGCAAGCTGGCACAGGGGTGATTACAACCAATAATTCCAAACTCCTTCAAACAACTCCAACAAAATACCTTGACACTTGGAAGAATGTTCTCAAGAACTGGACACCTCTCTACATGCCTCAAAACCTTTTCAGAACCCATCCATAGTGTTGGTTTCCATAGCATTATCATCTACAAAACGTAAAATGTTAATGAGAATAGATCAAATAGGAAGGAAGCTTAAAAGGAGGCCCAGATTCTCTTCTGAAAATTTGGGCTCCATCAGGTCTTTTATCAAGTGGAGGAACCACTGTCCAAAGAATTGGAAACACTTTCAACTGCAGAGTTCCTCCACTTAAGTTAGGGCAATTCCTGACACCTTGGATCTGGAGTTGTACAATCTAGAGTGACAACAGGCGTTGAAGGTGAATTAGGCATATAGTTCAGCACTTATTTGTGAGTTTTATCACTGTTTCCTCATTGTAGGCTTAATACAAGAAAAGGGCTTTCATAAGGGCATTGGCTCAAAGAGTAATAATATTCATCATCTGGGATAATGTTGATATTTATAGTATTGATTGCCCAATGAATGTGATCAATATTATCTTAAAAAAGTTTGATGCATGTCAATTCCATTTCCACGCTATGTCAAATTGTGCAAAGAATAATACAAGGTTTCTATAAGTGATTTATATAAACACAAAAAGATCCTCAAGTCAGGCAGACCTCTCTATGCACTATTTTCTCTCTCTATGTAATGTCAACAGCTCCACAATCTTTAGACTCAAGCAATATCATCCCGCATCCTTTCTCAGCACATGCTAGACACTTCCATTTAATGTCTGGTTGCAGGTACATGAAGGGTGCAAACAACACATATGATTGATAAATGTGGACTCTTTTGAAAAAGAATGAATGAGGATGTACTACTTCAGGGATTCCTCTCAAGATCAGGTACCAAATAATTCATGTAGAATTGTTAAAGCCTATCTATGCTGCACAATAGTTCACAAAATAGGCTTATAAGTTAATTGCGATAAACAATTTATCTTTATCTGAAGATCCCAAAGACATTCTGTAGAGAGAGGTTTTCCTTCATTATCGTTATAGGCACTAAATCTCTTTCACTATTACCACTACAGTATTTGGTGCAGTAAATGAAGTAGTAAAATTCAAATATGATAGATTATTAAAGTAGGTGAATTATGCTACTGTTCCCTCTTGGAAACAATAATTGAAGCACAATATAATCCTCTCTACATTTTAGAAAGGATAGAATAGTACGCATGCCATGAAGTTTATTTCGAAGGGAAACCCACAACTAAGAAACTGCATGATGTGATTTCCAAAGCACTTGAAAATTTGTTATCCTATAGGGGCTATATATCTAACCATAATTGTGATCTGGCCAGATTTAGTTCAAAACCAGTTTGATCAGAAAAATTTGGATTCATCCAATTTGGTCTTGATTTCTAATTTTACAATTGCTATAGACATTTTACCATTTTTTCCAGATTGTTGATTTTCAGTTTTTTTCTGACCTCCTGAACAAATTGAATTTTTCGAACCTAGTTACCATAAATCTAAGCAGTGATGGAATGTATGCCTAGACCCATAATAAGCACAGCTTTTTGTTATGTCTCTGACCCAAACAATCTTAATTTGAAAATGACTTAGTATTCCCACATACTATCTTACTTTGATTGTCCTTGAAAGGCAATTTCATATTTCACATTCATCTGTCAGTAGAAAGTTTTGTAAACAACTTCAAATCACCCACAAATTGGCATTCATAAATTGCCAACCTGAGATTTCTTTTTTTTGGTTATTCCTGCTGCACTTTGGACAGATGTCATGCCAAACTATGTAAACCATTATTTATTAGAATAATGTAATGTTTCTTTAATAGTCATCTTAGTTGCTTTAGTAAGTTTCTTTTTTATGTCTATGTTAACGATTGTTTCATTTAAAAACATCATCTTGTAATCTCTTATAAATGAACTTCCCTCTCTATTGTACATATCAATTTATAATAACATTAATATCCATAATTTAAGTTTATTTAAGACAATTGTTTGTCAAGCTAAATCACATGAATAAATATGCTCCATCATATTCGCTTTTTGATTTTATCATCCAGGCGAGCACGATTCACCTTCAACCTTGTAATTAGGCAAAAGTTGAGGCAAGTTTTATTCCATTATGTATCATCTTTTTGTTTCTTCAAGCTCAGTGAGCTTAAAACCAGACATATTCCTAGCTCGAAATTTTCAGAACAGGTGTCACTAAGGAGAAAATTAATATTAAAAAATCAACATGTCCAACTATATTGGGCTTTAACCAAATCAAATCTACAATTTATGCATTTAACAAAATGCTAACAGTGTTTCCTCCACGCTAGTATACATTCTTCTGTTCATATAAGGAAAAAGTAAAAGGTGGAGAAAGAGATGGACGGAGAGTGAGCCATCATCACTTTACAATACTACCATGGAAAATTTTAGTTACAAATATTTTTCGTTTCAAAAAAATTATCCAAATATTTCCAAAATTATTGGCCAAAATTTTTCGTTTCATGCTACCTTTTTTGCGAATGAGGTTAATCATGGATACTTCTGGAGGCTGCACTTGGATAACATACATGTTTTCAATCAAACCTTTAGTAGGTTTAGCAATGAGATTAAAAGAAGACCTCACAATGCTTCTAGAGAGATGGTTTACATGCAGAATCAAATTCAAGATCCGAAAAGCATGGTGTGGATGGATGGCAATAAGATTAAAAGAAGACCTCACAATGCTTCTAGAGAGATGGTTTACATGCAGAATCAAATTCAAGATCCGAAAAGCATGGTGTGGATGGATGGCCCCTTGGGCTGGATAGCTTGGGTGGACACCTAGGCTGATGAGCTTTACTTGGTGTCATGGTCTATGATTTTGTTCTGTTGTTTCGTTGTATATACTTCATTTTTTATGGTGTGAGGCTTGGCCTCTGAACTTTGATTCTCTGTGATCTCTTGTAATTTTGATCTCCTTATTTCTAATATAAAAAATTTTGCCTAATAATTTATAAAATAACATATGTATACTCATAATTGTCGATTTCTGCCAATCAGGATAGGAATATTTCTGTGATCAGAGCTGGGGAAGGGAATGCCGGCAGAACAATTGCATGTGCAACAGGCTACGGATGCAATCCTAGTCCACTCAAGCTCTTTGGAACACACTAAAATTCAACAATAATCTGAACATAAAACATCTTGGGGAACAATCTATCAAAGAATTATTGGAATTTATGCAAGATACTGGAACTGTTTCACCAGGGAATCCACAATAAAATATCAAAATGTAAGAAACTGTACATGTTTGAGAAAGAGTAGCTGGATTTGTACAATTGATATGTTTAGGATAACAAATTAAAATCATAGTTTCTATGCCTTCCAAAAAGACATGGTTTCTTAAAATTATAACAAAATAAAACGAATTTAATCTCCTCTGGAAAGGTGCATGATGCTAGCTAACTGAACAAATTAAGCATGCAGTAAATGAGTTGCTAAAATAAACTGCTCATGTTGAAATTAAAACACACCTACAGATAACTTCAAGAATCCATAGTAAACATCAAGCTCCATAGGACTAATGAATAACAAAATCCACTGTAAACTCACCTCTCTGTTCTAGCAGCGAATTTCGTAATCGCTCTAGTTCATATTTCCTCTTCCACTCAGCCGCTTCTTCTTGTGCATGAGCTTTCCCCTCTGCCACGCGCCTCATTGCCTTGGCTACAGCTGCAAATTAACACACTAGAGATATTAGGAATATATGCTAACTGCAAACTTCAGCCTCTAACAAAGAATAGGGGAAGCAAATGAATTAAAAGAACCTAATAATCAACAGTATTCACTGTTTGAGAAAGATAAAGAAAAGATTCAAGGATGAATAAAAACTGAATTGTTGACAGATCACTGATCTAAATAGTTACCCAGGCCCAGGCACAGCCATTCAATGATGTATTTCATGTTAATAGAATTGTATGTGGGAAAAAAAAGCAGGAAATTGGAAAGAATCGGGATATCCATAAAATAATCAAAATCTAATTTGATGCTAAACTAATTTGATAGATATTTGGATATGATTTTGGAGAGACTAAAATTTAATCTAGAAACCACTTCTTTTTACTATTTATTAACATGGACAAAAGAAACAGAATTTTCCAAATAGTTACAACAAAATTTCAATGTTCCACCAGGACACGAGGGACATGGAGACTCAAACAGGGCATCCTCTTTTCAGGACTGGACAGCGCACTCCATTTGGTGAATAAATTTTCCAAGTATTAGAAAGGGTTCTTCAAGCTACACTTCGGAATAAACAATTTCAAAATTAGGCCAGATTCTACAGCTTGTTTTAAACAGAATACATGAGATACAATTATTAAAGAAATTGCAAGGAAGTTGAATCATTATAATCAAAACACATTAAAGGAAAAATGTTTAACATTATACAGTGGATGGTCAGGATATAGCCATCAAAGATGCTCCAAGGCCCGAGCAAGGACACTGGAGAAACTGAATCAAAGGCCCCAGCAATAAGGATATCAAAGAAACTGAATTAAAGATCAAAGAATATCAGAAGCACATGGACTTTTCTTAAGAATTCAAATGATGTGTCTTCTTACAGAACCACTGAAGATACCTAATCAAAAGCACGGGTAAAGTGTGGAATACTTGGAAATTGAACCAAATGAGAGGACCATATCTTGATCAGAAACATGAGTCTATTTGGCATACAAGAGAGCTGATTCAAAGAGTTGCATTTCTAATGCACGTGCTACCATGTCATCTCTTGTGAGCAATTATCAATCTTTATTCCTTAAGAGAGACTATCTAGAAGCTGATGCACACACAAATGAACAAGAAGGCTCACCTCAAGCTTGTTTTAGTGGGAGGAGGCGTTCTAAGCCTTAGTACAAGATTCAGCATTCCTGAGGCATTGAGTATGATTCCATTTTGGCACTTGTTATTATAGATAATTATGGATGGATTGGTGATCATAAGTGTTATAAACAAATAAATCATCAATAGTGAGACCTTTTTGTCCTCACCAAAATTCTGAATGATGATCATATGCTAATTTGGATGGATCATTGTGAAAATAGCTTAGTTGTTGATTCATAAAACGAATCTGATTCGGGCAAGTGAATTGGATTAGTGGATTCAAGATTTTTTTTCCCAACTATGATTTGTGGAGGATTCCTGTGTGCATATACATATATATATATATGCACACACACACACACACACACACACTGAAAAATAAGAGAAATATGCATAACTCTAAAACTAAATCATTTCATAGTATGAATCTATGATTCTAGCATGGATCTATGAATCGAGTGTACTTCATAATTGAATCCAATCCAAGCACTTTACTTCAAAGTTCAAACTAGCAACTATGAGAGAGCAAAATAGAGAGCAAATGAACTTGCATCATGAATAAAAGGGTCGTTTTTAGGATTTGAAGCAAGAAAAAACATTAAAAATTTAACTCGAGCCCACCGTTTTATGTTTTTGTGCCTTGTATTGTCGCGAATCCGCATTGGATCCTCGAGTTGTGGCTTGGATCATGCCCGAATCCGGATCTAGTCTGTCTATGACGAATCTGGCAACCAAGGAAAATATGCATGCAAATGGCCATCCCAATACTGATCGTTTAGCATGGACATGATGTCAGAGGAAATAAAGTGGTTATACGAAGGAGAGAATAATCCAAAAGACATTGTTTACCAGTGTAATACGGAGACTCGCACCCACCTCCAAAACCTCGAAGTACCCATCCTGGAGACGTCCCCAAACCAGGGACTTGCGTACCCAAGTACCCCTACCTCCACCATTCTGCAACCATGCTTCCGTTGGAATGGGTACTTGGATTTCTATTTGAATTTTGTTTTTTGAATGTTACTATTGGGTATGCAATATGTTACTATGTTGAATGTTGAATTGTTCTAGTTCATGTTGCAATTTTGATATGTTAAGTATTTCAATTTGGTATGTTCTACTGAAACATCATTTCATAACAATTATTTCAAGTTCTATGTGTATACTATACAACACCCCTCCTTGCCTCGTCCTCCTTACCAGCGTCCCCCTATTGTGCCCAAAATGAGGCTCATTTTCTCCCCGTCCCGAAAACTCGTCCCGACGTCCCCCAATCCCGATGTACCCTAGTACTAGGGTTACATTGCTGTTTACAAAAGGGTGGGAGCAATTATTGTAATCCCCTTCCATATGGCTATGTTTAGTTCATGCACCATAGGTTGTATGTAGGTGTGTGAGTATTGGCATGCTCTAAGTTTTTACAGGGATACCTTAATAACAATAATTAATATTTATTATCACTAATATTATTTGAGTGATGTTAAATATTGTGATAATAATTAATAGTATTTAGTTGAACTTATTTATCTATAGTTATCTATGGTTATAAAGTTAACCCTTTCCTAGACATATTGATTATTAAAACCTATGTGGGTAATTCTTAACATCAGAGAGAGCCTATATTCAAGTATAACGTTGAATGAATACCTTTTTTGTGCAATGTATGTATATTCAATTTTGTGACCCTTATTAATATTTAATGGTGACTTGATTATTTTAAGAAAATATTAATACTAATTTAATATTAATAACACTTTAATATGATGGATTTATAGTTCACTTAATGAATTGACATTATTAAGAAATTAATGTGTCTTTTAATGGCATCCCATGTATAACCGTCATAGGCACATTTATTCTCTTGTTAATAACTATTTATGGGAAGACATCATTTTGTTTTACGGGAGGAGTATTCCTGCAAGCACTTGGGGAATTTGACCCTAGGGAGATGCCACGTCATCCTTGGAAACATGGGGGGAGATAGAGAATATTCTCTACATCATGGTGCCTCACTAAATTTGACAAAGTATCCCTCTCATAGCCAGATCTAGAGCAAATTATTTTTCTATGACTAGAAAGACCGCGGATGGAGATTTACATGTGATTGCAGTGCTCTTCTTATAATCTCGAATCCATTCCTTTTTTTATTGAGTTCATAATTTGAGGTATGGTCAATTTCTCCATTCAACCCTGTCATCATTTCCAAGCTTTACTGAGACACTATCTTTGTTTCAATAATTTCATTTCAAACACTTACATGTATCTTATTACTACCACATCTAATTGGAAAGAGATTTGTTCTTGTTGATCTCTATTTTAGCCCATGTGTTACTGTTGGGACAATGTATTCCATTAACACATTATAACTCTAGTACCATATTATGTTGATGCCTTACCATTTTTCAGTCTCTAAATTTTGTTGGGTTCAAATAGATCTCTTTTATATCACTTGTCTCTTCAGATAATACTGTAGGATTAATATGCATGATCCAATGTTTCCTAGTAGCACTACCTTGGATTAGGTATTTGTGCATCTAGACACTGGGCTTCCTACTAAGTTTGTAGTTACTGTCAGATTGGTATGATCATGAGATTCATTATTGATGGTAAATCGTCATTAGATAAATATTATTATTATATATATTATTATTATATTATATTATTATATATTACATATATAATAATATATATATATATATTAATTTATATATTATACATATGATTATTTATATATTATTAATATACTAACTAATGATGATTAACTATAGAGACGTGTCTCCTCTTCTCATATTTATGAGTCCTCAAATATGCATTTGGAAAATACCAATAACAATGGTAATATAATTACATTTGCAGAAACCGATCCATGTTACTCAACATGGTATCAGAGCAAGGACTACAAATGTAATTGAAAAATCAAACTTTAATGGATCCTCATCAATGTAGAACTATCTTCGATGAATGGTAACATCAATATACACATGATGAATGGTAACATCAATATACAGATGGCGATACTCTTAGGATCGAAATTAAAATAGAAGGTACTGTATGCCTAGAAGGAACGGAGGGATGATTTTCAAGCATAAACATTCATCGATGAAGCAAAGAGAAATTGCCATAAGTAATTGCAGGCAAATTCTTTCTAGAGAACTTCATTGGAGGAAAGAACAGATATAAGCAGCGAGCTTTCGATATCAGTCTCCGAAATCACTAGAAACTTCAAATATTGGCACCATTCAGGAATAGCAGAAGTCATTGACGTTACAAAAGATTAAATTTCTCAAGCATTGCCCTCGATGGAAATATCAATCCTTCAATTGCCAATCACATCATCCATATTGATGGATCATTAATATGACACTTCATACATGGTTGCGAAAAAATCCAAGGGATATGATAGAGCCTCACACCACAGTTAAACAACAATTTGAAACACCTCACTTTTCTAAAATAATAATCACGGAAGCTCAGCCAAAATCCTCATACTCCATCAGCGATCAGGGAATTTGTAATTAGTTGTTGTAACTTTATTTAACTATGGAAGCGTTGATACTAGTCAATATCGAGTGAAGGCACAATCGTAGCATCAAGGCTTAGCTGGATTATATGCATGAATACTAAACCGATAGAGGATGAATGCATAGGTTCAACCCAACACATGGCAATGGCCATCGATTGCAGGAAGTGATTTAATTCTACTCATAAATGAACGCTTCCATGTCGACTCCAGAAATAGGGAGATAGACACGTAACCACCAATGAGGATCAATCAGCGAAAAGGTGTAAGGACTCACAACCATGTATTCAAAACAAATAACCACACATTCAATGCAAAATAACCACAAAACTGGAGCAATCAACAAATAGGTCAAAAGACCAGCGACCACATTTAGTGCAAAATTACCATCAATTTGAGAAAGGAATAATAGTAGCAACAAATTGGAGTCAAGTCATATAGACAGTAAGCAAGGAATAGATGTATATTACACAACCCTGCAAAATAACAATATCAATACATGTGCATCGGTCAAAGGAGGCAGCACCCGGAGTGATAAGAAAGAAACATATGGGAGAAAAGATATTTGAAAGTAGTGAAATAGGTCGTGGGAGGAAGTTATAAGGAAGAAAAGAAGCATATTAGATGGTAGATTGTAAAGGGATAAAACGAGATAACTGTGCAAGGAAGACCTTCCACGAAATGACAATTATTATATTAGAATCAAGTGACCCTTGCCAAGTATTGTGGCAAGTACCACGATGACAAGTAAGATACATAATCTACACCGAACAAGGCCAAAGTACTTAATGAAAGGCATATTCAGAAGGGGGCTGGGTATCCGCCAAGCCCAATGGAATCTCAATTCACATGGAATGAGAATGTGAGGGGTGATAGTCAAGTAAGGGACTAGCCTCATTGGTCAAGCACACTGAATATAGATTTAAAAGGGGGTAAATACCAATTTATATGAAGATATAAAAGGGCAACATATTGGATGCAAGAAAAGAGTCAAACACATATTTAACGAATATTAACAAAAACTCTCGCCTACAATTTCATATGCAATGCGACTATGGAGGGACTCACCCCAAATCGAATATTAAATAGAGAAAAATTAATATAAACCATGCATTCATCAATTTCTATTGTTCTGAATGACATACCAACATGTGTCAAATATCCACTTTGAGAATATGATACATTGAAATGAATGTTATAAACAATGACTTAAGGTTAAAAAATTTTGCATCAATTTACATTTGAAGAGATTATTGAATGCAACAATGAAAAGTAATCCAATAATCATATTATCTTTAGTCAGCAATTTCAATCGAAGATTGATTTAAAGGTGATATTATAATAAGAGAAAATATCATAAGATAAAATACAAGTGATTCATTAATTCATTTAAAAGGGGTGCAAATTATTATGAGCTAAGATCAGTTATTATTATGATGGAAATTTGACGAAGGAAGATTCATATGATATAAGATGAGACTTTTAGGTTGTAAGAATAGAAGTCACAACACAGAGTTTTCAAGTATCAATGACAAAAGGAAGAGCATGAGTCTACAGTTACTCTCTATGGAGGAACAAAGATTGAGCAAGCAACTAAAATATTTTCAGTGAAATCGTCATTACATATACAAGTATTAAACAAATTGATTAAGACAAACAAAAGCGCTATGAAGTAAATCATTGAAGCAAAAGGGCAACATTTGCAATGTATTACTATGGCATCTCGTTTTACCTCAGCATCATGGTGAACAAGACATTGGCTGATCAATCTTCAAAACCAGTCCTTTGTTATCTAGTGTTGATCAATTAATCGAGCAAAGACTTAGAGAAGTTAAATTGAGTTCCTTCTTGCCTACTACGAAAGCAACGACCATGTCTATATATGCTAAGATCACAGAAGGATTGCAAACTCACTCCTAAAATAAATGTTTTGATTCTATACAATGGAATGAGTGGGAAGTTTACATTGTGGGGGGGGGATAATAACAATCAATGCTCCATTCCCACTTGAACCATCTTTGAACTTTCATATGCAAATAAGGAAAGAAGGTTGGTACTTTACACATGCTACCACATATTGAGCTGACTCAATATTACGATAGTAGCTCCAAAGAGACTGTGATCTAGAATTCATTAGTCATCTAATGATCAAGATGGATGAAGTGAGGCTCTTGAAGCAAACATCTTTGATGATTGAAATTATGAGATCCTTCTACATTAAGAGGGAGTATGACACTTCTAAGGCAACGCAAGAGCTTAGAAGATTGATACTCAAAGGTAGTCTAGAAATACATGTGGGTGACTGCATGATGTTGATGGACCTACTCTTATGTATATCATGAGGAAGTGATGACTTATCACCAGAAAATCAGAAAATTGATATCAGATTCAGAGTGAGTTCGACAGGCATCCTTGGGTGAAGAGAGTTTCTGAGGAAGTAACTAGAGGACCTAACTTCCTAAGATCGATATTCAGAGGAAGAAATTTTGAGATGCAATCATTTGTGAATGATATCTTCTCTATGAGGAGAAGTTCTAAGAGAAATTCTTTGTAATGCGCTCTCCTCTATGAGAGAGAAGTCTGAGGTGAAAACCCTTGTTCCACCCTCTAGTAGCAGCTATGGTGGGTCTACCTCTGACTTGGTTCATAGTGTATATCAAGTGAGTTACTACATGATGTTGTTGTGATTATGTCATGAAAGGTGACAATTTTTCATTGATGTATATATTTAGAGGGGAGCTATTGAAAGGTGACGATCTTATTAATAGCTGGACCTGTTATCATAATAGACTACATTAAGTTGTTGTCCCGGAGTGCTGGAAGTTATGATAACGAACAAAAAGTAACTATTGAAAAGTGACGATCTTATCAATAGTGGACCTATCTCCTAACACCAAAATGTGTTGGAGCAAGTGTTATCATAGTTCTTCAAGCCGAATTTTTTCGGACACCTTGATAACCAACTCATCATGGTTCTTCGGACCGGATTTTGCAGGACACCGTGAAATTAAATTGTTATGGTTCTTCGGGCCGGATCTTGCCGGAGACCATAACATAAATTTATTATAGACCACACTTAAGGTGGTGTTTAAACTTATTTTAAAGTTATAGAAATTACTCCAATTCCCTCTTTGCTGAAGTGTTGAGACATTTAGCCTCATTGTGAATCGAAGCCAATTCTATATATGATATATGTAATATATGTGTATGTGTGTGTTGATGGATTTATGTTGATATCCTTAAATATGACATTCTGGGAATATCATACTGATATGATATCTCTTCATATACTCAAGAACATAATATGTTCTATATCAATCCTTCCTAACTAAGAGGGAGTGTTAAGTTTGTAGTTACTATCAACAGTCAGATTGATATGATCATGAGATTCATTATTGATGGTAAATCATCATTAGATATATATATATATGTGTGTGTGTGTGTGTGTGGTTATTTATATTATTAATATACTAACTAATGATGATTAACTATAGAGACATGTCTCCTCTTCTCATATTTATGAGTCCTCAAATATGCATTTGGAAAATACCAATAACAATGGCAGTATAATTACATTTGCAGAAACCAATCCATGTTACTCAACACTTCCAACTGTTTTTCCTCTTTAAAACTGATCTCTAGAATTGCCCTCATTGATTTAATTGAAATTAAATCTATGTAATGCAAAAATATGGCTATGCCAATAATGAGCTTTGGTGACCTCTTTTCCTATTTCTTTGCTGGCTTATCGCATTTAGCATGTGGACTAAAATGTTTCATTTGTGAAGTTTGTTTTTATGATGTTCTCTTCAAGTGTAGCCTTCGATGTGACTGGTTTTGTTTCATAATTGAGGGTTGCAAGTGCCAGTATTGGTCTGGATGCACTGCCAATCAAACTAAAGTGTATTTCCACAATTTTGTCGCCATTTCATTTGCTAGTCATATTTGGATGGCTGTCATCTTTGAAGAATGCTATTGGCATTGGAGGACTGTATGCTTGTTCTATTTGTATTCTGCTTTGATTTCTTCCTTTGCCTATTTGGCATCTGCAAGGTTGTAGAATATCATCCTAAACCTACCAGTTCAAACTCTTTAAACAATTACATTTTGTATTCTTGTATACACTGTATTGTAAATGGATTTCTTTTATTTATATTGTATGCTGAAATCAGTCCAGCAGTGTGACATGATCTTAAAACATTAAACCCATGCAATTCGGAAACTTCCGCATTCATTAATGCTGCCCATTACAATTTCATCATTTCATATTGATATTGTTTTGGAATGTGAGGCTGTTTGCTGCAGCGTATTTCTGATCCATCTCAAAATTAAATCCTTAGCATTAAATCATTCTCATTTACCATCAACTTCTTCAAGGCAGATTTAGAATTAATAAATGAATTGGTGAATCATTATTAAATCAGATTTAAATTCTGCATTAGTTAAACTATGCAAGTAAATAGAAATTTAAAGTTGTAAGTTTATTCAGATCATAGTTCCAAGAATCGCGGCGATTCACATGATTCACGCGATTCAGCGATTCAATTCAAGCCAAATGATTTCTTGTGAATTGGTGAATCGAATCAGAGATAAAGGGTTTATGAAATAAGTAACTCGCTAAATTTCAAGGGATTTTTAAATTTGCCGATTCGTGGCCGACTCGATTCTGATTCATGGCCGATTCACGATTCAATTCGGCCTTTGCCAATTTTGATCCGATTCCGATTCTCGTTACTTTGATTCAGATTTTCTTGAGTTGATTTATTAATCATAGATTATATAATATTAAGCCAAAAAAAAATTTAAAATTACTAAGAATAGGTACTTAATATTAGTTGGTTGATTCTTTAAATAAAGGCTGAAATATTTAGATTTGTAATTAATTGCCCACTGCTGAGTGGATCAACTTTGTAAAGAAATGTAGTTGCTATTTCCTAGCATCATTTCCTAAGCTTCTATCAGATTTATCTTCTCTTGAGGCTAATAAAATAGCAGGCTGACATACAACCCATTGGAATTTTGTAAGAATCTTTAAACTCGTGTACAATTCAATCTATTTTACACATGCCTATAAGGTATCTTAATATCTGACAATCACGTATTTTCTTCAACCACTCTCCTTTTCGTAAATTATTAAATCTGCAACTTTATTAACACGGTAGCTTCTTGCTTCTACCATTCTTTTTCATTTCATTGAAAACTATAATGAATCATTTCCTTGAATCTTTGATTTCAATCTTAGATGTATTTATAATTAATTCTTACTGCAAGTAGTTGGTTTCTAGTTGCTTGGAGAAACTAAAAACATCTTCTCTTCTACAAAAATGATCTATTTTGAACCATTAATTACTTATAAATATTTCAACAGAGTTAGTTTTGTGATCAAACTGTTTCTTCATTAAATTTAGTACTTGTGCTATTTATACTTCTAGTCCCTTCCAACATCAAAACTAGATGCTGGAATAGAAATCAATTCCCATATAATAGAACCAATTACTTTGAACTTAATTTTGTTTAAGGATTAGAGACTTCTTTTAGTTATTTATTGTTGTTGTAAAGTTTCTTACCAGATTTCAAATTCGTGGCTTGCTGATGCACAATTTTATTGCAGGTATGAACACTGTTGACAAAGGATAGATTTGCTCCAGAATCTGTAGAAGTTAGTACAGAAATAAAAGAGATAATATATTATTCTTGAACTTGGAATGTCCTTCAATCCTTTGATGTGCTTGCATTAATTGATTTTGATGCCTTGTTTATTCAGGCAAGTCAAGTATACATATCGCACGAAGGGGTGTGAGGGTGAATGGTCATGTCTCTGAATGGAGACATGAACATTCACAATCACACCAGTTCGGTGTTAATTAATCATCTCTGATTTGTTACAGACTTTAACACAAGTCTAATAATGTATTACCAATCATTATAAACTGCAGCCCGATATAAAATATAGATCGATAGTGATCTAAAATCAAAGGAATCAAAATAAGTTTCAATCATGCCTTAAATGATCTCAAAATATATATATATATATGATTGTCGGTTTCAACTGTGCATTGATTCACATACAGCAATAATACATATGCATATGTATATAACAGTATGTGCATCATATATATATATATATATATATATATATATATATATACATATATGCTGATCACAGTTATTGTCAGACCGAAGCTACATGCTTTAACAGTTGTATTATATCCTAGAAAATCTATCCTTGATCATGTAAGTTTAGTTTGCCAAATTAGTCTGTGAACTTAATTTTGTTTAAGGATTAGAGAGTTCTTTTAGTTATTTATTGTTGTATTATATCC
Source organism: Cupressus sempervirens (assembly GCA_028749045.1). Classification (NCBI taxonomy): domain Eukaryota; kingdom Viridiplantae; phylum Streptophyta; class Pinopsida; order Cupressales; family Cupressaceae; genus Cupressus; species Cupressus sempervirens. The sequence continues at coordinate 285,546,529 of CM053793.1, read as the reverse complement.
TAGAAAATTTATCCTTGATCATGTAAGCTTAGTTTGTCAAGTTAGTTAATTGGTAATTTAAAGTGTGTTTTTAGTTAATTGGTAATTTAAAGTGTGTTTTTAAACTTTAATTTTTGTTTCAGTAATGTGTGTATTTTTGTTTCAGTAAAGTGTGTGTGTGTGTGTGTTATGTTTATGATATTTCTTTTAAAACACTAATTAGGGAGAGAGTAATAATTTAATCTTTGAAGATTTTTAAATAATATGTTAGACAATAAGATTGAATATTAATTATGAATGATAATATGTTTACGTAATAAGTTTTAAAAATATCTAGAAATACATTATTAAATAAATTGTCTATTTTCAAATGGGTTTAGGAAAATTGGTACCTCATTCTAAGTTTTAATTCATTTTGTGTTTAATCAAAAAAAAATTTAATTCCAATGTGAAATTTGTTTTGGGTGTTAATATATTTGCATTTAGTAGTGATTTTGAATGAGCATTATATGCTCTATAAGAGTGGCTATGTGTTTCTTGTTTCTTATAGTGTATGTCAGCATGACCTCTCTCTAGGATATTGCATGTCAAACTAGAGTCCTTTTGTTAAGAATCCTAGCAATACATATTTCACATTGTGATTATAGATTTTGCTTATTTAAAATAAATTATTTGTATGTTTGTGAGGTTACTATGGATTTTTCATGAGAATGCATAGGTCAATATTTATATTTTGTTGATGCATTGACGATGTTTAATTTGGGTTTAATTATACATTATTATTTTCTTAGAATTAGTAGTTTTGCATAAGAAGAATTTGATTTTGAATGTTTATACTATTGTTTGAGGAAATTTTCTTAGGGTTGTCCTAGAATGCCTGAATAGTTCAAAATGATAGTATTTTTTTCTAGTTTTGTCTCCTCTCATCCACAGTATTTGATTTGAGTAACCTTGTTTAGTATTTTCATGTGATGAGAATTTATGTGGTGAGTGCTAATTATATGATCCTTGATTTGTGGGGCTATTTGTTTCAGGAGTTATCATGTCGTACCAGAGGTTGTGGTATTGTCTGGATGTATTACATTTTGGGCCTAATTACATAATGGAGGTCGCACGTAGGTCCTAGTCATGTTTCTTGATATCTAATTGTTAACATTGGCTGATTGTTTTCTTGTGACAAGTGGGACTCCTTTTGATGAGAGGTATTCATGATATTATTATGTTATAGTTTATTGGTATTCTTGAAGCCTCATTAGGCATCTGATGGATCAAGGAGACCTTACATATCCAATTTTGTGATGTGGATCCAAAAGAGGACTTACTTGTGTGCTAAGTTGTAACTAGTACTATGGATATATGATGGAACCTAGAGAGTTCCAATGTGATTCTCATAAGGATGTTTATGTACTTTATCGTCCTCATTGTTTTGGCATTGTGAATCCTATTGATGACTTTGTGTCTATGCTCCAAACATGGCCTTGTTGGCCTCTTGAGTTTCAAGGATTTTTCTAAAGCTCCATTTGAGATTGTTGTCTTTGTGCTTCCTTTTGATTCTAGTTTGGTGCATTGGGTCTTTCTAGGAACATAGTGTGAAGGGTAGCTTGCAATGGGAGTCAAGGCCTAGAGTGGTCAGTCTAGAATAACCCATTGTGAATTTTTTAATCAAGTAGTAACTTAATAAAATTAACTAAGTTGGGATTTCACATTAATAAAAGATAATGATGCCTTGCCCATGCCTAGAGTATGCATGCACTCTTTAATGAGGATGGGTAAAGAAGGCATGGTCATCCATGAGGCGTTGATCTAGCAATACAAAACTTCAGTTCAAAGAGGTGGTTGCTTCCACATGATGTCCACCTAGACACTGGGTTTGAGAGGTTACGGTGTGGCACTAGCATGGAACCATGTGATGACACCCTTCCATTTGTATTCTAGGATTCCCTCATATTTGTTTTAGATTTGCCTCTAGTATAGGATGTTTCCTTGTGATTGTTCTTTGTTATCTTATTGTTTACCCTTGTAGATTTCTATGTCACTTCTTGGATTGGATGTTCTAGATTACTTCCTTTCTTATGTTCAAACTTGGCGTGGGGCCTTGTGTTATCTCCTAGCTCGAGGGAGTGGACCTCAAGGTTCCACATGGTTCGGTGGAGAATAGTTTATCTGTCAAGTATTTTTCCAAGAGTTGTTCGTGAGCCTTGGATGATCAGGCTAAGTTTCCTCTTGCAACTTCATGCTCATGTGGCTAGATGGTTCTATAGTTCTTTGTATCTTATTATGGTTCATGATGATGTACCATGATTGTTATTTCATTGATGTACTCATGTTATATGACAAACTCCTTAAGAGTTAAAGTGTAGAATTTATGCATAATATGATATATGGATTACATGTAATTTGTAATTTAGACATTGTATCCATGTGTAGTTGTAACATAAAGGAAGGAATGAACAAGTATTGGATTTTCAATCATATAATATTTAGGTTATCCAATTGTAACATTAAATTTATTTATTCATAATACAAATTTGCTCATAGTTCATGTCGGTCTTAAAGTATTTCCATGTATGATATGTTTTTCTGGTAGTGGCACTAGGGAACCTATGAGGACTTAGTTGATTAATTAATGATAAAAAATGCATGTTTGTATTTTAGGAAATGTATCATTATGATTTAATATTAGAAGCAAAAATATTACAATGCATGTTGCACCTAGATAAACAAAAAAAAAAATCCATTTTTCCTTTAATGGTTGTATTTTCCTCTCGAGTTCCTTGTTGGGGTGTTACAATCGTTCTTCATTGTTGGAACAATATGACGACACCATTGCACCTCCTTGTACATGCCCTATCTCCAAGGTACTATACTACACAAATACTTTGCATCCTAGGGAGAGTACCACCACATAGAGATTTCGAAGTTGTTAATGGATAAAGTGGGCATTTAGTAGACTCTTCAAAGATCTAGAGGTGGAGACAAGTGTTACAAAAGAATTTGAATTATTTGTCTCAGGGAAAAAACATACACCCTATCTTATCAAAGATCAATCCAAAATCGATACTATTACATAGTGGTACCTCTATGGTCAAGAGTTTACGTACCTCCAACCTCTTGCAATCAAGATCCTCTCATAAGTAAATATTTTTGGACTTTTTGCCACTAGTAATTTTAGAATTTAACAATAACATTCTTGGATCTATGTTACACTTTTTTCTTTTTTTTTTATTTTAATCTATCTATATAGGGTTAGACTCCCGCGACGTTTGAAGGCTCAAGCAATGATAAATTTTGCCACCGTATTCTCTAGACTGCTCTCTCTACATGGCTCATGTTCTGATCTTTGCCTCTCTCACCATTTGCATGTGTGTTCATTTTGTGCCCTTCGTCCTTTATTCTTTGTTTTATGTCCTTCTACTCTCAAAACTGGATTTGTCGAGTATGTTATCATCGGGTTGCTCGAGTTTCCTTCCATTGTAACTAGGGGTTTCTACTCGACGACAACTGCTTCGCACCTGTCATGTCTTTCATTTGAACCTAGACAGATGGTCTCTCGCATAGCCAGTTATTTTTGTGGGTCTTCCTCATCTTTCTACGTCATTTGTGATCATTCCCAGGAGAGTACTGTGTTATGGTTTGTGTTATTGTTTGCAATTTCAGCCTTCTTTGTTATTACTTCTTGCAGATTCGACCCTCTGTGTTGAATACAGATTCCGAGTTGCTTCAACTTGTCCCTGCCATATCTGCTCAACGTTTTTACCCTTCATCTCTGGTTTTGTTGGTTGGTGTGTGCCCTTTGGTGTCTAGGGCATATGTTTTTCTATTAGCACCTAATATGATACGCTTTCTGGACTAGTTGTTTGCTACTATGGCTACAAATGACAGTTGTCCGCCTCAGCATCAACTTCTGACCTATCAGAGGTTGTGTGATCGGGTGATGAAGCTTGAAACTAATAATTCTCTGCTTGGTGAACAGGTTGCTGCTTTGACAATGGAAGTGTCAGAGCTCAAATAGTCTACTGAACTGAACACCTCGCATTTGAAACAATTTTTTGATACCTTCATCTCTAAAACTACACGCTTGAAATCCAACATTTTCTCTGTTATTGAACAGCTTGATGGACTAGAGAAAATCAAGGAACAGCAAACTGAAATGGCTACTATACACTCTTCTCTGATTGCTGAAACTGAACAGAAGGTGAAATCTCGAGCTTCTCTCTATACCAACACAGATACTACTGCACCTCGACTGTGCTTAGACAAGATTGTTCATGGTAAGATTGATGATGAGCATGTGCGACACGCACGTGAGCTCAACTTGCATGTTCGTGGTCTCTCTCCTACTGCTAACCCTCTTGCTGTTGGACACACTTTCCTTTCTGACCAGCTCGATATCTCTGATATCACTTTGGATAAGTGTTGGTTTGGTACGGGAGATACCCTCTTCATCAAGTTCTCTTTTTCTAACAAGCTTAGTGCCCTTAGAGCGAAGAGAAAATTGTTCTCTCTCCCCTCTAAGATTTATCTTGATGAAGATCTCAAAAAGGCACAGGTTACAGAGTTGAAACATGCACGAGGTATTGCGGCAGATGTTAGGCGGGCTGGAAAGTGAGCTATTGTTAGGAATCTTAGAGTAGTTGTTTGTGATTCTCCTGCTGGATAGGTAACGAGGACGACCTCCAAAACTGCATGACGGTTTCAACAGCAGTCTAACAAGAGAAAATCCCCTTCTCTTCTTGTCAACTCTTGGAATGGTAATGGCTCTTTATAGTCATTACCTTGTCTCTTTCACGATGCAGTGGGGTCCACCAATATTTTGGGCGTTATTGAGACTCACAAGAGTCCCATGTGCCCTCTTCCAGGATATCTTGGATACCAGTGATTGTCAGCTTACAGAGAAGACGTTCGTACTTCTGGTGGGGTACGTGGGTCCGGAGGTGTTGCTTGTTTGATTGGAGATGACATCTTCAAATTCACATGAGTGGTTCACTCTGATGCCTTTGCTAGATTCATGTGGGTCCGCATTGGTCGTCAAAATCACTGACAGAGGGACATCTTTCTTGCAGTTTGTTATTTTTGGCTGACCGCTTCTCCATATGCCACTCATGATGTCGATGATTGTGGTCCTTTTGTTGACTTTCAGGAGAGCATCTTGCAGTTTGCTGTCCTAGGTGATATCATTATTCTTGGAGACTTCAATGCTCGGAATAGGAATCTTCAAACTCCTATACATGACCATGGCTCTAACTCGATCTGCACTCTAAGATTGATCCGAACAGTATGGGACTTCAGCGTACTTTGGATGATGCCTCTGCACCACTCTCTTGTTATGGTCACCACCTCCTCCAGCTCTGAGTCCTCTAGTTTGTTGATTCTGAATGGGCTATCATTCTTTCCTAGGTCTAATCTCTTTACCTGTTGGCCTCACAGTGGTGGTGCGAGTGTTATAGACTATGTCATCACCTCTTCTTCTTTCATTCCCTCCATTCATAGCTTCACTATCTCTCGCCTCCCCTTCGCTGACCATGCTCTTCTTAGTATTGTTATCCGTGCTTCATCCCATTTGTCGCCTTCTCTTCAGCCCTCCCCCATCCTGTCAAACTCTGCCTGCACCCCTACCCGCTTCTGCTATCTCAAGGGTGATGGTGAGCTCTTTTCCTTCCATCTTAGGAGAATTCTAACACCAGCTAGTTTCAGTAATTTGCATGCAGCCTCTGCCAAATTTGCTTTGCTTGCTTCCGCCATTTGGGTGTCTACCTATATTTCTATTCCTCACCACTCTCCTCCCTCTCTCAGATCTAAGCGTCGGAATCCTTGTCCTATGAATTAATGGTTTGATGCCGATTGTAAAGTTTTCCATCGCTCTACTTTTGAGACTCACTCTCCTGCCTTTGACCACTTGTGTCTATCTTATCTCTGTTTTCTTCGCCACAAGAAACATTCTTTTGCCTCTTCTTAGTACAGATCCCTTTGCTCCACACTTATTCAGAATCCTCAAATCTTCTGGCGTACCCTTTTTCCTAGGTGTCCCCCCGCCCTCCACCCTTGACTTCCACTCTTTGACCTCCCATACCATTTTGCTTTATGATATTCTAGGGCAACCACCTCTTCATTCCACTCCACCTCCTTATTGCCATCTGTTTACCTCCTCCAATATTTATGAGGCCATTAGATCCATGAGATGTAGTAGACTTGCAGACGAGGATGGTTTCCAGGCAGAGCTTTTCAAACTCGGTGCTTCGGTCCTTAGTTCCTACCTTCCTACTCTCTTTAATAGAGTACTCTGTACTGGGTTTCCTAAGTCTTGTTCGAGTCATGTAATCTATCCTATCCATAAGTCTGGACCTGCTTCGGACCTAGGGAACTACAAGACTATCATGATCAGGCATACTTTTGCCAAACTTTATGCCATTGCTCTAAACACCATGCTATCTAGAGAGCTTGACAAGAGAGGTTGTAGGGCTAAAGGATAGGCCGGCTTTCAAGAAAACTATCAGACTATGGATAATATCTTCACGCTATGAACTATTATTGAGGAGGCTAGGCACCATTCTAAGAAAGTCTATTGTTGTTTTGTAGATTTCTGCAAGGCTTTTGATTATGTTCCTAGGATGGTCTTATTTCAGAGACTTAGCAAGATTGGGATCTCAGATATGTTGTTGACTGCTATTATGAGACTGTTTGAGAAGGTGACTGGCAGACTCAGGACCTCAGAGGGCTTTTTTGTTCCAATTCAGAGTACCATTGGGGTAAAGCAGGGTTTCCCTCTTTCTCCTACTTTGTTCGGCTTGTATATTGATGAGCTCGAGGATTTCCTTGTCAACTCCTCGCAACCTAGTGACAAGTGCTATTTGTTAATGTTTTAGCGTTAGTAGAAGTAAAACATTGATTATTTGATATATTAATTTGTGTTTATGTTTTTCAAATAAATTGTTATTGACGATTCTTATATATATAATATATATTATATATTATGCATTATATATCTTATATATATATGTGTGTGTGTGTGTGATATATGTAATATAATATGTATTATATATTATGCCTTATATATTATTATATAATAGTATAATAATATTATATTATATTACATATATGGTTAATATATTAATATTATATATAAGAGGAGTTATGCATTATAGTTATTTATAAACTAAATGATGATTAACTATAGAGAAATGTCTCTTGAAAAGACATATCTCCTCCTCTCATTTTATACATATATGAGATCCAAATCTGCATTTGGACATCATCAATTACAATGGCAATGAAAGTACATTTGCTGAAACGATCTAAGTTATTTCAACATGGTATCGAAGCTGCCTACAAATGTAAGAAGTTTGTAACAAGAAAACTATACAGTAATTGATAGGCATCAAACCATATTTGGCAAGGACTGACAAGCATGTAGAGTGGAACAAACGCAGAGATAAATTGCATGCGGGAAAAACTAGGCCTCTCCACTATCAGATAGGACAAGGTGGGAACATATAGCGAATCAGATTGAGAGATGTGCAATCCACAATTAAAGATAAATTTACAGCGAACAAATAAACCAAGTTTTCAAGCCACATTTAAATCAGTGCATTAAAATTTCTGCAGACCATTATTTGTATCGTACAAGTCAAAGACATCAATCACAATTATTATATAATACAAAGTCTTTAGAGCATCGACCATCGAATTCTCTCCATTGACCATTGGTTGCAGATGATTATCTTCATTCAAATACATGGGCACATAATATTCAGAACACGTCATTGGAGAGGGAATAATTATGGAGGAAGTACTTTAGATAAGTACGCACCTGCCAGCAAAGAAGAATGTGGGCACTGATCAAATAAGATGAAGATAAGTATCAAATCCCACAAAACTGCCACTACTATTCTATTTTAGACACCATGATGAAACATAGAAATTACCTGACCTTCAAAATTCTTCACACATGGACTCCATCGATGGGAGATAGAATCAAGCACATAGGTATCTACAGACCACCAAGAAAAAAAAAATTCTAGAGATAATAAGGACAAAGGAAATTAAAATACGTCTGAAGATGAATGTCAAATCCCTGTAAAGCTAGAGCATACATCGCCTACAAGGTCAACAATCACTTGATGTAGATGGGACATGACGTGGACTAAGGTTCACCGGTCCCACATGAATCAAAGGGAAATAAGGATGGTGACGTACAAGTCATCAACATGCTATTGATATCAACAACAATAGTCATATTGACATTGAAAACTCAACGCATTCAATCCGAGATGGAAATTACGAGGTCTAGACAACCATTAATGGGTTCTCCAAGTGAATGAGGGTGCGACAACTCTTTGTGAAGTTAAAAATCGTCTCTTCGTACAAGTCAAAATGGAACTGTCTTTGGGGAGTCAACCAATCTTCTAGAGGAAAGTACACACTGCTCCCACCACAAATCAAAAGAGGAGTATTAAGACTGGTCACAGGAAAATACATTTGAAGCTCAAGAGTAAGCGCTGATGTCAGGATGGTCATATCTGGCACAAGTTTCATCCTATGTGGAACCACATGGACGCCATGTATTAGGACGGATTAAAGACTTTCATCATCGACAGTGTCTGTGTTATTCGATATATTTGTGTAGAAAGAGCCAAGTCCATCGGTCATGCAACGAAAGAGAGATATTGTAGTGTATTTCTTAGAGGCTTGAATATACAGGAGGATGTTCATAAAGAGGAAACTTTGATTCGGTCAAACTATCACAATTACCAAAAGTGTATCAATCCGCAAAGTATTAAAAGGAACATAATACTTATAGTCAATATTGAATATTTCATATGGTGGACAAAACAAATTTGAAGCTTCCTAAGGAATGTAATAAGCACGAAGTATCAATCTTGGAGAAGTCCAAAGGTGAGGAGCCACTATTGATATCAAATAGAAGGAATAGAGGTAAAGTTCACCTAGGAGGATATAAGAGGTGAGGTTAAGAATTTAGTTCATTTTTATGAATTTATGGTAAAATTCATGTGGAAGGATATAAGAAGTAAGTTTATGGATTTATTTCTTTTTATATGAATTTATGTTATAGAGACTTTTTTATATACAAATATAATTTATTCATTTATATATAGATGTTAATGTTAATATATATATACATGGTGAGTTATATATATATAAAGTAAACATATTTTCCAATTGATTTCTTATGACTATAAGTGATTGTAGATTGGGAAATTGGTCACCATAGAAAATAATGTGTTAAAGTATAGATTAAAGATATATACTTAGAAGGTTGAATATATATATATATATATAAAGTATATATTCAAATTAGATTTTTATCTATATTTTATTGGAATGGTCTTGTATTATTTGAATATTATATTAGTCTCTCTAATTATTTCAATATGTACTATAAGAGCTATTTTTCCCGAGAATGTTCTTATAGGAAAAGGAGGGAGATTGAGATTCAGAGGGAACTTGACATTTCATTAGAAGGCAACCTTGAAAGAGAGGGAGCAGATAGAGAATATGATTCAATCAATCTTCGATGATCTCGATCATATTGATTCAGAGGGAGTAAATTGTGTTGTGATATTATCTTCAATGATCGATAAATTGTAATAATTAAGAGGACTATAATTCATGCAACTATGTGATCTTAATGGGTCTACCACTTATGTACATCATATGAAAGTGGTGATTTTCAAATTAAACTATCTATGAATCTCTCTTTGATTAACGAAACTTGACGTATGAGTTGAAGAGTCATTCAAGTGGCACAATCATACTCAATCAAGATAGCAGCGTATTGTGGATGAGGTTGTGTTAGTTTCTACTATTAAGCTTAATGAATGTTTGGAGCTTCAATGAATGAAAAAGAGCAAGTTGGGACTTAGAAAGAAGTTGTCAAATTTGATGTGATATAAAACTATTCAACGATATAAGAGTAGGAATTTTAGATTGAGGGGGGAATAATAGGCAATGATTCATTCCCACTTGAACCATCCTTAGAAAAGGAGATATTCCATGACCCTCATGGGTAGATAAGTACTTGTATCTTTTACATTTATCTATTCATTTATTAAGGGTTATTTGTTTTGATCTTTTCCTTTATGTTTGAGGATATTCTTACAGGAAAAGAAGGTTGGTACTTCAAATATGCTACCAAATATTGTGAAAACTAAATCTAATGATAGTAGTTCCAAAGACCCTAATGATCAAGATGGATCTTTATGCAAGTATCTTTGATGATTGAGATCATGAGATTCTTCTACATTAAGAGGGAGTATGACACTTCTCCAAAGGCAATGTTGGAGCTTAGAAGATTGATACTCATACAGAGTCTAGAAATCTATGTGGGTGACTGCATGATGTTGATGGGCCTACTCCTACATATATCATGAGGGAGTGATGAGTTTGACAAGCATCCTTGGGAAAAGAGAGTTTTTGAGCAAGTAACAAGAGGACCTGACATCCAAGGATCAATATTCAAAGGGAGAAATTTTGAGATACAATCCCTTATGGATGATATCTTCTCTATGAGGGGAAGTTCTAAAGGGAAATGTTAAATTGAAATATTTCGAAGGTAAAAATTGATATGTTGATTTCTATCTATATCTGGTTATATAATTGTTGTTTCAAATATGTAATGAAAGGTGACGATATTTCATTGGCATATATAAACAGAAGGTAATCATTGTAAGGTGACGATCTTACATATGATAGGCCTGTTGTCATGGTTCTTTGGGCCGGAATCTACCGGACACCATGACAACAAACAAAAGGTAATCTTTGTAAGGTGACGATCTTGCAAATGATAGTCCTGTTATCATGGACATCTCTAGATATTATTTTCAGACAATTAGAGATCATAGGTAACAAATCTATTATGTCATCATGAACATCTCTAGACATTGCTTAAGTGCAAGTAGAGATCATGAGTGTGTTATGGGCATCTCTAGACATTGCTTAAGTGCAAGTAGAGATCATATGTGTATCATGAAGATCTCTAGACATTGCTTAAGTGCAAGTAGAGATCATGAGTGTGTTATGGGCATCTCTAGACATTGCTTAAGTGCAAGTAGAGATCATATGCGTATCATGAACATCTCTAGACATTGCTTAAGTGCAAATAGAGATCATGAATGTGTTATGGGCATCTCTAGACATTGCTTAAGTGCAAGTAGAGATCATGAGTGTGTCATGAACATCTCTAAACATTGCTTTAGTGCAAGTAGAGATCATGAACTACAAATGAGTCATGGACATCTCTAGACATTGCTTAAGTGCAAGTAGAGATCATGAAAATTTTAATCACTATGGACATCTCTAGACATTGCTTGAGTGCAAGTAGAGATCATAGGAAATACTTTATGTTGCTAAGAGATTTTAATATACATTGTGTTGATTACATAATGATTCTGATTCTAATCTAATGATGTTTTACTTCTTCCTTGCTAAAGAGGAAGTGTTAATGTTTTAGCGTCAGTAGAAGTAAAACATTGATTATTTGGTATATTAATCTGTGTTTATGTTTTTCAGATAAATTGTTATTGATGATATATATATATATATATATATATATATATATATATATATATATATATATATATATATATATATATTATGCATTATATATTATTATATAATAATATAATAATATTATATTATATTACATATATGGTTAATATATTAATATTATATATAAGAGGAGTTATGCATATAGTTATTTATAAACTAAATGATGATTAACTATAGAGACATGTCTCTTCATGTCTCTTGAAGAGACATGTCTCCTCCTCTCATATTATACATATATGAGATCCAAAACTGCATCTGGAAATCATCAATTACAATGGCAATAAAAGTACATTTGCAGAAACGATCTAAGTTATTTCAACACTATTTGCATCGAGTTTTGATCTCCATTCCCCTTTTTGCAGATGATGTTGTTCTCTTAGCCTCTTCTCTGGACAATTTACAAAGACTTCTCGATGGTTTGGCTTTTTTTTGTGATTAGCGTCAGCTAGTGGTTAATTTGGCTAAGACTCGGGTTATGATCTTTAACTGCTTAAAAATCTCTCATCTTCATTTTTTTCTCATGGACATGAGATTGAGATCACGTCTTCTTACATGTATCTTGGGGTAAAGTTTTCGGGACCCCATTTTAGTTTGAGACCGGCTATTTAGTCCAAAGTGAGGACATGGATTTTGTGGCCTTGCTCGAGAGACGATGCTTCAAACATCATTTTTAGGACACTTCGTCCAAGTTGTCCCTCTTGGACTCCTTGGTTAGACCAACCGTTCTCTATGGTTTGGTGATTTAGGGGCCTTCTCTTCTTGCTCCTAATTGGGCCTCTATTGAGCATGTTCAGACATTGCTTTTACGAAAAATTAGCAGATGCCACAGGCTCACCTCCCACAGCATTGTCTTGGCCAAGTTTGGAGCTCATCCTTTCAAACTTATGGCCATTTTTTACTTAATCTGGTTTCTCCACCGACGTCAAGGTTTTATGGACTCGAAGATCGATCGGCGCAGATACTCTCATCTGGCATACTATTCTTTTGTTGAGATTATGAGATCTAACACTTGTACTAGATCGCATTGATGGTACGCCCAGGCCACTTCTTTGTTGGGTTCAATCAAGATTGAGATTGATCGTCTTCCTCCATACCAATTCTCGTTGGATGCTCTTGCTCACCTCCTCCCCTCACGTCAGGTGTTGAACGAGTATGTCAGATAGGATATCTATAGACAGTACATTATCACTACTTGGAGTAATCCTCCTAATGGATTACATCCTAAGATGGCTTTTTATGCAGAGCATTTTCTTTAAATTCAAAATGGTATTATTGTGCATACTACTTATCTTTATCGGTGTTGGTGTCACGCCCTACAATTCTCTTTGGGCTCCTTCAAAGTTCAACTATTTATTTAGAGATTGTTCTTCTCTTTCAATGTTCTTCAGCTCTATTGACCAACGATGTCTAGCATTTTATCTAAGTGAGGCCTCCCAACTTCGTGAGCATACCATGTAGTTAGTCACACCTCAGGGACATACTTCTCATCAGCTCATCACCGCCTTTTTCTCCCCCTTGTCTCTACGAGGGGGTGTGAAAAGGCTATCCAATATTACCCCCTCCAGATCAGTCAGACACTACACTAGTCTTTCCAGGCAGCGACACTCCTTCGACGGCTCTCGGCAATTATCTAAGACTCTGAATCGTCCACAGTTATATCCTTTTGTGACTGATTTCTTTGTACCAAGGAAGGATCCTTAGTCCTTACCTTAGTTTTCCTTGTGTCGTTTCTTGTTTTGTTTCTTCTCCGTCAGTGTTTGGTGCTCTTGCTTTGGCCGGCTCTTTTGTTTGCATGCTCAATCCCATAAACCCTTGTGGTTTTTTGTTGGACATTAATATTATTATCTTATCTTATCTCCAGTAGGTCGTGGTTGCTCTACACCTTCCTTGATTTACAGACTAGAATTGCCCTATATTTTTAAGAAGCCCTTAAGCTTCGGGACCACACACTCTAGCATTAGCATCCCATGACACCTTCACTGTGTCATTTTCTTATGTTCTTCATAGGGCTTCATTTAACGCACAATTCCAAGCATCAACTTGGCATTGCCCCTTTTCCAGATCTGTGAGGTCAAGGACTCCCACCTACAACAGCCTTCCTCTGCCAAGATCGCTTTGAGCAGATTAGGGTTTTGACTAGTGCTATTGATTATCCTTCAGTTTAGAAGTTCTTCACGATTGTTCAAAACTGTTAAATGGGTTTGGAAGGGTTTTATTTCTCCTTCAGTTCCTTCTTTCCGCTTTTTCTTTTATTGTTGCTTTCTTCTTCAAGCACCATTCAGTGTCCCTACTGTAGGATGGACCCTTGTTTTGTACTTGGCAATCCCTTTGACCCTTTGTGGTCTTTCGTTGGACATTAATAAATTTATCATATATCCATGTTACAAGCTCCTTTTTCATTGAACGAAAATGGATTACATGCTCCTTTACCCACACAGTGAAGCATAATCAATTGGCTGCAAAAAGAGCTGAAGACTTGGTGTATATGTTGAGTAACAAGGATAATTTTCTACAAATGTAATAAGATTGCCATTGTAATTGGTGTTTTCCAAATGCAGATTTGAAGACATAAATATGAGAAGAGACATGTCTCAGTATCTCTATGATTAATCATCATTAGATAATATACTAAATAATAATATAAATAAGCATATGCACACATATATATAATATATATAATATAATATATGATAGATAGAAGAATATTTATCCAAATGATGATTTAACATCAACAACGCATCTCATGATTGAATCAATCCCACTGAAGCTACAAACTTAATACTCCCTCTTAGCTCGGGAGGATTGTTATAGAACACATTATGCTCTCAAGTATATGAAGAGATCTTATCTCAATATGATATTCCTAGAATGGCTTTCTTAAGGAAATCAACATATATCCATCAACTTAGATGTTATCTTTCAATAAAATCTAAAGTATGTTTCAACTAGAAATATCAATCATATGATATTCACCATACTTATATTCTTATGGTATGTGCACTAGCATCAAATTCTTGATGCCTACTAAAAGAATATGTTATATCCTCGTAGGATATGAGTTATCTGATTTCCGACACTCCAAGACAACTTAATGAAGTCGATCAGATAACTAACAATCAACATGTCATAAACTCTATCATAACAAGTATCATGATCTCTAACACTCCTGGACAGAAAGCTAACATAGTTTAATCACGATACCTTTGTTGTCATGACTACCAGCACTCCGAGACAGCAACTTAATGTAGTCTTTCATGATACCTGGTCAAGCTATTGATAAGATCGTCACCTTACAATAGCAACCCTCCAAATATATATATATATATATATATATCAATGAAAGATCGTCACCTTTCATAACATAATCCACATATGCAAAATAGTAACCACCATCACCCAAGTCAGAGGTTTGAACAAGGGCTTTCACCTCAACTTATCTCTCACAAAAAGGAATGCATTGCAAATAATATGACTTATAACTTCTCCCTCATAGAGAAGATATCATTCACAAGGGAGTGCAACTCAAAATTCTCCCTCCGAACAATGATCCCAGGAAGTCAAGTCCTATAGTGACTCCCTTAAGGCTCTCTTCACCCAAGAATGTCTGTTGGACTCCCTCTGAATTTAATATCAATCTTCTGATTTTCTAGTGATAAGTCATTACTTCCTCATGATGTACATAGGAGTAGGCCAATCAAAATCATGCAGCCACAGACATGTATTTCTAGACTCCCTCTTTGTATCAATCTTCTAAGCTCTTGTTTTGCCTTTGAAAAACTCTCATACTCCCTCTTAATGTGGAAGGATACTCATAGCCTCAATCATCAAAGATATTTTCTTCAAGAGCCTCACTTTATCATCTTGATCATTAGCATCTTTAGAGCTACTATCATAAGATTGAGTCTACACAATTTTGGTAGCATGTGTACCAGCTTTCTTTTCATGCAAGAACATCCTCAGACATAAAAGAAAAGATCAAGGCAAAAACTCTTCTAGTATGTATAGAATTACAAATAAGAGAGAAACTATAGTGAGTGGATAAATTTAAAAGATAAGAATACTTATCAGCCATGAAGATCCATAGACATTAAAACAGAAATTTACCTTTTTAAATTATTGGAGAATGGAACATCTTCCTTCTAAAGATGGTTCAAGTGGGAATGAAACATTGTTTATTTTATTTCCCCCCACAATGTGGAATTCCCACTCTTATATTTCAATTATGATCAACTCCAATAAGACAATCACGCATGAGAGATATCAACCTCTAATAAATCTTAGGAGACCTCGCATTGATACCATGTCCACCACCCAAAAAAGTTTGGACTTTTATGCTAATATCATATCTTTGTACCAACTGTATAGATTTTCTCCCCTCGCCAAGTCACACAATGAGGTACAGTTCAATGCCAATTTAATCAAACTCCACTTTAAACTACTATTGTAGCCTGTAGCATAAGTTGCACATTGCTCAGAAATACTGGACTACGCTACTTTAGCTATTATTAGCTTAGCAATAATCTCCACCAACTATGGCACCAACTAACATACAATGAACTTTAGAAACTATATTAGCTTAGCTCAGTATATGAAAACCCTCAATATTTATCAGTAAAGGCAGCTAGGGTCGTGCTTTTAGTATTGTCAACTTGGCTATCTCCCTTTCCAATTTTCCACTGTAATCGTGCATCATTCCTTTGATTTCATATACCTTTCTAGTCCTTGTTCGAATCCAACACAAAACACTTGTCTGTCCATAACCAACTCCAATAGAAGCTATGATGATCATCAAAAAAATATAAGTTCCTCATCCACATCAATGAAATATAGCTCCCAATTCTTTAACATCAATTTTCATGCCTCACAACAATGCAGTGAGGGGTAAAAGCTATAGTTGTTGTCCATAGTAAACATGCAACAAAAACGAAATGTGTTTTGTATCCTTTCGCATAGCAGAAAACATTCTTCCATTGAGTGTGTTCAAAAATGGCTTCTCTCATGCAATCAAATCATTGCCATTGATCTTCCCCTAATCATTGCATCGGACAATGTGACTACCACCACGAGCCCATTGTATATATTTATATATATATGATTGTTGTGATATTCATTCTAAAGCGAAGGTTGGGCTCTAAATAACTTGACCTCTAGGCTATGTAGTCACGTAAAATATTCAATTTCTACAAGACCCTGTGTATCTTCATGTTAAGAATCTTAGCCAAAATTTCTATCATTCAATATGATTTTGAGTAGTAGCTAAGACATATACACTGGGATTTATCTGGTTATTTATGTATGGAAATAGAGTCTACTATAGTTGCATCCTTTGATGATCATCACATGATACAGTGATAGTCAATAACTAACTCTTTTCAAAATTTTGATGTTTGCCAATGGTCACAACACTAATGATCATGATCCAACGATAGGTGATTTGATTATTAACAGCTTGTTAGATGATTTATATCAATGATTGGGTGGATATCTTTACCTTGTATTGTTTATTGTTTACATAGTCTTCTTGTATGATAAATGTCGTCGCATTAAAATATTGGCTTGCATGCTTTGTATACTACGATATAGATGTGAGAAATTGTTAGAAATGGACTCTTCTCATAGTAAGCTCTTAAACATAATATGGTATGTGATGTTCTTGTTTGTACTTGCCAAACCCCAAAACATGATATAAGTGATGAAATAATATCAATTCCACGTGTATGAAAATACTATTTCCTATCTCATAGGATGATGGTTAGACCAAAAGACAAGTTGCTGAATTTGGATTTGTGTCTAGTCTATTGCGATACAAGAGTCATGAACTAAGTTGTAAATTACCCAATGATTATGCTTTGCAATCTTAATTGGCCGTCAGAAAACACTTCGTTCATCAATTCCAACAAGTCTCTGTCATCGGTTGGGATTTCATGGAGTTGCTAATTGTATGAGTGTCGTTACTGCTGACCGCCACATAGTTATTTGACTCTCAATGATTCTATATCCTCATAAAGTTTGATGTGTCCCATTCAGTATATTGTAGCAATAAAAAGTGTTAAAGAAACTTTTCCTCTAAATTTATCTCTCCACTTACGGAAGGATGATACTCTTGTTATCATGGTGTATAAATTCCTTATACGTAGAATTGATGATTCCACAAATGCAATGCATTTTGTCTCTGTGGCTCATTGTACACAACCCCAATGCGACAGTGTTCTAGCAGATTGGAAAGCCTTCGAAAGGTTGTCTTATCATCTTCCTTGTTACATGTTTAATATAATAAGGATGAGCGATTGATTAATGTCGATGCCAAATAAGAAGCACTTTGCTTGATTCTGAGTGCCTCTTCCACCCTCCTTTATACTAGAATTCTTGAGATTTGAACTCTGGCCATAATTCATCTCTCCAGTAATAATTTAGTATAGAAGATTCATTATCAGAATTTCCCATTTCATAGCCTCATCAAAGCCCGTATGGGGGAATTATCGGGCCTTCAACATGTGAATTTAAAACAAGCTAGTTTCGATGACCAGACTCCATCTTTTCATGATCGACAATTGTATTAGTAAATAGGGCTTCTATTTCATTTTATTATTATTATTTATCCGTACATCTTCCCCTTTGTCCATCTATTGCCTTGCTTCCTATCTGTAACTCCTACGTTCTGAATGGAATGAATTGTTTGATGACTACCATCCTCTATATTGGTGATCATTCAATCTTCCCATTGAATTAGTAGAGTTGTTGTCTCAACATATACGATACGATGCTACCTATGTGTGGCTTGGTGAATTCCTTGGTCCACTTATAGCCCTCTGTGATGCTCGACATATCCTTCCTTCCCTCTCTGTATATGGATTTTTTTTCTTATCTTTGATCAAGAATGATATTTTATAATTCTCTATTTTTCTTAATTGAACTTTCTACCATACCTTACATTCTTACATTTACAACTAGATCTGATTCCATGTTGAGTAAAAAGGATCATTTTTTGCAAATGTAATAACACTACCATTGTAATTGGTGTTTTCCAAATACAGATTTGAAGACATATAAATATGAGAGGAGATATGTCTATGATTAGTCATCATTAGATAATATATTAAATAATAATATAAATAAGCATATATATAATATATATAGAAGAATATTTATCCAAATGATAATTTACCATCAACAATGCATCTCATGATTGAATCAATCCGACTGAAGCTACAAACTTAACAGTATATTCATTCAAAATTATGTCTTCTGTCATGTAAGGATTCCCAATACAAGCAGGGGGCCTCAAATCTTTTGGATGTAGCAACCGAATTTGTTTACTGGAATGCAACCATTTAGGATCTTCCTAGAGCCACTATAGATGATGTATATGGTGCATCTAGTGTGAGTGGAACCACTTTGAGTTCAAATGATGATGAGGATCTTGAACTTGCAGCCACTGAAAATCCAATAGAAGATGACTTTTTTAATTATCTTTTTGATGATTGATGAACGTTGAATCATATTTCATGAACTATATTTTGTAATTCAGTAATTGTAATGATTTTCATTGGAATCATGAACAAAGACATATATGATATCATTGATATGGCTTATGTGAATATTTTTTAACTATCAAATTCCATTTAATATTTATCTTTGACATTTGGCATTGATCAATGATCAAGTATCATACTATGAAATGATTTAGTTTTAAAATTCTATATATTCTCTTCTTTTTGTATATATAATAAATATACATATATATACACACGCACGTACCCATAAACACCCAAATCCCTTTAAATAAATTTCACGCACCCACGTACCGGGCTTGTGTACCCCCATTCATTCCCACGTCCAAACCAGTAACTTAGCTTGTGGCCAGAGCACCCTTTGCCCTTTTAAGATTTTCCTTCTACAATGCATCTCTCTCATAAATTGCCCTGGAATGATTATTCTTCACCTTCTAGAGCACTGCAGATGATTGGTCCATCATGCTGTAAATATAACTCCTTTCTATGCCCTGTAAATAGCTCAACTCACAGCTATAGTATATGTACTCATGGTAGTGCCTTCCACTATTTTCCTTTTTCCTTTCTATGCAATTAGACAGAAAATTAGAGTCTTCATTTTGTATTTTCAGAAATAAAGTGTCTATATTTATAGTGACTGATGTCATTGCCATGTTTCTTGGAATTCTCTAAACCATTCTAAAAGGGATAAGATATCGGGTTATCAAAAACCTTATTTAGTTAACTTATTAGCTTGAGGAATATTAATATAAATCAATGCTATCTTCATTATTTTGAGCCTTTTAGTCTATTGTTAAGGGATTAAACAAAGATTATGAGGATCTTATTACCCCTTTTTTAGTAACATCTTAGCTATAAATTTTAAGCCAGAGTGTCCAGTTTGAGAACACCTGCACCACCACAGCAGGCTTTTCTGAGCTTTAGTTGGAAAAGAAAATTTAAATTGTAAATTCCTTTTATATTGAAATTTGAGATAGATGTGTTTTAGACTTGGTCGATGATGTGTATTGAACTTTATTTCCTATCTATATATGAAGGCAATATGTTTCCTAGTTTCAGTAATATGTATGTTTTTAAAAATTATGTGTTTTTTAATGTTTGGGAAATTTGCTGAGAATTTCCACTAGTTTTTGCTGGGGCCCAAGCTTTTGAAAACTTTCGACAGATAAGTTAGTGTTAAGTCCGAGTTATCAGCTATGATCTAGAGAATGTCATTTGAGATAATGTATTGCACATTAGAAACATTCTTAGCCAAATGGTTGAATTTCACTCAGAACTGGCATACTACAACATTGCATACATGCACTGAAACATTTCCTTATTAAGTCCTTTGCTGATTGATTTGACCATTTAAGACACTCAGGTTCCAGTGGTTAGAGAATTTCTAGATGATGATCAACACCTGATGAAGCAGCTAAAGGAGAAAGTTGCTGGCTAAATACTCAAATACATCTTGATAGGACCATCGCTGTCAACAGAACAAAATTTTTAAGTGGAAGATTGAGTTTTTTTGAGACAAATTTTGTAAGTGGAGGTCTCCTTACGCTTGAACTTTAAGGTAAAAGGGATTGAGAAACTTGGACCTAGAAATTATGGGATTCATAAGAGTTAGCAAAAAGTAAAACAAGTCGCATAAGCTCTTTAAAGACCAGAGGAATCACATGTGCATAAACCCTCCATGTATCATGTTTGAAGATAGTGGCTAGGAAAAAAGCCACAATTTCAAATTCCTTGCTCCCTTGGATGATGACCACATTTTTCTGTTTCCAAAGCATATCTTTCAATGCCAACATGACTAAGGAGCTCCTGATATATCTCATATTCAATTGCAAGATTTAGCATTGGAAGATCCTACATAGAAGGCCTGGGCACTCTATAAGATTCAAACTATAAACATTGGGCTAAAGCAATTCAAGGACAGTTGTTATGATGATCAGAGATAACTCATTTGTGTATTGCTAATTGATGCTTCATTCTAAGTCATTGGGTAATTTTGCTGGCTTTATTTATCATTTATGTCAATCAGACATACTTTTCTTTAGACAGAGTTTAAGCTAACTTCTAGTCATCCCACATGCACAAGACAAAAGAACTAAAATGGGAACACTGGCTATTAACAGGTTCTTGGGCATTAGAACAGAGAAATGTTTTCAGTTGATGTGGATTTCTGCTCAAGTTTGTGGAACAACCATAATTCTCTTATGCTTCTCCAATTGAATTAGAGCCCATACCATCTAAGAACTATCATTTATCTTCTATGGATGATCTGTCCGATACTAAAAATACAGGAAGCATTTGTTTCTTTTCCAACTTTACGCAATTTGAACATTGTTCTCACCCTAGAATTCTCATGTCATCTTGGTGATAGGTGGCTGAATTCTCAAGGACTTTAATATTGAAGTAAATAATAATAGTAATGTCCCTATTTTTAACAAGTTTCTGCAGTTGGCTTGGTCAGTTCATCACGGCGCCACTTGTGAGCTGACAGTGAGAATTGAGGGTCTCCGACTCTTAGTTGTAGGGTTATAGGCTTTCTAGTAGCCTATGGTGAGTTTTGGCTCAGTTTTGAGGAACTTACTATTTATAGTAAGTCAACAGTTGGTTCCGATGAGCTCAGTTTAGTTAGAGGAGTTGAGTGATGCTCACAATTTTTATTTCACGCTTCTGGTTTGAGCTCCAAGAATCTTGAAGGGAGCATCTATTTATAGTAAGTCACCCTATCCGATTCGGAATTGAGTGATGCTCACAATTTTCATTTTAGGCTTTTGGTTCGGGCTCCAAGAATCTTAGAGGGAGCATCTATTTATAGTAAGTCACCTTGTCTGGTTCATTCATCGTCTTTCTTCATCGGGATCCCTCTGGTGTTCTTAGATTTCAATTCTAATAATCATTCAGTCATTTTCACAACACGGGTGAATTATTATTATTATTCATCTAAATATGTTGAAGTTGCTATTTTTTCTGCTTTTGTACTTTGGCTACCTTATTGTCATAGCCAGGTTGGAAAGTTTTAAATCTTGGGCACAAGAAACGGCAGCCTTGTGTGTGATAATGTTATGATATGGTTGAAAGTGTCATTTTTGGGAGCCAAAAAGAAATTAATAAATTATATTATATGGTACATTATAAAATGATGTGTTGAGGAAGCTTCTTAAGTGAAGTTGCATTTGGGAAACTTTGTGCCATTGGAGGTTATAAATATGAGCTCATTTTGATGGAAAAGCATCAAATTGTCTATTTGCCTTTGATTGTTCTTTGTGAGGGTTTCAAGTTTCTGAATTCAACTCCACTGCTCAAGTATAGTGGTTTTGATCCGAGTTCTGATAATTGTCTATTGGTGTCTTCCAAATTCCAATACTGTGATTACTGTCACTTGGAAGCTAGCATGGTATCTGGATTGAATTCTGATTTGGGCGATATTCTGGTGATTCACTTGGTCAAGATCACTACAGCCTCTTACTGTTTTCACTGTGATTAGAGGGCTGTTAAGTTTCTGCAGATTTGAGTCGAATTGTATTTCCTTTAGCATCCAATTTGGACGGCTGTCTAATTCCAAACTAATGTTGTAGTTGAGCGATTTATCTCAGGCCCTGACTACAGTATATAACGCCATTCCTGGGCATTTGAATTTTAGCAGCGATTTTTGACTGAAATGCCATTACTGCCGTAGGGTTTACCTGTGATTGTAATGCCAAATTGGCATCTTCTGTTACCATGACCGATGGCCCTCTGTAGTATTTTTCTGGGTATTGAAGGTTGATTGTTGAGAGGAAGATTGGGTCTGACCCTACTGTAGACTTGGACGCAGCAACCTGAGAAGGGAGTCTAGCATCCATGTGCATATGGAGAATAGTTCGAGCAACAATCTCAGCTTTCGGTCAAACGCTTGGAGAAGATTGCCAGGTCATTTGTTAACTAATGTAATTTTCTGATATTGTTAGAGTCAAACTTAAATACCAATTGCAAAGGAAAATTCTGAATTGTAATTCTCTGATATTGTTGGATATTGTTGGAGTCAGTTTAATATCAATTGCAAGAAATTTTGAAGTGGCGTTTAGCATTTTTATCATAGACATTTCTTCAGCTTTATATATATATTTCTCTAAAAACACCCGAAACCCAAAATTCATCTCTGCATCTATCAGCATCAGAGCTTGCTTGCAAAGTGTTTGACGAAATGTCAAACAACTGAAAAGTAGAAAAAATTAGTGTGTGTCATAGTTATAACCAGTTGGGGTTACTACAGTGATACCGGAGTGGTTTCCTGCAATCTGTTGGGTAGGAAAATTGTATTATTTCAGATCTGTTGTTGTATGTGGAGTGACCAGCACTCCTACATTTCCCAATTATGGACAGACATAGGAGAACCAATAGTTCCAGGCGCTACCGGAGTAGTGTGGAAGATAGTGGAGAAATAAATGCCTTGAGGGAGAGCATAGAGAGACTTAAGCTTCATCAGCTGAGATTGGTGGCGAGACTTTCGGATCCAGAGAAGGTTGATAGGGCAGAGAGGTACATGGTTTGCGCTTTTAGTAGACTAGCACTAAGGATGCAAGGAAGAAGGCTTGAGTTCTCCCCAATTGGCATTCAAAAGGCAGATGTACCTATGTTCAATATGACAACCACTAGTCCTATCCATAATTTTGATGATGGACTTTCCACACAGAGACACATGGATGTATTAGTGCCATTGGTGGAGAATAGCACTAAGCTTCAGCAGGTTGAGGATTTCAGAGGAGTTGTGGATAGTGCAAAGGCAGTTGATGCAATTGTTACCACTAATTGTTCAAACTCTCCCAAGGAGGGGATTGATATTGGTGATTTATATGTCAGTTTTCCTAGTGTTGCTCCTAAGTGGGGGGCAGCATCTTTCTCAGGTGGGATAGAGGAGAGCATGGAGCTATCCAACTATTGATAGTAGTGATCTAGGTGTTATTGTGGAGTCAAAGAATGTTGGTTTATGCTCCAATGTTACTGATTCACAGCCTGGCATAGAGTCATGTGTGCAAAGTCAAGTGACGGCAATTAAGGCTCTAATAGGTGATTGGGATACTAATAGTATGGAGAACTCTGATGATCCATTTGGGGATGCTATGAGCTAATGTGGGTCTGATTTACCTTGCCAAATGATAAAACTCTGAGGAAGTTTTAGATAGGTCCCAGGATCAGGATTTATACGTACTTTTTGTTGAGGAGGAAGTAGAGTCATGCGAGGAGATAGATATAGCTAGAGCTTCCAATTCTTCAGATGAGGAGTTGGGAGAGGTACTGAGTAGTTCTATCTAGGATATGAGCACATAGGGGGTGAGTGATCTTGTGGTGAGCAGTTCTGATTTAGTTTCCTATTATAGAGCAGTTAATGAGGCGGAGAGCTTGCATAGGAGGCAAGGATTACAAAGGCATCGTGTGACTAGTCAACTAAGGGTGAGTGATGGTGACATCTCTTCAAACTTTGAGCATTATGACACTATTCGTCAGATGTCGGTCACATCTGGTTGATGTCGGCCACATCTGGTTGGGGTGCTCCTATGTTAGATGAGCACAGTAATAGTAGACTTTCCCTAGCAGAGGTTCATGCGCTTCGAGAGGCTGTCGGGATCTTGAAGCATAATTATTCGCAGTTAATTGCTGACAAGGATTACCTTCTAGAGTGAGATAGCACCTATTATGAGACATTGTTAGGGAAAGAGGAAGAGGTGGTTAAGCTCACCCATGAATTTGAGGTGACAGTGGACTCACTACAATGTACCTAGTTGGCTTTCCAGGAGTCACAATCACGGTTGGATGAAGTGGCGATGGAATTGGAGCATGTTCAACCCACGCCATCCAAAGATCTAGTTCAATTGCATATTGTGGTGGTTGGTGGTGTGTTTGCTTCCACGGTTGAGGACGAAGGACGTGATGATGTAGCAGACACATCTGTCTAGGATATGGGTGCAGTAAGTACATAGGAGGTGAGGGCATCAGTGCAAACAAGCTCTCATAGTGATTGCTTCCTTCTATTGGACGAGAATTTATTTCTTCATCTCATACAGCTGGTAGCATTAGACAGTTGACAATGCCACGTTTTCAGAGGGATTAGTTGTGGGTCACAGAGGAGCAGGTTGACACTTCCACATATAATTTCTACTACACTGAGTCATTCATGGAGTATTTACTTGAGAGTTCAGATTTGTTGGAGGATTCATACAAAGTATCTGAGGGTACACTCATTTGGGGCTCTTGTGCTATACGGCGATTGGTGGGGAAGATTGTAAAGACAATGGCTACAATGCTTCCCAACAAGGATCTTGTGGTCAAGTTTGCTAAGAGAGTTGTCAAGGATCCTACCCAACCAATAGTTCGGATCAGAGATTCGAGCCATCTCCTAATTTCCAATTTGGCAAGGGCTTTTTACAAGCATTACACAGTGAAGAGTATTCATCGTTTCACGTTTGACCCACAAATAGAGGATTTGGTTTCACATCGGTGTGGGTTGGCTCCAGTTTCATACCATCCATTATGAGATTTGTTAGCACCATCTCTTGCAGATGGGATCAGTAGCTACAAGTTAGATCACATACAGTATCCACACACCCGGGAGAGTTTAGCAGAGGTTTGAGTTGGTGGTAGTGTTTCAGCTACCAATGGTCGTTACCATCGTCTTAGAGCTGTTGGGTGTGAGTATCAATTGGATGGGGACTCCACTGTTGACAGAGTTGGTGTTTTAGTTGGGATGAGTTTTGATGGCTTATTACCTCCATTAGCACCTACAATTAGTTTTCAGATGATTCGATTATTGATATCCATTATTTGGGTGTTAATGCTTCAGGAGCCAATGAGACAAAGATATTGCAATGTTTCACCCTTGGGATCCAAGTGGACTATGGTGTACATTTTTGCTCTGGGATTGGGGAGGAAGGGCTATAATGTCCCCATTTTAAGCAAGCTCCTGCAATTAACTTGATCGATTCATCATTGCGACCTTCACAACCTGACAGTGGGATTTGAAGGTCTCACTTGAAGGGTTATAGGCTTTCCAGCAGCCTATGGTGAGTTTTGGCTCAATTTTGAGGAACTTACTATTTGTAGTAAGTAAACAATTGGTTTTGATAAGCTTGGCTGAGTTACGGGTTGAGTGATGCTCATAGTTTTTATTTTAGGCTTTTGGTTTGGGCTCCAAGAATCTTGCAAGGAGAATTTATTTATAGTAAGTCACCCTATCTGATACATTTATCATCTTTCTTCATCAGGTTCCCTCTGACGTTGTCAAATTTCGATTCCAATGCTTCTTCAATCATTTTTGCAAGATGAGTGAATTATTATTATTATTCATCTAAATATGTTGAGGTTGCTATTTTTGCTGCTTTTGTACTTTGGCTAACTTAGTGTCAAAGCTCACTGGAACCAGGTTTGAAAATTTTAAAATTTGGGCACAAGAAATAGGGGGCTTCTGTCCGGTAATGTTATGATATGGTTGAAAAGGTCGTTTTTGGAAGCTAAAAAAAAATTAATAAATTATATTATATGGCGCACTATAAAATGATGTTATGTTGAGATAGCGTCTTAAGTGAAGTTGCATTTGGGAAGCTTTGTGCCAATGGTCCAATGGCCCAATGGGGGTTATAAATATGAGCTCATTTTGATGGAAAAGCGTCAAATAGTCTATTTGCCTTTGATTGTTCTTTGTGAGGGTTTCAAGTTTGCGAATTCAACCCCACAGCTGAAGTAAAGTAGTTTCGATCCAAGCTCTGAGACTTGTCCATTGGTGTCTTCCAATACTGTAATTACAGTCGCTTGGAAACTAGCATGGAATCTGGATTGAAATCTGATTTGGGTGATATTCTGGTGATTCACTGAGGTTTTATTTTCAGCAAGCCCTCAGCATCCACTTTCAGGTTATTCAGTTTCAAATTCAAGTAATAATCTCCAGACCTAGGGGTTCTGCAAGAGAATTCAGAATATTTATAACAGGATTATTGTTGAGCTCATAACATGATATGTTGTATGGTTTCTATGATGTGATTTACGTTTTGATAATAATCATTAACCATGTACTAAAATAAAGGATTGCTTTTCACTTTGACATCAAAGTTGTCACTTCGAGAATCAATATGCTGCATTATTAAATGTCAGAATTAAGCAAAAAGACAAATATTTCTTTCAAACATTTGGGAGTATTCACAGCAATGCTTTCTTGAAAGGTATTAAGTTACCATTGGTTATATTTGTTTTAATTACTTTTCAAACTGTAAGCTCAGCTACACAGTTAATTTCCAAAAATGTCACATTGTGGTTGATTCACTATCTGAAAGCCAGTTTATCAACTCACATTGTTATCAATTCTAACTCAACATTATGCTTGCTCACATCCCTAATAATATTTCCTCCAAAGTACTAGCAAACAAGAATCCCCTATACAGTCAAACTAAATGCATACAAAGACAAAAATTGTAATCGCTACCTGAGGAGTAGAAGCCTGTAAACTAAGCCACATTGTATGAATTTGAAGTTGTCCAATTCTATTAACTCCTATATTATCCAAGGAAGATTGTAGCCCTTTCTTAAAGTTTAAACTATAAGTGAAGAAAACAGATGTTATTATGTGCAACTTACTCCTTAGGGTTTCTGAGAATTCTACCAGATGATCATCCATTGGTTCAACAGCAGATTGCTGAAGAAACTCATGCTGAGCCCTTCCTGAAGGTCCATTGGACCAACATTGTGTTCTCAACTTCATGTCATCCTCTTCCATTTGTGAAAGGCTCGCATTCGAATCGCCCCTGCCTAGAGATGACTGAACACAAGAATACACTCACAAAAGTTAGATAAATCAAGATATGTAAGGAAAAACAACGCCGCACCCAAATCCCCAAATATTTTTTCAATTCTAATTTGAGTTGCAGATTGTCCCAAGAGTAATATTCAGATACACAATGGCAAGACTACAAAAGACAAGGTTTACAAGCTAGAAAATAAAACATATGCTATGACAAGGAAAGTTTTGACAATCATTTAAAGGAGAAAAAAAATGCTTTCCTAATGGCACCTTTCTACCATAATTCTGTTGTGTTTCAGGCAAGACTTATAAAATTTGGGTGCTAAATCAAACCAAAACATAAAGACCAAACTAGTATGTAGGACCTATAAAAGTGTATCTATATAGATACAATATTGATTCTATGGTCATTGATATCCGTAGTAAATTCTCCCAACTCTGTTTGATTCCTTAATTAAAGATTTCATCTACCGATTTCTGATTGCAAATGTCTATCAAATTGAGTCTAATGTTGTTGTCAAGCATGCAAATTGATAGCGAATATATTTCATACACTACATCACTTAAACTCCATTCCTTAATCTATGATTTTTTTGTCATGCCCACTATTTGAAACCCTAATGACAATATCCCACTTTCTTAAAAAGAATTTAGTAATAAAAAATAATTATGATAAGATTAAAAACATCAAAAGAAAAAAACATAAATTATGATATAATATATAATTACAAGACAAAATTACAAATGAATCAATAGTCAAACTTGTTAAAGAAAATTATAAACACAACATCAGCAGGATGAAAGCCATTGAATTATAATGATAATTCTCCCACGTACTTTGAAAAACATTAGCAATCAAAATCATGGATACTACTATGAGCTCTGAAGAGCAATGGCTTGGACAACCTTGGAGGTATCAACATTATATTAATGACTTTCATCTACAGTGACTAACAACAAGTAACGACATCAATTATAGGTAAAATTAACAATCAACGATAATAATACATAGTCTTGAATGACAATGATTATGATTAACATAGAGAATGGACAGCGACTAATATTAAGCTAAGTTGCCGATTCAGGTATGGATGTGGATGCAGTTACAAGAATCGGGTGCACGAATGTGTGAAATTTGTTTGATAGGTTTGGATGTGTTTGGGTCTGTGTATATACATATACAGACACACAAAGAAATGTAAGAAATATAAAGAATAGTATGAGCTCCTTGAGTTGCTTGACCTGCCTGTCTGTGTAGATGAGCTACTTGCATGTCTTCTTCAGCTGCTTAGTCAGGTCATATGACATGTCCGCTTTTTAAAATAGCAGCGTGAAAGGAGAAAGTAATAAAAGTAAAGACATTGTTACATTATTACTTATTAAACTCATACTAATAAATGTCACAGTCAAACAGCCACCTGAAGAAAAAATGTGTTTTCTCAACAAACAAAAAAATGCATGGTCTTCTAGAGATGTATGTGGTATTTTGGATGAAGATGACATTGTTGGTATCAAACAAGAGCAGATGGTGGTGTTTTTGCATATGCCCGTGGATGCTCCCGAGTGTTTTTCCATATCACCAAGAATCCACAGGGCTTCCTAGCACTTCCGCGTCGCTGAGAATCTGCCTCCGCATCCAGCACTCCAACAAGCACATCCGATGCTTAGATATTAAGAGAAACAACATTTAATGATAAGCTGGTCTTAATAAAGAGACCAGATGATAATCTAACATAGATTAAAAACTTTGGCAATTAGAATGATTAGCAGATGGCGCAAACAACTAAAGGGCACAAGTCACATCTTTTTTAATGCAACTCACTCAAGGGGAGAGTATAAGACGGAGGATACCATTGAATAGGAAGGATAGGGTCGAGTAGTTCATAGAAAGGAATTGATTATATTAAGATTACCCAAGAAAGTTAGTAAACATTACCACCAATGGAGAAGACAGCATACAGACCTTAGAAATAGAACGATGAGTATAGCTTTGGGCATTGATCGTGCGTGGGACTCTCTTATTGTGAGGCCATCAACAATATCATCTATTCTCGGCTGGGAGATTGCAAGTAGGAAGGGAATCAAAAGAAAGACATTAATCAACATACGAAACAGCAATGTCTCGAGGATCTATTAAAAATTGTGCATAACCAGTGATCAGCAGTTATTAAGGCTGCGATCATCACATAATTATTAATAAATTTTATTGAGAATACAAATCTAATGAAGTGAGGATAGATATAATTGATC
This sequence comes from Cupressus sempervirens, assembly GCA_028749045.1. Taxonomy (NCBI): domain Eukaryota; kingdom Viridiplantae; phylum Streptophyta; class Pinopsida; order Cupressales; family Cupressaceae; genus Cupressus; species Cupressus sempervirens. The sequence continues at coordinate 285,516,466 of CM053793.1, read as the reverse complement.
TTGATGAGTAGGAGACAAATCTATAAAATTACAATCACTTATTAGTAATATATATTTATAATTTTATATGCATAATGATACTTATCCTCCATAGAATTCATATAATAGAATGATCTTTCTTGTACTCTTATTCTTCCCTTTGAAGAGAATCTAGAATTAATTCCTTTCCTATTCTGTGATCCCCTTCCAAAGTAATCCATATACTATTCTCACTTCCAAACTTACTTATCCCCTGATCCATTGTCCATTCAGTATTCATTACCATTAAACGATTTCCCCATACATATACTCCCTGTTGTATATTAAGGCCTTGTGGGACTGTTATACTTGAGACTACCTCCATACTAACATTTAGTATGGCTGATTAATATCCTAACATCAATATATTCAATATATATGTCGTGGGAAGTGTATTGTTCCCATTTTTTGCAAGTCCTACAGTTGGCTTGGTCAGTTTATCATCGCGACCCTCGTGAGCTGACAATGGGATTTGAGGATCTCAGTTGTGGAGTTATTAGGCTCTACAGTGGCCTATGGTGAGTTTTGGCTCCATTTTGAGGGACTTACTATTTTTTGTAAGTCAGCAGTTGGTTCCAATGAGCTCAGATGAGTTAGAAGAGTTGAGTGATGCTCTCAGTTTTTATTTCTTGATGCGGGTTTGGGTTCCAAGAATCTTGAAGGGAGCATCTATTTTTCGTAAATCACTCTATAAGGTTCATTCATCATTTTTCTTCATCGGGATCACTCTTGTGTTGTCAAATTTTGATTTTGACGCTTCTTCAACCATTTTCACAAAATGGGTGAATTATTATTATTATTCAACTACATATGCTGAGGTTGCTATTTTTGCTAGTAGTGTAGGTTGGCCACCTTAGTGTCATAGCACGTTGAAACCAAGTTGAAAAGTTTTAAATCTTGGGCACAGGAAACAATGACCTTGTGTGTTAGAATATCATTATATGGTTGAAAAGGTTGTTTTGGGGAGCCAAAAGGAAATTAATTAATTAAATTATGTGCCTAAGTATAAAGCAAAAAGACTTTTAAGTGAAAAGTGTGTAGTTGAAGCTAAGTTGCACAATGGAGATCATAAATATGGCTCCCATTATGAGAATTCATCATCTAATTGTCTATTTTTTTTGTTGTCTTTGTGAGGGTTTTTAAGTTTGAAGATTTCAAGTCCCTTGCTGAGATATAATAGTTTGAAGTTGGGTTATGCACTTAATCAATAGCTGAGGCATTGTGGATTAAATTCCAAGATTTATTATAGTCTTCTCGTACTGTTTCAGACTGTGGCTGAGAAGTAATAGTGCTGAGGAATTCAATATTTGAATTCTGTGAATTGTTTGGGTGACTCCTTTCTATTATTGCTGTTGTTTGGAAGGCCATTATCGTGCTGAGAATTACATGACAAATTGTATCTGTATTTGGGCATGCATCTTTACTGGTTTTTGGCGTCCAACATTCCTTGTTTCAGTGTGAGTGTTTCCAGCATTTCAGAACACCAAATATCTGTTCTTTGACGATGAGGCTTGGGTTTTATCTGCTACGTCAGAGGTGTTAGAATCTGTGTAATAAGGCAACTACATCGCCTGCAGATCAAGTGCCAGTACTAATGTTAAATTTTGGCAACAACAGCTGCAAGTAATGGGCTGCGATTTGTAATGGAAAGCTGTGCATCTATTAGTGCAGTGGGCTGACTATTTCCAGGTTCACGTTATTTCAATTGTAATTTTTATACATGTTGCAGCTGTAATTTGAATAAGAAATTGCATATTGCTCACATTCCGACATTGGCATATATTACAGGAATTGTCAATTTAAGATTTTAGTATTCATTTCATTTACATTTATTTATATATTCAAAAACCATAAAATACAAAATTGCAAAAAGATGTTCATACCATTCAGCATTTCAAGCTAGAGCCAGGTTGGACTCATTACATTAGTTGCTTGCAAAGTGTTCGATGAAATGTGAAACAACTGAATAGTAAGGAAAATTAGTGTTTAACAAGGTTATTCCTGGTTGGGGTTATTACAGGAGAAATTGAGTTCAATATATAAGAAGTGTCGATGTTGCCTATAAGCTTAAGGCGTACAATTCAAAAGAAGTCCCAATATAAGCTTATAGGCAAAATCAACACTTCTTATATATTGAACTCAATTTCTCCCATGACAGATACATTGAACATATTGATGGCAGGGATCAATCGGCCATAGTTAATGTTTAGTATCGAGGACGTCTCTAATATAACAGTGCCACAAGGCATTAATATACAGGAGGCACTATATGTATGGGGAAATCATTTAATGGTAATGAATACTCAATGGAGAATGAATCAAGGGATATGAATTCTAATATACACCGGTGAATAAGTTTGGAAGTGAGAATATGATATCATTAAATATATACGGATGACTTCGAAGGGCATCACAAAATAGGAATGAAATTAATTCTAGATGCTCTTAAAATGAAAGAATAAGAATACGAAAGAAGGATCATTCTATTATATGAAATCTATGGAGTATAAGCATCACTATATATTAATATATATTACTAATAAGCGACAATAATTATATACACACACACATATATTTATATATATGTGTATGTTTAAGCTATACTATAAAAGAGTTTAATGTATAACAGATTATAATTAAATATACGTCATATATATACATATACATACATCTAAATACACACACACACACACACATATTCTTAACATGAAAGATATTAATATATACTCGGCTAATTCATTAATCACTCACTTATACCATTAAAAGAATAAGTTGGCTTGGTCAAGGAAGGAGTAACGTCTTGCGAAGAGAGGAACCTCCCAAGATAGGGGTAACGACATTTATAACGAGACCTTGAGGATGTAGCCCCAAAATAGTTTAGGCATATATGTGCCACAAACCCCTTTAGGGAATCTACTCATAAAGTATTTCTTAGCTCCCACGAGCAAGCACAATCCTATCTCTCTTGAGGTTGGTGAGTACGGAGAGAACTAGGAAAATTGGGAGGAAATATGTTAATCACACAAATGGTATTAAATGTTGGACATAACTTTATAAATTCATTAACTCAAACAGATATCGAGTTAGGGACATTACATCAATACTTATATTTGTGATGTAAAAGATATTAATATATACTAAGTCAAAACCTTAATCACTCTCTAATACAACTAAAAAGATGGGTGTTCTTGTCGGGAATGAAGTGATACCAAGAGATGTAGGAGGAAACTCCCAAGATTGGGATGACATATATCATGAATCCTTGAGAAAGTGACCCCATATAGGTGATGAATGTATGTCCCACAAATCCCTTGAGTAAGCTTACTCACAACTGGTTTTCAAATGCCCACAAACAAGTAACTTCATCTTTCTTAAGGTTGTTGATAAGGATGGACGTAAGGTATTAGACCTTAAGTATAATGTGGGTTGTTCTTATTTTAATCTGATTTAAACCAGTGATAATTAGTGGGAGGTAACATCCTCCTGGCAAGGAATTTTTAAATTGCCATTTCCAAGTGGAATCTAACTCTAGTTGGGAAGAGTAGAGTAAATCGGTGTAAGTCCCAATAGGCCAAAGCACTCGACAGTGGATCACTGTGTCACTCTGAGACACATTATTGAAAAAGAGTGGGAGAAAAAAGAAGAGGTTTTTTGTTGCTTTGTTGACTTCAAAAAGGCTTTTGATACCGTTCCGAGAGACAAGCTTTGGTTGAGGATGGAAGAATTGGGGATTCCTAGGCATCTCAGAGCTGCTGTTCATAGAATGTACGAAGAGGTGAAAGTCAAAATCAGAACTTCAGATGGCATTTCAGAATGTTTTAGGAGCGATATCGGGGTCAAACAGGGCTGCCCTTTATCCCCTACTTTATTTGGTTTATATATTGACAAACTGGAAGAGTGGTTAAACACGCAAGAGCGTGAAGGCATTCAGCTAGGGGAATTTGTTATAAAGCTACTCCTATATGCGGACGACCTCATTTTAATTGCCAAATCTGCTTGTGGTTTGCAAGACCATCTATCTTCTCTTGAGCACTTTTGTAGAATGGTGGGGATGCAAGTCAATATCAGCAAAACCAAGGTTATGATTTTCTCTAATAATAAAAAACAGCATCAACATGAATTTTATTACAATGGAGGTGTTCTTGAAGAAGTTGCGGAATATAAATACCTTGGCATCGATTTCAACAAAAAACTAAGCTGGTCTAGCTGCAGGTATAAAAGGACATTAGGTGGATGGAAGGCTTTCTACACTCTTCAGAATAGGTGCCGTGAAGCGGAGTTGTGGGATTGGAAAACTATTCAAACCTTGTTTGGTCTTCTTGTGCTGCCAGTTGTTCTTTATGGGTGTGAATTATGGGCCAGCAGCACTACTATAGCACAATGGAAACAAATCGAAGGAATCCAAAAGCGCTTGATTACAAGCAAGTTTAAAATTAAAAGCACTGTTCCATATGACATCATGCTAAGTGAAATGGGGGCTGCGCCTATTGAGGCACTTGCTATGGTTCGCCTTTTAAGCTATCTAAAAAGAATCGAAAAAATGGAAGAGGATAGATGGCCGAAAGTTGTCTTTAGTGACACAATATGTAAGCGAAAAAGGACATGGATGCAACAAAACATCAAGTGGATGAGTAAATGGAATATTCATTTCAATATGTGCCCCACAAGTAATAAAGAAATAAAGGTCTTTGTTATGGAGAAATTCTACAAGAGAAATTGGGGAAGCGAGATTGGGAGGAAGAAACTATATTATATAAATGAGTTCAACCCCACTTGTGATCAACTCGAAAAAGTGTACATAGGAGCCAACATTTCTTGGAGAGCTAAAATTCTTATTGCTCAGCTGAGAACCAACTCTCACCAACTTCGTTGTGAGACCGGGCGTTGGAAGAGGCCAAAGGAGGCTTGGGAAGAGAGAATTTGCAGATTTTGCAATTCTGGGAAAGTGGAAACTGAACAGCACTTTATTCTAGAATGTGAGGCCTACAAGGATAGCAGGGATAAGTTTGCGGATACTATATGTGACAGTTCTTGGCATAACCTGTTCAACGAAGAGTACATTGAGCAATTGGGGGGGCTCATCATTAGTCTGCACAAGAGGCGAACAGCGCTACTTAAGTCTGCTTGAGTTGTCTTGCTGTCCCATAGGCTATTTTTGGCCTCGTGGACGTTAAAATTTTATCTATCTATCTTTCATATTTGCCATTTTTTGATAAAGGAAAGGTGATGAGCATGATGATTGGGCAGTTGAAAAACAATCTCTTTTGATTTAGACAGTTTGTGTTTATAAGCTATATTCTTCTTTAAAGCTTCACTGTCAATTTGCAATAGGGTAGCAAGCCAATTGCATGAGGGTATGAGGGCAACGAATATTACATTTAACTTCAGGGAGATTAGTATCAAATTAATTTTGGATTTGTTGAATTCTGCTCTATCTATTGAGGTAAGCTACTCCCAAACTTCACAACCATTGATGATGACAAGAATTACAAAATTAAGAATGAAGTTTATATCCTTGTCTTTATTCCAAAGTCAGACAATTCTTTAACTATCTCCTAATCCATTAAAAGCTCTCCAACCTTCATAAGTCCTTTTCACAAGACAAGTATAATTTATGATTTAAGTCCACGCCATGACATTTAGAAAAAAAAAAAGGAATTGATTTGGGAGGAAGTTTAATATAGAAAATTAGGTGATCAATTGTGTTTCCTTGATCTACCAATCAAAATATTGATTTTAGCAACATTTACTATGATGCAGGAGCATCTTGGGTTCAAAGCAATCTTGTATCAACCAAAAATATTTTGTTCCCAATTTTCCAGTTTGTTGATCATTTCAGCTATCCTTGTTTTGTTCGAGACAACACTTGAGATGTTCAAAGTATGATCTAGACCTAGTTTCTTATTCCTAGGTTTACAACTTGATTAGTTCTTTGTTTTTCATGACCATTGGTGGATTTTGATCTTGCAATAGAGATCTACAATCGTGAATCTTAAGTGATGCAATCAACTATGTTCTTAGATCATGTGAGGACCTATATCAAAAACCACAAGCTTTCAAACATGTTATGTCACTCATCCTTATGATTTGGGACCAGACCTATTTGTGGTAATAGGTTTCCTACTCTTGGGGAATGTCTTGGATCTTGAAGCTGCCTTGCATGTTGTGATGACTATATACTAATAATGTAATGTACCTCAAGGGACGTCAATTTTATAATGAGTTCCTCAATAAGGATTTTCATTCTCTACAATTGGATCTAAGGTCTTTAATCGAAGACTATAAGCAAGCAGGCATATATATGAGCCTCGCATGTAAGAAGGCCAATTGTCAAACCTTTGCTCATCTATTTTTTCGTGAATGTATGTTGATCTCGCTTGGTTCTCTCTGTATACTTGTTATTTCCGTTGTGTTTACTCTTTTTGCACGATTGGACTGATCTCTTCGAGGTCTCTCCAACTAAGGACTATGTAAAGTAAAATCAAAGCAAACGTTGTGTTCCTCGTGAACTTGTATTGCAAATCCAAAGTTACGAAGCCCTATTTGAGTTTGGTTGTAGTGTGGCAAGAGTTGAGCTCTAACCTACAATTGCAGAGGGTTGCAAGGATGGTTTGAGGAAGGAGAGGTACAAATTCAACAGTAATGGATATGTTAGGCAAATTTCGGCTAGTCTTGAAGTATTAGAAACTACCAAAGAAGAGGAAGACCTATTGAAGAATTAAGTGATGAGAAAACTATAGAAATTGTTGCAGGAGATGGTGATCATGTACTTGAACAAGAAGATGAAATATTTCTGAGAGCCCTAACTAGAGTTAATGCAAGCCCACATTTCAATTTACCAGATTATGATGGTAAGCTAGATTTGGATGAATTGCGTGATTGGAATACTGAGATGAAAAAGTATTTTGAATATGAAAGTATGAATGTAGGTAAGAAGATATAAATGGCTAGTACCAAATTGAAAGGATGTGCATCATTATGGTGGGAAAATTTGCAAATTGATAGACAAAGGAAAGGAAAAGAAAAAATCAAGTCTTGGGATAAGATGGTGAATAAGTGGAACGGCAAGTTCTTGTCGTGTGGTTATCAAGTTAGCTTGTTAAGGAAGATGTAGAATCGAAAGAAAAAGGAGTCTTCTATGAAGGAATATACTGACGAATTCTATAGGTTGGATATCAAATCTGCTCATATGGATGATGAGGCTAAAAGAATTGCAAGGTATCTTAATGGCTTGAGGACATCTTATTGGGATGAGATTAGTTTGGTTAAGATGGAAAGTATTGAGGAAGCTTATTTGTTTCCTCTAAAAGCTAAGGAGAAATTGAACAAAAGAAAGGAACATAGACAAAGACGAAGAGGTGGTAGATTTCAAAGAGGTAGGACATTTACCGGTGGAGAAAGATCTTATTCAGATCCAAATAAAAGGCAAATCAGAATGGAAAGAAGAAAATTCATACCAAGGAAGAGGAGGAGGTTACCCTATAAGTAATAATTATAAAAGAGAAGATAGGAGTTTGTTCAAAGACACTTGTTTCACATGGAGAACATAGTGCATTTGAATGCACATATGGAAATACAAGCAAGAGGGCTCATAGCAATAGAAGAAATGCATTTATGGAGAAAGAATCACCTAAATCTTTGAGTCAACTAGAAGATGGAGAAGCTCTGATGCTTAGGAGGTCACTATGTAATGAGAAACCTAATCAAGATTTGATGCTAAGGAAAAGTTTGTCCAAAACAATATGTAAAGTTGCTAGAAAGAATTGCAAGGTATCTTAATGGCTTGAGGACATCTTATTGGGATGAGATTAGTTTGGTTAAGATGGAAAGTATTGAGGAAGCTTATTTGTTTCCTCTAAAAGCTAAGGAGAAATTGAACAAAAGAAAGGAACATAGACAAAGACGAAGAGGTGGTAGATTTCAAAGAGGTAGGACATTTACCGGTGGAGAAAGATCTTATTCAGATCCAAATAAAAGGCAAATCAGAATGGAAAGAAGAAAATTCATACCAAGGAAGAGGAGGAGGTTACCCTATAAGTAATAATTATAAAAGAGAAGATAGCAGTTTGTTCAAAGACACTTGTTTCACATGGAGAACATAGTGCATTTGAATGCACATATGGAAATACAAGCAAGAGGGCTCATAGCAATAGAAGAAATGCATTTATGGAGAAAGAATCACCTAAATCTTTGAATCAACTAGAAGATGGAGAAGCTCTGATGCTTAGGAGGTCACTATGTAATGAGAAACCTAATCAAGATTTGATGCTAAGGAAAAGTTTGTCCAAAACAATATGTAAAGTTGCTAGAAAATGTTGCAATCATTGATAGTGGGAGTTCACATAATCTAGCATCAAAGAAATTGGTTACCAAGTTGCACTTATCAAGGATGAAGCATCTGAAGCAATATCAAATTGCATGAATAAAGGATCATCATAAGGTACTGGTAAGTGAGCAATGTGTTGTGAAATTTAAGATTGGATCCTATCATGATGAAGTTCTTTATGACATTATGTCAATGGATTGTTGTCATATCTTGTTGGGTAGACCTTAGCAATGTGATAGACAAGTTATACATGATGGTAGACTGAATAGATATACTATACTAGCAAATGGGATGAAGCAAGTATTGTTACCTTCAATTGGAGATCCTAAGAATGAATATTGCACCATATTGAGGATTCATTTGGTTGAAGGTAGGGAATTCTTGGAGATCCTAAGGAAATAACGGAGTTACTGACAAAATTTGAAGACATCTTAGCTAATGTGCCAAATGGATTACATCCTGTTAAAATTATCAGTCATAGTATGGATCTAGTTCTAGGAGCAAGTTTGCCAAACAAAGCACCATACTTGATGACACCGGCAAGAAATGAGGAATTGAATAGACAAGTGCAAGAATTGTTAAGGAAAGGTCTGATCAGAGAAAGTTTGAGATCTTGTGTAGTACTGGCACCTTAGAAGAATGCAAAATGGCAAATGTGTACTAGTTTGAAAGCTATCAACAAGATCATAGTGAGGCATAGATTTCATTTGCCTAGAATGGATGACATAATGGATAGTTTGAGTAAAGCAAAGTATATAACCAAGATTGATTTGAAGAGTGATCAATGGCATACCAGAATTAGAGAAGGAGATGAGTGAAAGACTGCATTTAAGACTAATAAAGGTCTATATGAATGGTTGGTTATGTCTTTTGATTTGACTATCGCTCCAAGTACTTTCGTGAGGTTGATGAATAAGGTATTGAAGAAATTCTTGGGTAGATTTGTGATTGTGTACCCGAATGATGTTCTGATTATCAGTAAGAGTACTTTGTTGCATCTAAGACAAGTATTGTAGAGATTAAGGAAGAAAAGGTGTTGATCAATATCAAGAAATTTAATATCATGAAGGAAGAGATAGTGTATCTAGGATTTATGATTTCAGCTGAAGGTTTGAAGATGGATCCTGAAAAGGTTAAGGTAATTTTTTAATGGCCTACACCAAAGAATTTTGGGGAAGTTTGATCATTTCAAGGATTGGCTAGTTTTTACCGAAAGTTTATCAGAAATTTCAGTTCAATTTGTAACCCTATGACAGAGCCTATGAGAGGTGAAAGGAAAATTTTCATATGGACACATGAGGTTGACTAGAGTTTTGAGTTATTAAAGCAAAGAGTTGTTGAACAACCAGTTTTGACCTTACCTAATTTCAAAAAGGTATTTCAAGTGGATTGTGATGCAAGTGGGAATGCAATTGGAGTTGTGTTAAGTCAAGAAGGTAGACTTGTTTCTTTTTACAATGAGAAGTTAAATGATGCCAAGAGGAAATATTTGGTTTATGATCATGAGTTCTATGTCATAGCTCAAGCATTAAAGAAGTGGAGACATTACATGTTGCCAAAGGAATTTGTATTGCATACTGATCATAAAGCATCGCAATATCTAAGTAATCAAGGTTAGTTAAATCAAAGGCACATGAGATGGGTTCAGTTCTTGCAGAGTTATACTTTTGTGTTGAAACACTAAAGTGGACTGTCAAATAAAGTAGTTGATGCATTGAGTAAAAGGAGGAATTTGTTGACAAAAATGAGGATAGCAATGCTTAAGCTTGACAAATTGAAGACTTTGTATGAGACACATCCTGATTTTGCATATAAATGGAAAGCTTGTAAGGAAACAGTAATAGTTGACCGAAGCAAATGGTTCAATTATTTTATTAAGGATGACATGTTGTTCAAAGGAGTTAAGTTATGCATACCTAGAGGACTAATGAGGAATAATTGGATTAAGGAGAAACATAGCGAGGACTTGCCAAACATTTTGGTATTGACAAGACAGTAAGTTTGGTAAGTGAAGGTATTATTGGCCACAAATTTTTAAGGCTGTCAAGAAATTTGTTTAGATTTGTAGAATTTATAAAGTTGCTAAAGGTAGTAGTCAGAATGTGGGTTTGTATACACCATTGCATGTACCTTTTAGACCTGGGGAAGATATTAGCATAGATTTTGTTTTGAGATTATAGAAGACACAAAGAGGTAATGATTCTATATTTGTAGTGGTAAATAGATTCTCTAAAATATCACATTTTATTCCTTGTAAAAAGACATCTGATGCAGTACATGTAGCAAACTTATTCTTTGAGGAGATTGTGAGATCACATGGATTACCAAGGACTAAAGTTTCTGAGAGGGATAGCAAGTTTGTAGGTTACTTTTGGAGGACACTGTGGAGGAAGTTGGAAACTGATTTGAAGTTAAGTTCTACTTTCCATCCACAAATTGATGGGCAGACAGAGGTGGTGAACAGAAGCTTGGGTAATTTGCTGAGTTTGATTGGTGATAAGCCTCGTAATTGGGATTTGGTTTTGGCACAAGAAGAGTTTGCATACAACACTTTGGTGAATAGGAGCACAAGGAAGACACCAATTGAGGTAGTTCTGGCATGAGTCCTTAGGGAATTCTGGAGTTGAGGTATCTTAAGCAAGAGGATAAAAGGAGTGTTGAAGCAAAGGAGTTTGTGAATTACATAAAGACATTGTCTGAAGAGTTTAAGCATCATTTGAAAAAGCATGAATCAAAACTGTAAGGATAAGGTAAATAGAACTAGACGACATAAGGATTTTCTCAGTGGGAGATGAAGTTATGGTTCATTTGAAGAAAGGAAGATTTGCAGTTGGGACTTGCAACAAATTGAAGATGAGGAAGTCTGGAGCTTGTAGGATTCTAAAGAGATTTGATTCTGGGAACACTTATGAAATTGAGTTACTTGAGGATATGGATTTCACTTTCATTCGATATTTCAGATTTGTATGAGTATCATGAGGTTGAAGGTAGTTCAGATAATGAAGCAGATATCAAACAGCGGTATCCTAAAAAAGAAGTTGGAAAGTATAGAGAAGGTATTGACAAGAAGAGTCGGAAGGAAGGCCAAAGGTAAGGAATATAAAGAATATTTGATCAAGTGGAAGGACGAACTAGTGAGGATTGTAAGGAATATAAAGAGTATTCAATCAAAAGGAAGGACAAACTAGTGAGGATTATTCATGGATTTCTCAAGCTGAGTTGGATCTTCTAGATTCTTCTCAAACCATCAAGGTGAGGGAATCACTTTCTTACCAACCTCAGGTGTTTGATGCAAGAGCATCTTGGGTTTGAAGCAATCTTGCATCAACCAAAAATGTTTTGTGTCCAGCTTTCCAGTTTTGCTAGTTTTCCAATCTGTTGATCGCTTCAGCAATCCTTGTCTTGTTCGAGACAGCACTTGTGATGTTTGGAGTATGATCTAGACCTAGTTTGGTTTTATTCCTAGGTTCATGACTCAATTGGTTATTTGTTGCTCGAGTTATGATTCACTCTTTGGTAGTATGTTCTTGCCAAGTTTTCATGACCATTGGTGGATTTTGATCTTGCAATGGAAATCTATGATTGTGAATCTTCAGTGGTGCATTCAAATATTTTCTTGGATCACGAGAGGAGCTAAATCTAGAACCACAAGCTTTCAAATGTGTTATGTCATTTGATCCTTATGATTTGAGACCAAACCTATTTGTGGTAATACATTTCCTGTTCTTCGGAAATCTTTTAGATCTTGAGGCCAACCTACGTGTCAGGATGCCTAAATATTGTAAAGTAATGTACTTTAAGGGTCATTAGTTTTATAATAAGTTCCTCAATAAGAATTTTCATTCTCTAGAATTGGATCTAAGGTCTCTAACCAAAGATTGTATGCAAGCAGGCATGTATGAGTCTGACATGTAAGAAGGCTAATTGTCAAACCTCTGTACATTTGATTTTTTTTGAAGGAATGCTGATCTCACTTGGTTCTCTCCATATACTTGTTGTTTCCATTGTGCTTACTCTTTTTGCACAATTGGACTGATCTCTTTGAGGTATTTCCAACCAGGACTGTGTCCTACTACCATACCAAACATAATGCAAACTGTTTAATATGACTTCAAGTTGATTTTCTAAGTCTGCAAGATGTTAAGCAAGACTATATGATCAGCAAATAGAAGTGAGAACATGGTCCAATTGAAGAGAGTGGAACCCATGCAATGTTTGCCTTCTAGAAACTTTTCTAGTATATCTATATATAATGTAAAAGGGAAGGGATAGAGGAATAAATTGCTTAGCTCCTATATTACAATGAATTTTCTCTAAAAGAATCTTTGTTAATTTAAAGTTTAGTAATAATGTATTCATCCAGTCAATAAATCATTTCTCTGAGGTCAAGAGGCATTTCTATTCCTCCATTAATTTCCAAAGATTTCCTCCAACACAGTACCAAACAGTTTTTAGAATTCAACAAAACAAAAAAATTAAGTTTTCTTTGTCGCAGTGACTTTCAGTAGTACCACTCAATGTAAAAAGGTAATTAATTGTGGAGAGGTCACTTTTGAAACTGGCTTGATCGTTAGATCTTAATCTATTATCACCTAACCATTCCCTTAATTTTTTCTACTATGGTTCAAAGAAAACCAGGTAAGCAAAAGGAAGATAGGTATTCTTTTATAAGTGGAAGTTGTTTTACAGATAGGTACTTTCAGTTCGCATAGAGGACATTTACATTGTGCACTATACAAGAATGAAATGCTCCTAATTCATCATATAGAAGCACTAAAAATTTGACCTATATAATGAGTAAATACAAAAGTGTCAAATAATTTCACTCTATGTCAGGGTTTACAAATCACCACTTACTAACTAACAAGTCAGAAATCATCAACTTCCAACATCAGTTATGTGCCCTGCTTTGGGAAACATGCAACGGTAATCTTTTCAACTGTAAATGATTTCAAGTTTAACAAGAAATTAGTTTTTCACTGCCAAAGTTCTAAATTAATTACAAGACGTCAGTATGTTCAGATGGCTGCCATGTTGTGTTAACTGCAGTCCAATAGCTGAATCATTTTTGGTATTTGATCGTAAAGGTCTGCTAAAAGCATTGGAGAATTCTCACTCTCAATAAAAAGCAAGCAGAATTAACTATTTGCATAGCAATGGTAATGAGAAACAAGAATCCAATGGCTAAATGATGACAAGACTAGAAATTCCAACCAAAAGCCCCATTTTATGCACTCATGAGAAGGGTGTTTTTATCAACCATTACCAATTTGCTCAAATTGATAACAGAATGGGGGTTCCCGATAGACTCTCATTGCAAATAAATATACACAGTTCTGAAATGCATATATGAATTTTGGGATTTTTTGGGGCCTTCTTTTGTGTTTGTCATCCTGGAGTAATGCAAGCTCAGTGCATAGTGTTTTAATTGAATTGTAACAAGATTTTAATGATGGGCGTGGATAACATTCAGAAACTAAAGATTGGAAGGCAGCATGTTCTGTTATAATAGAAAACCACTTCTAACTTATTCATGAAATATATTTCAGGTGCATTACAAGGAAAACGGAAATTGATTACAGGTGATTAAACTGGATAGCAATTACTTACATAAAAAAAAAATTAGTAACACATAGCCCATGGTTGGCTAGGGGGGCACTCAAATATTAAATTCGTTACCAACTGGAAGCAGCACTAGCTCATTTGCAGGCAAATGTTGAAAGCCAAGTATCTCTATTCTAAGCACCATCCAAACAGACAGATACACGATTTTGCTTCCAAAAGAGAACAAAAGAATGAAGTCTGGTCGGACACATGTTATGGATATGAATGAAATGGTGCTCATTTCTAGGACTAAGATCATAAATTTATTAAAGATTTCGTCCTTCCGCAATTCATATTGTTAAAGACATAATTCGTAGGGGAAAGTAGCCTAGAAAATGGTTGCTTTTAAATTTAATTTCTTAAAGTCAATGTGCGTCTCTTGGCAGTGGAGGCGTCCAGCATAATTCTGCATAGAATCGATCTACTCTCCTGCCAACTATAAAACGACAATCATAAATGTACTTTAATTCAAATACCAACATCCCTACCGGCCTAAAGTGGCAAAACTACTGTGCTCGCTCATACTATACGCGTTATTAGCAATAAAACTTACAAAGACAATTAGAAAATTCCATTGTTTTTCTCAGATACCTGTAACGTTCTTATTTTCTGAAATTGGAGAAATTCCACAAGCAATGTAAACGAGGAGATCAAATTCAGATCCTTTTTCTCAAACTGGAGCTACAATATTGTCCATTCATCCACAATTTGAGAAAAGGGGCCTTGAAGCCACAACTCTTTATTCGCAATTGAAAAGGAACCCACAAGATAACACAATACAAAACTTTTTTTTTCACAGAAAAAAATCACATGAAATGCCAAAGGCCTTTGATAAAAGACCAAAAGAAGCGAATGGATACTGAGCATTGTTGACAGAAATCACGAGAAGACTGACATGATGAAAGAATTGGTAGTCAAATTAATGCGAATAGAACGACAAGGATAATTATGTACCTGTGCAATTAACTGCTGCCGAGCCATGGAAGGAGGTACAATGAGCATCCGTCGTAGGAATACAGGAATCCATGGAAACTATATCTGTGATTTATTTTTCCCGGCGCTGCCCTTTCAGCTTGATGCACGTTTTCTTCCGTCATGATTGCAACGTGGTCACGCTTAAAGTGCTGCCTATGTGACCGTCGCTCAACCATACTTCGAAGCTAATTAAGCGACTTCTCCACCGACCGGGGGCTTAGGCTTCTAGAAAAGAGGCTTCCAGAGTCAAAAGAAGAACGAGTCCACTGACTTCGTGAGGAGGTTTGGTCGCTATTTCACAATTATAAATCTGTATTTATTTACCCTGTGTATGGGGACTGATGTATCAAACAAACGAAAAAATATCATATTCTTAATAATAAACAACTAATGGCCCTAGATATCAAATCAAAAAATTATTTTGTTTTTTCCAGCTCTAATGGAGGGAATGACTTTCAAGATGTGACTTTATAAAGACTCGAAAGGGATTTTATCCTAGTCAAAGTCCGAATATTATTATTATTATTATTATTACATGGTAATGAAGATGACAACTTGTTGATTTTCATAGTGTGTGGTGGAACCTTGGAGCCTTATCTATTTTAACTTAATGGAAGGGACTTATCTATTTTAACTTAATGGAAGGGACTTTCTTGATTATAATTGCTTGGAGGGAGGTATAAGCACCACATTGATCGATATTTATAGTTTAGAAAATATTATTTTGATTTTTATGTGTGTTAGACAAACAAAAAGTGTATAATTTTATTGGGAATTTTTAAAACTATATAAAATCAATATTAATGGAAAACAAGAGAGGGACTTGATATTTTTCTAGGACAAGCATTACTATTCTGTAATATACCAAGAGAGTATCCTCCTGCATAATTCACTCTCTTAGTATAAGTGATCAGGGATCGGTAACTCATATTATAGGAGGAAACTTTGCACAACAAAGTTATGTTACAATTAATGAGTGGCTTCGTGACTTTCTATGGGCACAAGCTTCTCAAGTAATCCAATCTTGTGGTTCTTCGTTATCTGCATATGGTCTTTTATTCTTAGGTGCCCATTTCATTTGGGCCTTTAGTTTAATGTTCATATTTAGTGGTCGTGGATATTCGCAAGAACTTATTGAATCTATTGTTTGGGCCCATAATAAATTAAAAGTTGCTCCTGCTATCTAGCCAAGAGCTTTGAGTATTGTTCAAGGACCCGATGTATGAGTAGCTCATTACCTTCTGGGTGGAACTTGCCACAACATGGGCATTCTTCCTAGCAAGAATTATTGTAGTAGGATAATGGCTAGGAGGATAAAGCATTATGGCATCAAGATTTCCAAAGTTCAGCCAAGGGTTGGCCTAGGACCCAACTACTCGTCGTATTTGGTTTGGTTCACCTATTTAAATTTGCAATTGTCTAGTTCTATATATCTTTTCGATAAGTGTTGGAAGCACATGTGTTAGATGAAGAAAATGTATTTTTAACATTTTCAGTATTCTTCAATTTCTTAATTTTGTCATCTACAAGAACAAAACATTACTCTTTAGATTATTACAAATAGAAAAAATAAATTAAACAAAAACCTTGATGTCAAAATCATCATTAGTAGAGTACCAAAGATATGGACATTTAATTTTTGACAAGAATGTCTTGAAATTGAGAAAATATATGAACACATGAAAGAAAAGGATCAATTATGATATAACCTCAATTACTTATAATCTATTGAAAATACCATTTAACATCATTTGTCTTTGGTCCAACCAATTTCATTTCTATTTTATCACTTCTCTTATAAATGTGAGAGGATAAAGATCATAAGTTAATGATTTGTTAAGGGGGTTCATTCTTTAAATTTAACTTTATATTTTTTCCTCTTTTAAACATTTTAAGATTTAGTCTAATCGCTTCTTCTTTAATTTATGATTGTTCTATTTAATTGTGGGAGGATGGAGGTCATACAGTACATGACTTGCTAATAGAAGGCTAACTCTTTGAAATTTGAATTTCTCCTTTACTTTATTATAAACAATTTAGGTTTTAGTCTAACCAACTATTATTTTATTTCATCATCACATTTTTATTATAATTATCAGAGGATGCAAACCATACATTGAATAATATCTTATTACGAGATTAACTCTTTAGTTTTGAATTCTTATTTTTTTCTCTTTTAAACATTTAAAGTGTGTTGGAGCAAAATGACAATTTTAGAGAGAAAATAAAATGGTTCAAACATTAATAATTGCATGAACTTACATATTCATTTTGGAGTTGCAAAGTGACGATGCAATATTTAACCACATCATTGGGAATAATTAGGATAATACCACCAAAATATTGTTTCCAACATTGGAAATTAAAATAATTCAACTAGGGATCAAGTTTTGATAAAGAGTCATAAATCAAAGTGGCTTATTCTAATGTGAAACAAGATAACCATGTCAAGTAGAGTTTCACATCACTCGCAATGGTATACTTGTCCTCAAAATTGTTTGTTTTTTTCCCAAAAAATATGGTTGCTATATAATTTGGATTCAAGCAAAAGACTACAATCACTTTGTTTCAACTGCTAGTTTCAAAATAGAGTACACAAGTTGCAATTTGTGATGCTCTACAAAAAAAAAATCATTATCAACAAAACAAAAATTCTTTTAAATTAAAATCCTAATGAAATTTGAGCAATTGTTGGACATTTATCCTAAGCTATGGATAATCTCTTGTTTCAACTCGAACTATCATTGTCATCAAAGGCTTTCATTATATAAATTTTTCTAAAGGACTCAAACAAGCATTATTGTCATAGGCATCCTTCAAGTTAATACCATAAATTTTCATATGGCAATGATCACTTTTGAACTATTTTTGTCATTCTAAATTTTTATAAGATGTGTGTTATAAAATACTTTTAAAAAACCTCAAAGTTTGTAATAATTGACTTACACAAATGCTCACTGTCTAGATTTGACTTTAAAGAATTGTTAATTATAATGTCCACACTGTTCACTCACCTAAAGTAGTTATAGTGTTTGCACTCGTTTGGATTTACTTTTGAAAATATTATCATCAATACGTGATTAATAATATAGCAAGCTACAAAATCCAATCATCTCTGACAAAAAGGTTCATATTTGATTACATCCAAAAAAAATTGTAAACAATAGGCACATGGACTTGTGGTATGTCTAAGGATTGTTTGGTGTTGAATATTAAATTTTAGTCCCATAGTGTGATGGAGCTTTAAAAAAATTGTTCTCCATAAGAAAATTATGCCTCATTTTGCATGCTTCGAATGTGCAATAATGCGATCTAATAATTTTTTGGAGTTTCAGCTACGCAATAAAGCAAGGATTTTGATTTTGCAAATTTGAAAACAAAGCATCTTGGCTCCTCTGATTTCATGATTTCACTAAGCAACAAATGATAGTTCTCTGATTTAGTAAGGTATTGAAAGATAGTCATCTAATATCATGATTTTGCATCAAGAGGGATTTGTTGATTCTAATATCACGATTTCGCATTGAGCATGGATTCTTGAGTCTAATTTCGCCATTTTGCAACTTGTGAACTTCTTACATGTTGATTTTGTAATTTTTTGCTGGGATGAATTCTTTAGGATCGCAATTGCAAAAATTGGTATTTTGAAGGAGAATTACTCAATAATATGACAAGACATATGCATTAAAAGGCTAAGTATCTTTTTATTTGTCTTAAATTAGCACTAAAATAGATGTGACAATTTCTTTATGTTTGCACATGCGAATAGTTGATTGAATTTAATGCATCACCTTACCACTGCTTATAGGACATTATAAAGATGGTTTCACATGTAACATTCTTGTTGTGCAAGATTTTCTTGTTCTATGTTTGTGCAAGTTTAAAGATTCTCTGCCATGGGATTACAAATCCAAGATTATAATGAAGAAGATGATCCAAAGACAATCATGCAACCTAGCTTATCACCAACGTAGGAAGATTAGTTGGACGTCTTGAATAACATGTATATGGATGCATGGGAACTACGAACAAGCTATACCAATTATGTTAGTGATACTCATGAACTAGAACTTGAAGAAGACAAACTTGAGGTTCATGTCATCTTGGCTAAGTTTGATGACCTTCGTGGGAACTGACACTTTGAAGAAATTATGGATATGATATAAGAATTATAGTTTTGTTTTAAGATTCTTAAAAGTTTTATGATTGTAAATTTTGGTGAATGGTTGCAATTAGTCATTAGTTAGTTTCTTTTGTAAAGGTCTGAAGCTTTTTGCACCCTTTAACTTTCTATAAGAAAGGGTACCAGGACCTTGGATAGATATAGGAAGATGATATAAAAAAGATAAAGAAACAAAAAAGGCATTTCTTCAGAATGCATATATGTAGTATAGGGTAGACATTGCAACCAATCATAGCCCAATTGTACTCATTTTTAGATTCAATAAAAATACTTTGTTTCCTTTCCAAAGCATGGGAATTGATAAAAAAAATTGTCATTTGCAAATTGCCTTCTTGGATTTATATTGTTGTTGATAGATTGAAATCAGCATAAATCATCGATAAGAAAAACCTATTAAGGGGTTATGCATAATTTGTCTTCATCTTATTGAAGTTAAACTAAATTAACTAGAGTTTAAGGACTTTGAGTTCTCTTTCCAACAATTGATGGTAGTGCGCCTATCCCAAGCACTTTGACTTTTGTATTGAATATTATAATTGACTCTATTCTCCCATCAGAAAAGTATCGGTCTTTTGTTTCTTCTAAAGAAAAGTACAATTTTGTGGAAGGTGGTATTCTCTATCCTACTCATCTACATATATATTCTTTCACCCATCACTCATTCATTTCTTAAAGCTCTTTCAAAACCTAATTTCTCCTTGAGAATATACTTGTCCTCTCAAGAGTATCAACATAAAGTTTACATTATTAAGCTTTCTTTCGAAAGCATTAATTCAAGTACAACCCCCTAGGTTTTTTAGAGCCTGAAGTGGGGAGGTTGAGTAATTGTATTTTAACCTTCTTCATTGACCAAAATTGTGTTGATTTCCCAGAATCAAGTGGGCAAGGCATGAAGGTTTTCAACCAACAATTTTGAGAACCAAAAGATTGGTAACTCTACTGGCGAAATTTCCTCATAATTTTATTGTTTAATTACCCAAAAATTCTAGTTCCAAAGACTATAAGAGAATAGAGGAACCAATAATTGATCATCAAGAGAGGTGGCATCTCTATTTTTTATTTGTGCATGCATGTGTCAATGAATGATCAACTGATAGTGGTTGAACAGAAGAAGAATAATAAACATTTATCCCTGAAATTTATGTGGGGAAGAAAATTTGTTCGTTCTAAAATAGAATGTCTTGCATACACTCCAAAGAAGAGGAATAGAAAGGACAAACAAGTTGCTAACATGTCATTCATGGGATACAAGAAGTTTTCTAACAAGGAAAAGGAATTTTATGTTGATGTCCAAGATAACGATGAACAAGGGGAGGAAAACCCATTTCACAATATTGGTTTTTTTTCTTAATCGGGAACAACCTAGAACTCACTAGGTAAATGATGAAACTAAAGAAGAAGGAAATGATGATAAGGATTTTCAAAATCTCACTAAGGCCCTTCAAATTTTATTGTGTCTAGATAAAGCACCAAGAGCTCTAAGGAAACTACCTAGTGAACTATTGGAAAAGGTATGTTCAAAAGGGACAAAATTGTCGATTCAAAACAAACAAGAGAAAAAGGTGAGTCATCTAAATATATCCCTCCTCATAAAAATGGAAATTCTTCATTTAATAATATACATAATAATCCTCTATATAATAAGTATGGAGAGACATTTCATGGTCTTAATAAAAACAAAAATCAAAGGGATGGGACTGATGGAAATTGGATAAAAACAATCAAAATAATATGGTAATAATCAGAGGGGACAAAATTGTCACCACCAAGGAGTGAGGCCTCTCATGATAATTGAGAGATATAAACAATTAGATTTCATTGGGAGAGTTGGATATACAAATTCCATATCAAATGATTTGAGGACAAATATACCTAAATTTAATGGAGAAGAAACTCAGTCTGCTGGGGTACATGTGATTAATGTGAAAAATATTATTGAAGAATTTGAGGAACATAACGAAGATATTTCTTATGAAATAATTTGTGCAATCATTAACTATCGATCTTGTTGAATGGTACAGAGGTCTCCCAGATAAATCTATATCAAGTTGGCAAGGATTTGTGGATTATTTCTTGGATAGTTTGGAAATCACATTGATACTTCTTTTACATCACATGAATTAGCCAGTATTAAGAAGAACATCAATGAATCAGTATTTGAGTTTAATAAAAAGGTGTAACAAAGTTTTAAACAGGATCCCACAAGATATTAGACATGTTGACTCATTCCTAATAAACTTTTACCTTAGTGATTTTGAAAGTAAAAATTCACCATGAAATAAGGTCGCATAGACCAAGCACCTTACAAGAAGCTTTTAAGGTTGCAATTGTTAGAATTCTTTAGAATAATTGAGAGGGGGGGTGAATCAGTTATTCAAGGTCCAAATGCCCTATTAATACCTTTTTACTACTTTTAATGAATCCATACCCTTTACATCTGTTTGAGCTTAAATCAATCATATAAGCAAATTACTGTAAATCAACATGCAACGATAAAAACATTCAAGATCAACACATGACACAATGATTTACATGGAAACCCAATTTGGGAAAAACCACCAGTAACATGCTACTTGATTCTCACTCTTTTGAAGTGATGCCCTGTTAAAGGCTTACAACACACTCTTAAATGTGACCTTGTTAGAGGATTTCACCAAACTGTTAGGAATGGGCCTGGTTAAAGGTCTTTAGAACATTCACTTGGAATGTCACCCTGTTAAAGGATTTATCTAATGGTTGTTAAACCAACCTAAGTCCATAGGATTTAGACTTACAGTTACAATTGCTAGAAAGTAACAATAATGGTCTTTTGATCTGATATAACTTACAACATACTTTGCAGATTTCAGATCACACTTTCAGTTCAATCCTTATGCTTGGCTTTAATCTCTTTAGCTCTGACTGCTTGTCTTCCTCTCAAGCTTTGTCTCCTTGAGTCTTCTAACTCATTCTGCCAATGCAATCATCTTTGTGGTCGTCTATACAAATAGAATTTTTGTGCTATCTTCTCCTAGACACATTCTTCAGCATTTCATGCTTTTATGCTTGACCACTCTCTCTCTTTCCTTCTATCCCCTCTCGCTCTCTACTTTTCTCATTAACTTATGTCTTCTTATATAGAAGTCTGATTTGCCTTTACCACTCAATTCTCCCTCTTCAATTTTAGGGTTTCGAAATGGATTAGGTAGGATACAATGTATCTACCCCATATCTTGTTTTCTTCTTGAAACTTCGCCAATTGTATTTTAAAAACATTCTACATGGTGTTCTGTGCCACCAACTCATCATTCTTATCTTCCTTTTAATTCATAGATTTTTAGATAACAACCTTGTCGGCTTAGATCTGGCAAATCTTCGATTCCCTAAATAATGCAGCAACTCGGCATTATTGAATTACTAGTGCTTGGCACCTCTGTGTTACTCGGCACCTATACCAGCTCAGCACTTGAACTTGCTCAGCACTTGAACTTGCTTGGCACTTGAACTTACTCGGCACTTGAACTTGCTCGGCACTTGAACTTACTCGGCACTTAAACTTGTTCGGCACTTGATTCTACTCGGCACCACTCGGCATTTGAAGTTTACTCGGCATTAACTAGAACTTGCTTGGCTCTTACTAGCTTGCTTGGCTCCTTCTCTCTAATGAACTTAGTTTGAGCTTTACAAAAGACTTAGCTAAAACCTTAAATCTTTGATATGTTTCAATTTGCCCATTCTTTGTAGTATGTCATCAAATACATTCTTTCATCAATGGCTTAGCTGATCCTTGTACTTCATTACAACATCATAACTTCAACCTTTCTCTAGGTATTTTAGTTACATCTTATTAATTGCCTCCACCTTGACAATCAACTAATTGATAGTATTTGGATCACTAAAGCAATTGTCATACCTGCAAGTAGCAAGTTTGACATCAATGACAAAACAATGATTGAGGACATTCTTTACTAGTTCCACATTTTATTCCAACAATCTCCCTCAACTTTTCTTATAACAATATATTGGGATATACATGTTTGTTTCTTGCTAGTCTAGGTAACTAGCCTTTTGCCTAGAAATAATGCACCTCCACTTGTGCTTTTTCTGTCATCAATGTTTCCTCCCCAGTTTGCATCTGTATATGCATTGAGTTCAAATTTTCCATTCTTTTTGTAGTATAGACCAAAGTCATTAGTCCCTTTGAGATATCTCATTATTCTTTTTACTACTATGAGATGATTTTCTTTAGGATTAGCAGAAAACCTAGCCACTATTCCAACTACTAATGCTATGGCTGGTCTACTATGTACAACATATTGTAGTTTTCCAATCATGGATCTGTACATTGTTTGATTGACTTCAGTTGACTCATCATTTTTGGACAACTTATTTCATGTGGCCATTGGTGTGCTGACTGGTTTGGATTCCTCTGGTTCAAACGTTTTAAGAATTTCTTTGATGTACTTTGATTGTGTAACAAATATTCCATGTTTAAGTTGGTGTACTTGCAATCCAACAAAAAATTTGATTTCTCCAAACATAGACATTTCAAATTCATGTTTCATTTTGTCAGCAAAACCTTTGCAAAGTACTTCCTTACCACCAAATACTATGTCATCCACAAAAATTTTAGATACAATAATGTCTTTACCTTCTTCAGCTTTGATGTACATGTTGATGTTATCATCAATTCTTTCAAATCCAATTTGCACTAGATACTTGTAAAATCTCTCATACCATGCTCTAGGTGCCTGTTTCAAACCATAGAGTGCTTTATGTAGCTTACACACCATATCCCTGTTGTTCTCATCAACAAATCCTTCTGGTTGTTCAATGTAGACTTCTTCTTCTAGTATGCCATTTAAGAAGGCAGATTTTACATCCATTTGATAGACTTTGAAATCGTTGTAGGCAGCATATGCAAGTAAAGTTCTTACTCCTTCCATTCTAGCAACAGGAGCGAATGTTTCTCCATAATCTATTCCTTCTTCTTGAGCATAACCCTTGCATACTAATCTAGCTTTATTTCTGGTAATCTCACCATTCTCATATAGTTTGTTTCTGAATACCCATTTGGTACCAATCACATTCTTGTCAGTTGGTCTGGGAACCAAACTCCAGGTTTTGTTTTTCCTTATTTGATTAATTTCTTCTTCCATAGCTTTATACCAGTCATCATCCTGTAATGCACCATATACTGTCTTGGGTTCAGATTTGTTGATCAGACATCATTCATGTCTTAGTCTATTCCTTGTCATTGGTCTTGCATCTTTGTCACCAATTATCTGTTCAGCAGGGTGATGTCTTTTTACATATTTGGATAATCTTAGCTCTGTCCTTGTTTCCATGTTTGATCTTTCGGATTCAGGATCACTATGCACTTCATTGTCAGGTTGTTCTTCATTATGTGTACTATCTTCAGAATTAGATTGTGCATTTTCTTCATTTTGTAACTCAGCTTCTGAATGCAACTCGACATTCACTGGTTGTGAATCAGCTGAAACTGACACTTGTTGATTTTCAATTTGATTTTCATCATGCTCATCAGAAGTCATTCCTTCATAAGAATATACAAAGGTTCTATATTCTTCCATTTTCTTTGGTTCTTCAACTTGGACTTCTATGTGCTCATCAAAATTTACATTTACACTTTCCACAATTTTGTTAGTGTTAACATTCAAACACTTATATGCCTTACTTCTAGTGGAGTAACCAAGAAATATACCTTCATCACTTTTTACATCAAATTTTCCATTTCTAGTATCCTTCAGGATAAAACATTTGCAACCAAACACTTTGAAATGTTTTACATTGGGTGAGTAACCATACCATAATTTAAAAGGTTTTGTATTTGTACCTTTCTTGACTTGTACTCGGTTCAATGTATGAACAGCTACACTTACAGTTTCTCTCCAGTATTTTAGAGCAACATTCTTTTCCATCATTAATGTTCTGGCACAGTCAATCACAGATCTGTTTCTTCTCTCAGCAATTCCATTTTGTGGGGGAGTTCTAGGAGCTGACGTTTATCTTTTGATTCCATTGTCATTACAAAATATCTCGAATTCTTTTGATGTAAATTCACCACCTCTATCTGATCTTAGACATTTTAGGCTTTTTCTAGTTTCCTTTTCAACTCTGGCCACATACCACTTAAACATTTGAAAAGCATCAGATTTTTGTTTTAAGAACATAACAGTCATCATCCTGGAATAGTCATCAACAAATAGCATTATGTATTTATCTCCTCTATAGCTTTTTATTTCTATTGGGCCACATAAGTCAGTGTGAACTAACTCAAGTATCTCTTTAGATGTATAGTTCTTTCTTTTGAAACTTGACTTTGTCATCTTTCCTAGCTGACATTGTTTGCACATTATATTATCAAGCTTTTTCAGTTTTGGTAGACCTCTCACTTTCTTCATTTTAGTTATGTTGACTAGATTATCAAAATTGACATGACATAATCTTCTATGCCATAACCATTCATCATCAAATTTTGCAAATAGACAAGAAGTATCATCCATATCAAGGTAAAACAAATTGCTCTTTGTTTGATCTCCTTTTCCTATTAGTTTACCATCAGTATCATAGATTTTTGCAGTTTTGTTTCCAAATTCCACTTTGTAACCTATATTGCCTAGCTGTGAGACACTCAGTAAATTGTAGTTTAATCCTTCAACATAGTATGCATTATCACATGAAATCTGTTCTGTGAGCTTAATGGAACCTTTTCCTTTGATTTGACATGGAGCATCATTACCAAATCTAACACTATTTCCATCAAACTAAGTAAAGTTGACAAACTTACTTTTGTCTCCTGTCATGTGATGTGAGCATCCACTGTCTATGATCCATCTGTCATTCTTGTTTATACATGTCACCAGTGCTGTGGCTTCTTCTTCATTAGATTGATCCTTCATGGCTACATAAACAACTTCATCATCATTGTCATCAGAATTTTCTTCAACAATATAACACTTCTTACCTTTTTCTTTGTAATCTCTTTTGTCATCATCTCTTCTGTTCTTGTATTTATTGCCTTCCCTGGAATCCTTTTTCTATGGACATCTTGCAGCAATATGACCTACTTCATTGCAATTGAAACAAATGATAGGCATCTTACCTTTGAATTTTCCTTTGCCCCTGTGAAATCTTTTAGCGAGCAATGCTTCCAATTGTTCCACATCTTCCTCATCAGTGCTACTATCACTAGATACATACTTCATTTTTCTCCCTTTCTTTGATTTCACCTGTTAGGCATCTTTCAGTGATAACTTTGCCTTAAAAGCAGATTCAACGTTCTCAGGTTTGTAGTTGTCAAAGTTAGATAACTCAAATGCAGTGAGTCTACCTATTATACCTTCAAACCTTAGATTATTTCCTGGTATGCATCTTAGTTCATGTATTGTTGATACTCTAATAGCATAGATAGGGAGCAAGGTTCTTAAGAACTTACTATTAACAGTATCCTCATCCAGTTGACCATTCAAGCATCTTATTGCACTTACCACTTCCTTTATTCTTGCACCATACTGAGCAGCATTCTAATTTTCCTCCATTTTCATGTCATCAAACTTTCCTCTGAGACTTTCTCTTTTTGCTCTTTGTACATTCTGATCTCCTCCATAGATGTCTGATAGAGCTTTCCACATTTTGAATGCAGTGTCACATCCTTTTATATCATCAAATTCAGCATAGCTGAGTGCAGATGCAATTTCCAGCATTGTCTGATTGTGTTCTTGTTTATTTTTCATGTCTTCTGCAGTAGGAGCACCTGTTGGATCTACATGTTAAGTGACAATTGAATTTTGGGCATAATCTCCTATGGATCCAAGATGTAGCTTCATCAAACTTTGCCATGCAACAAAGTTGTCTTTGTTGAGCTTGGGAACTTCTCTTTTTGGCATTTTGATCTTTTCTGCTAGTAGTCCCTTTAAATTGAATTAGCAGTCAAGCTCTGATACCAATTGTTAGAATTCTTTAGAATAATTGAGAGGGGGGGTGAATCAGTTATTCAAGGTCCAAATGCCCTATTAATACCTTTTTACTACTTTTAATGAATCCATACCCTTTACATCTGGTTGAGCTTAAATCAATCATATAAGCAAATTACCGTAAATCAACATGCAACGATAAAAACATTCAAGATCAACACATGACACAATGATTTACGTGGAAACCTAATTTGGGAAAAACCACCAGTAACATGCTACTTGATTCTCACTCTTCTGAAGTGATGCCCTGTTAAAAGCATGCCATGTTAAAGGCTTACAACACACTGTTAAATGTGACCTTGTTAGAGGATTTCACCAAACTGTTAGGAATGGGCCTGGTTAAAGGTCTTTAGAACATTCACTTGGAATGTCACCCTGTTAAAGGATTTATCTAATGGCTGTTAAACCAATCTAAGTCCATAGGATTTAGACTTACAGTTACAATTGCTAGAAAGTAACAATAATGGTCTTTTGATCTGATATAACTTACAACATACTTTACAGATTTCAGATCACACTTTCAGTTCAATCCTTATGCTTGGCTTTAATCTCTTTAGCTCTGATTGCTTGTCTTCCTCTCAAGCTTCATCTCCTTGAGTCTTCTAATTCATTCTGCCAATGCAGTCATCTTTGTGGTCGTCTATACAAATAGAATTTCTGTGCTATCTTCTCCTAGACACATTCTTCAGCATTTCATGCTTTTATGCTTGACCATTGTCTCTCTTTCCTTCTATCCCCTCTCGCTCTCTACATTTCTCATTAACTTATGTCTTCTTATATATAAGTCTTATTTGCCTTTATTGCTCAATTCTCCCTCTTCAATTTTAGGGTTTCAAAATGGATTAGGTAGGATACAATGTATCTACCCCATATCTTGTTTTCTTCTTGAAACTTTGCCAGTTGTATCTTAAAAATATTCTACATGGTGTTCTGTGCCACCAACTCATCATTCTTATCTTCCTTTTAATTCATAGATTTCTAAATAACAACCTTGTCGGCTTAGATCTAGCAAATCTTCAATTCCCTAAATAATGCAGCAACTCGGCATTATTGAGTTACTGGTGCTCGGCACCTCTGTGTTACTCGGCACCTATACCAGCTTGGCACTTGAACTTGCTTGGCACTTGAACTTGCTCAGCACTTAAACTTACTCGGCACTTGAACTTGCTCGGCACTTGAACTTACTCAGCACTTGAACTTGTTCGACACTTGATTCTACTCGGCACCACTCGGCATCTGAAGTTTACTCGACATTAACTAGAACTTGCTCGGCTCTTACTAGCTTGCTCGACTCCTCCTCTCTAATGAACTTAGTTTGAGCTTTACAAAAGACTTAGCTAAAACCTTAAATCTTTGATATGTTTCAGTGTGCCCATTCTTTGTAGTATGTCATCAAATACATTCTTTCATCAATGGCTTAGCTGATCCTTGTACTTCATTACAACATCATAACTTCAACCTTTCTCTAGGTATTTTAGTTACATCTTATTAATTGCCTCCACCTTGACAATCAACTAATTGATAGTATTTGGATCACTAAAGCAATTGTCATCCTTGCAAGTAGCAAGTTTGACATCAATGACAAAACAATGATTGAGGACATTCTTTACTAGTTCCACATTTTATTCCAACAATCTCCCTCAACTTTTCTTATAATTATTTCAATCATTTCCAACAGCAATGGCGTTTAAGAATGATAGAAAAGTTGCTGGTAAGAATGGTAAAAGAGATGAATCAAGGTTATTTGATCCTAAAAATCCTAAGCCAACCATATATGAAGATAATATTGGTAAACTTTTGGGTATGATCAAATACCTTCATGTAAAATATAATAAGAATGAGGGAACAAGATCAAACATGAATGAAAAACCTTATTTCAAAATGGATAGATATAGATTGCAAGATATGCCTTATAGTACACCCTGGAAAGATGGTAGACAAATAAGAAATAATGAAACCCCTAATCCTTTGAACAAAAATAATAATTATGTAGAAACATGTCCCTAGTGTGAGACTTGTAAACTACCAAGAAGGAACTTATCTAGGAGGTGATTAGGAAACTATGAACACGTTATCATCTGAACCATTTTGGGGAGTAGATGGTCCATCTGAAGAAGAGCATATTCCTGAAAATTTCATCAAAAGAATGAAGCAACAGTATGTTCAACATTTTTTTTTGGTGATTAGAGACCCGTAAGCAGGACAACCACTAAAGAAGAAAGAAGAGCATGCACAATTGCAATAGTAGAATAAGGAGGAGTAACTACAAATTAAGGAATAGATCTATAAATTCTGATATAAGTAAGAATATTGAAATGCCTAATCCACATAAAATAAGTAAGGATAAGATAATGACTAGGGATCAACAACAAACTGATCCTCAAGTAACTCACTCTTCATTAAATAGACAAACAATAAGTAAAAGTTCGTTTATTTTTAATGCTTTATCTCAATTAAAGATTTTAGTACCATTCTTAGAAATTATTTAAAATTCTAGGATATGGAAAAGAAGTCCTAGATATTTTGTCTGAAACCAACAAAGAGGAGTGTGTCAATTTCGGTGAGACTCCTATTGTCTATCTAGGAAAAAACATCAATAAGAATACCTCATAGGTGGACCCTTCTTACTTAACTTTGTTAAATTTTTTTTAAAATAGTAAGGAATTACATGGTGGATTTAGGAGCAACCATGAACATAATGCATGTTGAAGTCATGAAAGAGTTAGGGTTGAAAGTAGACATCCCTTATGGGAAGTTCTATGCTATGGATAACAAATCAGTACCTATGGTAGGCGTGGTTAAAAAAGTTGACTTCAAATTTCCCTCCTGTCCTGATATTTCTTATAAAACAAATATTATTATAGCTGAAGTTCCTACCTATTACAGTATGTTTCTTTCAAGATAATGGTCGAATTTAGTTGGAGGACATATACAATTGAACTTGTCTTATGCAACTATCCCAATTAATGGAAAAAAAACATCAAGATCTATAAAGAGCCAAGGTATGAATATCTTGTTGAAAACTTCCAAGCCTAATAATAGGGTAAATGTTTGCTAGACAGATATTGACAATTTCCAAGTAAGTATAAGTAAGCATATTCAAATTATAGAAGACAAGGATGAAGTTCTTAAGCAGGAAGAAGATAATGAATTATGGACAATGCATTTTGATGGGGCATATAGTAAAGAAGGTAATGGAGCTAGAGTAGTTCTTTCTTCACCATCAAGCAGAGTATTGAGGTATGCTTTTCTGTTGAATTTTGAATGTACTAATAATATTGTTGAATATGAAGCTCTAATTTTGGGTCTAAATATTGCCAAATTTCTGAAATAAAGTTACTTTTAGTATTTGGAGATTCAAAATTGACAATATATCAAATTAGAGATAAATTTATGACAAAAAACTCAAGGTTGAAAAGATATAGAAATTATATGTGGGATTTATTAGAATTTTTTGATGCATTTTCAATCAATTGGATTGATAGGTCTAGTAATTTCTTAGCTGATTTATTGGCAAATGTAGCTATTAAACAAGTTGATATTCCATTGAGGGTGGGGGCCCTAGCTCGGTTGGCTAAATCTTTCCTGTTGCAGGGGGTTGGTCACGGGTTCTAGTCTCCTCCGTCCTCGTGGTACCAGTGGGCGTGTCGCGCCAGCGCTACCGGTCACATTAAAAAGTTTACCAGGCGCACTGCAATTAATAGGGGGGCCGTGTTGCATCGATTCCTGCAGTTTAAAAAAGAAGAAGTTGATATTCCATTGCAAGAAGTTATTCATGTTGAAATAAAAATATATATCATATGTTCTTGATAATGTACACAATTGGAAACTCTTTAAAGATGACAATGATTTATTGCAATTATGGACATGTGAAAAGGATTATCAGGATATTGATATTGATTGGAATGGGTTTGTTCAAAGTGAAGATGGAGAATATATTGTCTTTGGAAAAGATATTGTGCAACTTAAATCCAATAACATACCTAAGGGATTGATGGCTTTGGGGTATATTTTTAATGAACATGAAAATCTCAATTTAACACATTCCCCTATTGTCTTGTAAGAACAAGTTGAGAAGGTTAATCTTGGGACTGAACACTCTCCAAGGGAAGTTTTTATTGGAAGAAAATTATCAATTACCAATCAAAATAAGATTAGAATTGATCAAATTGTTGAGAAAATATAGACATGTGTTTGCATGGTCTTATGATGATTTAAAAT
This sequence comes from Cupressus sempervirens, assembly GCA_028749045.1. Classification (NCBI taxonomy): domain Eukaryota; kingdom Viridiplantae; phylum Streptophyta; class Pinopsida; order Cupressales; family Cupressaceae; genus Cupressus; species Cupressus sempervirens. The sequence continues at coordinate 285,485,163 of CM053793.1, read as the reverse complement.
TGTATAGAGAAGATTTATTTAAACATGAAATATTACTGAAATAAGATGCTAAGACTTTTAGACAAAAACAAAGACCAATAAATCCAATGTTAGCTCCAAAGATGAAATAAGAATTGATTAAAATGGGAGATTTTGGCATAACTAAACCCATTAGATATTCTACATGGGTCTCTAATTTGGTTCCCGTGAGAAAGAAAAATGGAGGTATAAGACTATGTGTTGACTTTAGAAAACTAAATATATCATTATTAAAGGACAATTATGCTTTCCAAACATGGAGGTTTTGCTGCAAAAGGTAATAGGGAATGAACTCTTATCCATAATGGATGTTTTTTTTGGTTATAATCAAGTAAAAGTCAAAGAAATAGAGCAATACAAGACATAATTTACTACTCCATGGGAAACATATGTTTATGCTAGAATGCTTTTTGGATTGAAAAATATTGGAGCAACCTTTGAAAGAGCAATGGATGTTGCATTTGAGGGCCTTATTGATCATATATTAATAGTTTACCAAGATGAGCTTATTGTCTATTCCAAGAAAGTTGAAGATCACTATAATCATTTAGAAAACAAATTAAAGAGAAATCTTGAATATGGGATATGTCTTAATCCTTAAAAAATGTCAATTTGGAGTCACAAAGGGAAAATTATTGGGACATATTGTTTCCACAGAAGGAGTGAGTATAGATCCTAAAAGAGTTGTAGCAATTGATAATAATGATCCCCAAGACTATTAAAGCCATTCAATCTTTCTTTGGACAAATTAATTTTGTAAGAAGATTTGTGTCCAATTTTGCAAAAGATGTTGAGCCTATATCTAAAATGTTAAAGAAAGGAGATAAAGTGATTTGGGATTATGGAGCTTTACAAGCATTTGCACAGATAAAAAGGACAATAAAAGAAGCCCCACTTCTTAAAAGTCTTGATTTTGAAAATCATTTTCAAATATTTTCCTTTGCATCATAACATACAATTGTTGTAGTCATACTTCAAAAGAATGAAGAGGGATATAAATAACTTATTGCTTTCTTTAGCAGAAGCTTTCAATGTTCAAAGTTGAATTATGATATTAATGAAAAACAAGCATATGCTTTGGTAAAAATTGTCAAGGCTTTCAGGCCATATCTAGTTGGTGCAAATGTGGTGGCATATGTTCCTAATGATAAAGTCAAAGATTTTTTTAGGTAGATTGAGACTACGGGGAGAAGATGTAGATGGGTCAATAAAATACAACAATTTAATATAAATATTCAAATTACCAAATTGGTCAGAGGTCAAGGGTTAACAAAATTTATGGTTGATTCAAATTTGGAAGCTACACAAACAAATCAAATGGATGGAGAATAATTTCAAGCAAGTATTGAGACTTTCAATCATGTATTGAGATGTGTCCTTGGTATTCTGATGATGTCTACTATTTGAGATGAATGAAATATCATGAAGGCTTGAATGAGAATCAAAAGAGAATTGTAAAATTGCAAGTAGAAAAATACATTCTTATTCAAGGTGATCTTTACTAGAAAAATAAGGATGGTATTTTGCATTTTTTCTTGGATATGGGCCAAGCACCTGTGATTCTTAAAGAAATACATGAAGGGGTTTGTGACATTTATTTGTTAAAACTACTGCTCATAAAATCCTAAGGGTAGGGTATTATTGGCCCCATCTTTTTAGAGATTGCATTGCTCATGTTAGAAAATGTGAAGCATCCCAAAAAAAAATTAGGAAAGCTTAAGTATGATGGAGCTTTTTATCTTAGAACTTTACAAGCCAAAGAACCATTTTAAATGTGGGGAATCAACTTCATAGCAGAAATTAGCTATAAATCAAGTAATGGACATAGTTGGATCCTTGTTGCCACATATTATTTTACTAAATGAGTGGAAGCAATACTGACCAAACGTTCCACTAGCATGATTGTTACTGATTTTCTCATGAACAATATCATGCTCAGATTTGGAGTTCCTAGAAAGATTGTTGTTGACAATGGCATGTGTTTTAGATTAGAGGAATTTTCAAGATTTCTTAGTAAATATGACATTTAGGTTTCTTTCTCTTCTCCTTATCATCCTCAAGGGAACAACCAAGTTGAATCTAGTAATAAAAGTATACTTAACATTATGAAGAGGATGTTGGGTAACAATAAGAAAGCTTTAGATTCCAAGTTATATCTGGCAGTATGGGTAGACAGGGTCACAAAGAAAAAAACCACAAGGTTTTAACCATTTGGGCTTGTATATGGGAAAGAGGCTAAGCTTTATGAAAATAATTTGTTACTAGTTTACAAGTTCATTAAAAATGAATAGATAGAGGACATAGACTTTATGGTAAGTGACATTAGAGCATAACATTGAAAGACAAAAAAGGGTTCAACATCTTAATGATAAGAAATCAAAGGATATAACTTTTAATATTGGTGATTGGGTTCTTAAATAGAATGTTAGGGATCAAGACAAAGACAATCATGGAAAGATTGATTCTCTATTGTTAGGACCTTTTGTGATATCTGAAAAGGCAGGAGAGCATTCATTTCTTCTATAGTACATAGATGGGAATGTACAATAATTTCCTATTCATGCCCAATTTCTTAAACCCTTTTTCTTTTAAAATGGCTTGTCATTTTTGTATACAATTAGAGTAGGGTTAAATTTTTTTTCCTTGTTTTAGAGATAACTAGATTCTTATCATATTCATATGAATATGCATCCCCAGAAAGAGCCGTTGATGGAGTTTCAAAAAAATTGTTCTCCATAAGAGAATTGTGTCTCATTTTTCATGCTTTGGATGTGCAATAATGCGATCTAACAATTATCTAGAGTTTTGGCTATGCAATAAAGCAAGGGTTCTGATTTCACAAACTTGGAAACAAAGCATCTTGGATCCTCTGATTTTGTGATTTTGCTAAGCAACGAATGATAGTTCTCCAATTTCGTGATTTCACTGGGTACTGAAAGATAGTCATCTAATTTTACGTCAAGAGAGATTTGTTGATTCTAATATCACGATTTCACATTGAGCATGGATTCTTGAGTCCGATTTCACCATTTCACAACTTGTGACCTCCTAACATATCGATTTCACAATTTTGTGTTGAGATGAATTCTTTAGGACCGCAATTGTGAAAATCAATATTTTGAACAAGAATTTCTTCGATACTATGAAAAGACATATGCATTAAAAGGCTAAGTATCTTTTCAAATATCTTAAATTAGTGCTAAAATAGATGTGACAATTCAATTATGTTCATGTATGTGAATAACTAATTGAATTTAATCCATCACCTAATTGTTTCTCATAGGACATTATTGTTAGGAATAAGGTGTCTCAACCTTGTATAATTCCTATTCTTATTATTTGTTTTGTAAATTGTATTTCTTGCAAATAATGTTGATGTGTCGACATCTTGAATTGTGTGTAAGGAGATCATGGCTAAAACGCTTTTACCGAAAGGTTTTTCCCCACCGAAAAATCTTTGTGTTATGTGTTTCTTTCTCTATCTATTTTTTGTATGCATTACATGATATTGAATCTGTAAGTGTAGAAGATTTTAATAGGATTTGCATCATACTTTCCTTATGAGATTAGTGTAGGAAGCTGTTTCCGCACCTGAGTTTCCTTACAATTATAGAGATGATTTCACTTGTAACATTCTTGTTGTGAAAGTTTTTCTTGTTCTATGTTTGTGTAGGTTTAAAGATTCTTTTCCATGGGGTTACCAATCTAGGATTATAATGAAAAAGATGATCCAAAGCCAGTCATACAACCTAATTTATCATTAGCCCAAGAAGATTAATTGGACTTCCTAAATAGCATGTATGTGGCTGCATGGGAACTACGAACAAGCTGTGCAAATTATGTCAGTGATACTCATGAACTAGAACTTGAAGAAGATAGAGTTGATGTTCATTCCATCCTGGCTAAGTTTGATTACCTCTATGGGAACTGACACTTTGAAGAATTTATGGATATGATACAAGAATTATTGTTTTGTTTTAAGCTTCTTAAAATATTTGTGATTGTGAATTTTGGTGAATGGTTACAATTAGTTATTAGTTAGTTTCTTTTGTAAAGGTTTGAACCTTTTTGTACCCTTTCACTTTCTATAATAAAGGGTACCATTACCATAGATAGATATAGAGATACAAAAAAAGCATTTCTTCGGAATGCATATATGCAGTATAGGGTAGACATTGTAACCAATCACAACCCAATTGTACTCATTTTTAGGATCAATAAAAATACTCTATTTCTTTTCCAAATTGTGAGAATTGATCAAAAATATTTTCATCTACAAATTGTCTTCTTGGATTTATATTGTTGTTAATAGATTGAAATCAGGGCAAATCCTCTATAAGCAAAACTTGTTAATGGGTTGTGTATAATTGGTCTCCATCTTATTCAAGTTAAACTCAATTAACTAAGGTTTAAGGAATTTGAGTTCTCTATCTCAAAATTTATGGTAGCGCGCTTGTCTCCAAGCAATTTGAGTTTTGTATTGAATATTATAATTGACTCTATTCTCCCATCAAAAAAGGACTGGTCTTTTGTTTCTTATAAAGAAAATTATAGTTTTGTGGAAGCTGATATTCTCTATCCTACTCATGTATATATATGTGTGTGTGTGCACGCGCGCACGCGTGTACATATATATTCTTTCACCCATCACTCATTCATTTCTTTAAAGCTCTTTTAAAACCCAATTTCTCCTTGAGAATATACTTGCCCTCTCAAGATTATCAACATAAAGTCTACATTGTTAAGCTTTCTTTTGGAAGCATTAATTTAGGTACAACTACCTAGGTTTTGTAGAGCTTGAAGCATGGAGGTTGAGTAATTGTATTTCAACCTTCTTCATTGACCAAAGTTGTGTTAATTTCCCAACATCAAGTGGGAAAGGCTTGTAGGTTTTCAACTGAAAATTTTTAGAACTAACATAGTGCACACTATTGTATTGGATAACATGATTCTTGGGATAAGGGCTTCCATTTTGGCATCACTAACTAGAATCGATTAATCTTAAAACTTTCTTTGTTAATAAAATTTTAAAAATTAAAAGTAAAAAATTATGAATTAGCCGAGTCATTTTTAGAAAAAAAAATCAAACTCCAACAATTAATTATAAACTATTGTGAAACCCAATAGTTCACATTTATTTCCTTTCTCCTTATAAGAAGATACCAAATCAAAACTCTCATTCTCACCTATAATATATGTTAAATCTAATAGGGAAAGTGAGATGTTGAGAGGGGAGAGGGGGAGGGGTGAATTGAGATCTATAAAATGTTTACTACTTCAAACATGAATCACATTCAAACTTAATTCACCACACATTTGAACCTTAACCTTTACCATGTAACATCATTTATCAACATGTAATGTTAGATCTAACATCTAATAACTATTGGAAACTACAATTGGAACAACTATTATGTTATCATTGATGTCAAACCTATTGTTAAGACATTTTCTAACCTACTATAGAGACATTTACTAATAGTATAGAGTACTATATCTATTGATTGATGAAGAGGATTTGAAAAGAAGAGATAACAAGGTGAGCTAGTGATCTTGTTGAGAATAGAGAAGTTGGGTATTATGGAATTTCAATGGGCACATGATAAGATAGTTATTGACAAGATAATGTGTTGTTTAATCATTACATGGAGTGAAGAAGATAGATGAAATTAATGTATAAGTGAAATGACAAGAGTTGAGTTAAACTCTAAGCATGATCGAGTATCAGTGTTGGTTAGTTAATGAAGGAGTTGGAATATAAGATTAAGGAACTTAAGTAGAAGTTGAACAAAAAGTTCAAGACGAGTAATAGTTATTGCCAAGAAAAATAATGAAGGAAAGATAATAGTGATTGAGCATAGTCATGGCTGAGTCAGCCAATGTATGCCAAGCTACATAGTGATGATTGAAAGCAAAAGAACATAGTGATTGTCAAGTGACAACAAAAGTTATAGTTTGTTAAAGAATTGAATTTGAGGTCAAAAGATTTAAAATTTTGGATGAGTAAAAGCATGTGGATGATAAGGATTGGTGATCTAGAGTATTTAATGAACAAAGAGAGTTTTTTATATGATCAAAGGCAAGGATTTGATCAAAAGTTTCTAGAAGTATGAAGAAGGATGAAGGAGAATAAAATGATGGAGGATTTGATGAATCTGATTTGAGAAGAAAACTATTGAAATTATCTACACATGGAGGCATAAGAGATGTTTTCAAAGGTTGGTTCATTGTTGATTGGCAAGCTTAAAGAGAAGTTGTGAGGAACAAAGAAACATAATAGAAGTGTGAAGAAATTAGTGAGTTATGATTACTTGAAGGGATGCCAAAAAGATCAGTCACGAAGATGATAATGGAGGCTAGTCAATGAACCAATAGATAAGTGAATGGAGATCTGAACTTGCAAATTGAGTTGTATTTTACAAATCAAAACTATTGTTACATTCTAACCATTGTGACAAACAAAATCCTTTAATCAAGGTTGACCTGACAATCATTTTGTAAATCATTTAATCAAGGTGACATTCTAATCGAATGATCCAAAGTCCTCTAACAAGGCAACTCCTAACAAGATGAAGAAATCCTTTAATAAGGTCACATTTAATAATGTGTTGTATAACCTTTAACATGGTTGGCTCTTAATCGAGCTTACTTTAGAAGAGTGAAAAATTGGTAGCATGTTACTTGGTGGTTTTTTCCATATCGAGTTTTCACATTAAATCATGGTGGCAAAGTGTTATTTACATGTGTGGATGTTACTTTATGCTTGCTAATTTTTGACAGTTGTTTATTTTAGTGTTAGTCAACACACATAGATAGAATAGAGAGTTAAATAATGTTAAATTACTAAGTTTTTTAATGAGATTGTTTAAATCTATTGAAAGTTGAATTGGTACATCTTGAACTGAGGATAACTTACTCACCCCCCCGCTCCCTTAGTTGTTGTAAAATTCTAACAATTGGTATCAAAGCATAGATGCTCATAGATTTTGAAGGGATTTAATAAAAAATTCAAGATGTACAAGACATAGATACCCAAGTTGCACAAAGAAAACTTCCTAGCATAGAAAATACTGATGAGACTACACTTATCTGGTATTGGAGATTTTACATCATACTATTGGAAACTACAATTGAGACAATTGTTATGTTTTCATTGGTGTCAAATAGACAGTTTGTTATCTGATTTGAGTGCCATATCTAGATGATTGATGAAGATGATTTCAAAACATGGACATAACGAAAGGACCTAGAGGAAAGGTTGAGTTATGAGAGGAAACTACAATGGGCACTTTATTAGTTAGACTTTGACAGGATAAAGTAAATGTTTAAATCACACTACAAGTGAAGAAGACAGATGTATTGAAGCCTTGAAGAAATGATCAAAGAATAGCTAAATACATAGGCTTGACCGAGCAATAGAGTAGAAGATTAAGGAACCCTAAGTATATGTTGAGTGATGCTAGTGTCAATCGAGAGTCAGTGTATGCCAAGTAAAAGTAGTGTCAACCGAGTGTCAGTATATATGAAAAATAAGAATGTTAGTAGAGACTAAGTAACTCAATGATGATAGAGCGTCAGAGCATAGTGTTGGCCGAGGGACAATATTTTATAATTTATGAGAAAAATCATGAGTTCCAACTGACACAGTTGATTTATTGGAATATGTAAAGTGTGTGGAAGATAAGGAATGATGAGTTGGATCATTTAATTCAAGGGAAACCATGGTCTTTTAAAGTTATTGAAAGTTGAATTGGTACATCTTGACCTGAGGATAACTTACTCACGCCCCCCCCCCCTCTTTTGTTGTTGTAAATTATTCTAACAATTTGTCTCAGAGCATAGGTGCTTGTAGATTTTGAAGGGACTTGAGAAAAAATCAAGATGTACAAGACATAGATACCCAAGTTGAATGAAGAAAACTTCCCAACATGGAAAATACTGATGAGACTGCACTTATTTGGTATTGGAGATTCTTCATCATACTATTGGAAACTATAACTGAGACAATTGTTATGTTTTCATTGATGTCAAATAGACAATTTGCTATCCGATTTGAGTGCCATATCTAGATGATTGATGAATGGGATTTGAGAAGATGGACATAACAAAAGGACCTAGAAGAAAGGTCAAGTTATGAGAGGAAACTACAATGGGCACTTTATTAGTTAGACTTTGACAAGATAAAGTAAATATTTAAATCACACTACAAGTAAAGAAGAGAGATGTACTAAAGCCTTGAAGAAGTGATCAAAGATTAGCCAAATACATAGGCTTGACCAAGCAATAGAGTAGAATATTAAGGAACTTGAAGTATATATTGAGTGATGCTAGTATCAATCGAGAGTCAGTTTGTGCCAAGTAAAAGTAGTGTCAACCGAGTATTAGTATATATGGAAAAAAAGAATGTTAGTAGAGACTAAGTAACTCAATAATGACAGAGTGTCAAAGCATAGTGTTGGTTGAGGGACAAAATTTAATAATTTATGAGAAAATCATGAGTTCCAACTGACACAGTTGATTTATTGGAATGTAAAGTGTGTGGAAGGTAAGGAATGATGAGTTGGATCATTTAGTTCAAGGGAAACCATGGTCGCATATTTTTATGCATGGATTTAAGGAGAAGTTTAGAGAAGTTTCTAGAAGAGAAAAGTGGAGATAAAATGTTGGAAGGATTCGATGAATTTGAACAAACCCTGAGATTTACGCCGGTGTTTAAGTGACAAAAGATTAGAATTACCTATTTAAGGAGGTACAAGGGCTAACTTTGCAAGGTTGGAGCAGTTATTGATGTTATTGATTTGCAAACTTAAGCAGGAGGCTGAGAAAAGTTGTAAAGTGGTGAAGAGTGATTGCTTGAAGGGTTGCCAAGTAAATCAAAGATAGAGATGACAATGGAGGCCAATTAGCAGATCAACATGTGAACCAAAATATGATCTATATTTTAAAAGTGAGTTGTATTTATTAGATCAAAACCTATTGTTACTTTCTAACCATTGTATCATTATTGAAATCCTTTAATCAAGGTTGACCTAAAAGTCATATGTAAATCCTTTAATCAAGGTGGCATTCTAATGGAAGTTCTTAAGTCCTCTAACAAGGGCACTCCTAATAAGGTGATTAAATCATTTGACAAGGTCACATTTAACAGTGTGTTTTGTAACCTTTAATAGGGTTGGCTCCTAACAGAGTTCACTTTAGAAGAGTGAATGATTGGTGACATGTTACTGATGGTTTTTACCAAATTGGGTTTCCATGTTAAATCCTAGTGTCAAACTTGTGTAAATGTTATTTGTGATGATTTACTATTAATGTTTTACATTCTACAAGTCTATTATTATTAGGACATTGGACTGATAGTTGATGTTATTGATAATCTACTATAGAGGCCAAGCTAATGGATGCTTAGATCTGAAGTAGTTGAGGTGTTTATTTGTTCAATTGGTATATCTAGACCTTGGATAACTCATTTATCCCCCCACCCCGCCCCCCTTTTAGTTATTCTAAACATTATAACACATATTTCCTGGACAATGAATACATTAAGGTACCTAGACCCATGATAGTTGAACAAATGAAAGAGAAGCATGAGCACAACCAAATGATGATTAAACTTGCAAATCCCCTAAGTTATGCTAAATTTGATGATATGAAGGAATGCACTACTACAAATAAAATGTAGGACAAGCTAGCAAAAATCCATGGAGGAGAAAAAAATGTATTTAGAGCTAAAGTAGAAAGCTTGAGAGGCAAGCTTGATGATATGAGAATGAAAGAAGGTGAGACCATTGCATAATATTGTGGTTGAACCAAAGAGGTGGTGAATGTTATCAATGGAGTTGGAGGCATCATATCTGATGAGATAGTGATAAGTTAGATATTGAGGACTTTACTTCCTATCTATGCAGTTAGAGTATCTACAATTCAAGAACTGAGATGCACACCTAGTAATGATATGAGTTTAGATAGTCTAACTGGTAGACTTATTGCATTTGAATTGTCAATTTTTGATAACATTTCCCCACTAGTGTTGAATCTACTTTTAAGGATAAACTGACCCTTGATGGATCTAAGGGAAAGAAGAAAAAAAAGTATGTGGAAGGTGATAATGGATCTGATGATTATCTTGATGAGCTTGAAGCATTAATAGTTAGAAGACTACTAAGAGGAAAAGAAAAATACAATGGTAAACTTCTTATTATTTGTTTTACATGTAAAAAAGTTGGTCATATTGCAACAAGGTGTCCTAACAGAGATGAAAAGGAGGAAAGACTTCAAGTACATATGAAGGAGAGATAATAGAAAAAACCAAGGTTATTACAAGGATAAAGGTAAGAAATCCTGCTACATTGCTGAAGAGAATGATAGTGATTCTGATGATCATGATGAAGAAGTTGTTTATGTTGCAATGAAAGATGATTTTGATGAAGATGAGATAAATAAATTTATTTTACATGTGAGTAAGAATGATAGATGGATAATTGATAGTGGTTTCTCACATCATATGATTGGTGATTCAAATAAGATTGAGAAGTTAGAACATTATAATGGAAGTAGTGTTAAGTTTGGAAGTGATGCACCATGCTATGTGAAAGGTAAAGGATCAATCATATTAAATGATAAGATCAAATGTGACAATGCATATTTGGTTGATGGTTTTAAATATAACTTCTTGAGTTTGGCACAATTGGTTAGTTTAGGCTATAGAGTTGATTTCCAAAACAAGAAGGCAAACATCTATGATGCTATTGGTGAAATAATTGGAAGCAGAGAGAAAACAAGAGGTAAATTGTTCTATCTAGACCTATTTGAAGATACTTGTTTATCTTCACAAGTTGATGATGTTTGGTTATGGTATAAGAGGCTATGTCATGTGAACTTTGATAATTTGGTAAGCATTAGTAAGATGAAAAGAGTTAGAGGGTTATCAAGATTAAGAAAAATTGATAAGGTGATGTGCAAACAATGTTAAATGGGTAAAATGACAAAGTTTAGTCTCAAGAGAAAGACCTATTCTTCTGATGATATTTTGGAACTGGTTCATATTGATTTATGTGGTCCTATTGGAGTGCAAAGCTATTATGGTGACAAATATTTCATTCTATTTGTTGATGATTTTTCTAGAATGATGACTGTGATATTTCTTAAAAAAATATATAATGCATTTCAAATGTTTAAGTGGTATTTGGCTAGAGTTGAAAAGGAATCAGGAAAGAGTCTAAAGTGCTTGAGATTAGATAGAGGAGGTGAATTCATATCAGTTGAGTTCAACATATTTTGCAATGACAAAAGAATCAAGAGACAAATGAGTGCACCAAGAATATCACCATAGAATGATATAGCTAAAAGAAGGAATATATCAATTATGGACTGTGTAAGAACATTTATGATGAAGAAGAAGATTTCACAAGAATATTGGAGAAAAGTTGTAAGTACCGCAATCTATACTTTGAATTGAGGACAAGTGAAGAGAGGTACAAACAAAACACCTTTTGAACTTTAGTATGGCTATGAATATAATATGAGTTATTTTAAAGTTTTTGGAAGAAAGTGTTACATATTGAAAGATGAAAGAAAAGGTAAACTTGATGCAAAAAGTGATGAAGACATATTTCTAGGTTATTCCACCAAGAGCAAAGCTTATAAGTGTTTGAATTATAACATTAATAAGATTGTGGAAAGTACAAATGTTAGAGTTGATGAATTTTCAGAAAAGAATGAAGAAGAATGCAAGAAAGAGCTTGAAGACTATAGATATTTTGTCTATATCTATGAAGGTGATCCCAACACCTTACCTGAACCAGAAAAGGTGTATGTCAAGAATTAGTAGCCAGACAATACCAAGGCTCTGTAGAAGAGTTTTGTGGAGCATCAATAGACTATTGAGACTCAAGCTATATGAGTCGAGTCATAGAGAGATATTGTCAACCATCAAACAGAGGAATATGAGTTATAGCTAGAGACAATTAAAGAAGAAGAGAAAGCTAAATCTAGTGAACAACAACAATAAGGGGTAAGACCTTAACCTATTTTCAAAATGTATGTAAGAAGACATCATGCACAAGATCAAATCATCAAAGACAAATATTTAGGAGTCATGAGAAGAAGGATGAAGAATGATATATACTTATTATGTGAATTTGAGCCCAAATCGGTTAAAGATGGTTTGGAAATCAAATACTGGAAAGGATCAATGAATGAAGAGATTGAGCAAATTGCAAAGAACAAGACTTGGACATTGGTACCAAGACCAAAGAAAAAGAATGTGATTGGAACTAAGTGGGTTTTCAAAAACAAGCTAAATGAGAAAGGTGATGTCACAAGGAATAAGGAAAGATTAGTTTGTAAGGGATATGTACAAGAAGAAGGAGTTGACTATGGTGAAAAGTTTTCCCTAGTTGCAAGGTTGGAAGGAGTTAGAACTTTTCTTGCATATGTTGCTTATAAATGATTCAAATTATATCAAATGGATGTCAAATCTACATTTTTGAATGGAATCTTGGAGGAAGAAGTCTACATTGAACAACCAAAAGGATTCGGTGATCCAAGCAAGAGGAATATGGTATTTAAGTTACACAAAGCTTTATATGGTTTGAAGCAAGCCCCTAGAGAATGTTATCACAACTTACACAATTATTTGGTGAAAATTGGTTTTGCAAGGACTAATGACAATAACAATTTGTATTGGAAAAGTAAATATGAAAACAAGATATTGTTGGTTGAAGTTTTTGTTGATGATATCATATTTGGAGAAAAAGATTCAATGTGTAAATTATTTGATAATAAAATGAAGAAGGAATTTAAGATGTTAATGTTTGGAGAGATTAAAAAAATTGTGGGATTGCAAGTCTATCAAATGAAATTTGGCATATACATTACACAATCTAAGTATGTCAAGGAGATATTAAAGACTTTTGGAATGAAAGACTCAAGACCAGTTGGAACACCTATGGTTATTGGACATAAGTTGTTAAATAATGATGATTCTATTAAGGTGAAACAAACATTATATAGGTCAATGATTGGAAAATTGCAATATGTTGTACATAGTAGACCTAACATTACATTAGCAGTTGGTATTGTTGCTAGATTCCCTGCTAATCCTAGAGAAAATCACATGATGATGGTAAAGAGGATACTAGGATATTTGAAAGGAACATAAGACTATGGATTATGGTACAAGAAAAATGATAAGTTTTACTTAAAGGTTTTTACAGATGCAATTTGGGCTGGAAATGTTAATGATAGAAAGAGTACAAGTGGAGGCATTTTCTTTCTAGGAAAGATATTGATTTCGTGGACAAGCAAGAAGCAAAATTGTATTTCACAATCCAAAACAAAGTCTAAGTATGTTTCTATAATAGTAAATTGTTCAAACATCGTATGGATCAAGCAATTATTGAAAGGTATGAAGGAAGAGATCACTGAACCTACTATGATATATTGTGAAAACACAAGTACTATAGAGACTAAACATATTGAGATCAAGTATCATTACATGAGAGACACGATGCAAGACAAAGAAGTGACATTGGAATATATAAACACAAAAGAATATATAGCTGACATATTCACAAAGGCGCTACCTAAGAATACTTTTGAGTATCTAAGAGGTAAGTTAGGGGTCATACACCTACTCGAAGAAAAATGAGAAGAGATGTTGCATTGCATCAATTGTTATGAGCATAATATTTTATAGATTGATGTAGGAGGTCACACTTTAGGATCTGCCTAAGGGTGTAAAAAGCAAGACACCAAACCATGAGAAGATGGAGCTGCAAAGAGTTAATGTTGAAGTGACATTTTTTATATCAATCAAAATAGTGACATGAAGATGTATGTGAATGGTTGATGTCTTTGGAATTTTTGTCAAAGAGAGAGATGTATGGAAGTTACCATTCATATAGTGAGGAAGATGAGGGAGATGTATGGAAGTTACTATTTATATATTGAGAGAAAGTTATTATTGTCAAAGAGGGAGATATGATAGAGAAAAAGTATTCATTGAAATGATAGAGGAAGCAATATCATATAGTTGATGTTGGATGGAGCATCTAGAGATTGCATTGAATGAGAATAAGAATGGAACTAAGAAAGAGAGAACAAACACAAAGGCGGCTAAAAGTACAAGTTTAGAAGCTGGCATAATGAAGATTTTTGGATTGCATGGTAAGTAGAAAAGTTTCCATCAATGCCAAAGAGGGAGATTGTTGGAAAATATAATTGGAACAATTGTTATGTTGTCATTGATGTCAAATCTACTAGTAAGGCAATGTCTAACCTATTGGAGATACATTTATTAATAGTGTAGAGTGCTTTGTCTAGTTATTTATGAAGATAATTTGAAAAGAAGAGATATCAAGGTGAGCTAGTGATGTTGTTGAGAAGCGAGAAGTTAAGTACTATGGAATTAAAATGGACACTTGATAAGTTATTCATTGACAAGATAATGTGTTGTTTAATCATTACATGGAGTGAAGAAGATAAATGAAATTGATGTACAAGTGAAATGACAAGAGTTGAGTTAAACTCTAGGCATGACTTAGTATTAGTGTTGGTCGATTAATGAAGGAGCTAGAATAGAAGATTAAGGAACTTAAGTAGAATCTAAACAATAGTTCAAGTCAAGTAATAGTTATTTATGAGGAAGTTGATGAAGGAAGGATAGTAGCAACTGAGCATAGTAATGGACAAGTGAGCCAATAAATACTGAGCTACATAGTAATGATTGGGCAGAAAAACTTAGTGATTGTTGAGTGACAACAAAAGTTATAGTTTGTGAAATAATTTAATTTGAGGCTAACATAGTTGAAATTTTAGATTAGTCAAAGTGTGTGGATGATAGGGATTGACGAGATGGAGTATTTAATGTATGAAGAGAGTTTTTTTATATGATCAAAGTGAAGGATTTGATTAGAATTTTCTAGGCGTATCAAGAAGGATGAAGGAGAACAAAATGATGGAAGGATTTAATGAATTTGACCTAACCCTAATATATATAATAATGTATATGTGGCAAAAGATCAAAATTACGTATTTAAGGAGGTATAAGAGATGTTTTCAAAGGTTGGTCCATTTTTTATTGTTGATCTTAAGGAGATGCTATGAGGAGAAAAGTAGCAGAGGATAAATGTGAAGAGATTAGTGAGTTATGATTGTTTAAAGGGATGTCAAGCAGATTAGTGATGAAGATGACAATAAAGGTCAGTCAATGAACCGATAGATGAGCGAATGGCAATATGAACTTGAAAAGTGTGTTATGTTTTATAGATCAAACTATTGTTACATTCTAACCATTGTGACAATCAAAATCCTTTAATCAAGGTTGACGTAATAATCATTTTATAAATCCTTTAATCAAGGTGACATTGTAATGGAATGATCCAAAGTTCTCCAACAAGGTCATTGCTAACAAGGCGATGAAATCCTTTAACACAGTCATATTTAATAGTGTGTTTCATAACCTTTAATAGGATTGGCTCTTAACCAATCTTATTTTAGAAGAGTGAAAAATTAGTAGCATGTTACTTGGCGATTTTCCCAATATTGGGTTTCCATGTTAAATCCTGGTGTCAAAGTGTTATTTACATGTGCCGATGTTACTTTATGCATGATTGTTTTTAACAATTATTTATTTTATTATTAGTCAGCACATATGGATATAACAAAGAGTTAAAGAATGTTAAATTACTAAGTTATTTAATGAGATTATTTAAAGCCTTTGAAAGTTGAATTGGTACATCGGGACCTGAGGATAACTAATTCACCCCACACTCAGTTATTAGAAATCATTCTAATAATAGAATGAATAACACACATAAGCAACTAATAAATACATGAAATAATATTTAGTAACGCATAAACCCTTCGAGGTGAAGGTAAAACTATAGTGGGGATGACATCCACAAAGTCTTCACTACTACAAAAATTAAGTTTGTCTATTAGGGCTACAAAGTTTGATCACTTATGATGATCTACCTATTGAAAAGAGATTGTTTGAAGTTTGGAACCTATCATGGAATAGTAATTATTTTGTTAATGATATCAAACCTACTACATGCTAGTGAGACAACTACTTTTTGGTATGAATGCTATCATTTGTTTGATTGATGAAGAGGATTTGAAAAGATAGGATAACAAGAGTACCTAAAGAAAGGTTGAGTTATTTAGTGTATAAAAGGTGCACTAAGACCAAGTAAGACATTGATCATATTATGTACTGTTGATCTACTTAAGGCTAAAGTAAATGGTTACTTAAGCTAAACATAAAATAATAATTTTCATAAAAAGTGTCTGACAAGCTTAGATAACAATTAGTGTAAGCTAAGCAAACTTAGTTCAGGTCAAGCAGAATTTAGTATGTGTTGAGCATCAAAAAAATATAGTAAGTGTCAAGCATCAAGTAAATAACAGTAGTGGCTGAGAAAGGAAGACTTAGTTGATGCCAAGCAACCCAGTGTTGGTCGAGCATCAGAAGACTGTTATTGTCGAGTGAACAGTGTGGATGTCAAGTGACAGTAAAAGGAGTTTAATTGAAGATTTGACAAATTTGAATCAACAAAGTTGATTTATTGAATTGTGGAAGCATGTGGTGTGGAAGATTTCTATGATGAGCTTGTGACACAGAATTCAAGGTAAACTATTTTGAGGGGTATTCAAAGAAGATTATAGAAGAAGTTTGTAGAAGGGACTAAAATGGAAAAGTGGGTAGATTCATTGAATCTTACCTAACCCTAAAATGGACAATTATGGTTAAGCAAAAAAAGAGTTAAATTCTCTATACATAGAGATAGAAGGCTAGAAGCAACAATTGTCATGTGAGAGAACCTAAAGAAGATAAGAAGTCTAGGGTCTTGCTTCATATGGTGGCCAAATAGAAGAGTCTACAATTGACATACAAAGAAAGATGGCTTAAAAGGTTGAATGCTTGAAGGGTGAATAAGTTGTCAGTGATGTAGAGTATGAATGCAAAGCATAATAGACTAAACCAAAGATTTGTAATCCGTAAGTGATTTGGGTTTATTATTAGATCAAGTCTTGTTGTCACTTTTTAACAATTGTATCGGCCTAGATAAATGCTTTGGATTAAGGTTGACCTAATAGTCATTTGTAAATCTTTTAATTGGGTGACATTCTAATGGAATGTTCTAAAGTCCTCTAATAAGGCTCACTCTTAATAGGGTGATTGAAATCATTTAACTAGGTTACATTTAATAGTGTGTATTGCAACCTTTAATAGAGTTGGTTTTTAACATGGCATCACTTCATAAGAGTGAAAATGGGTAGCATATTATTGGTGTTTTTTCCCAAATTGGGTTTCCACATAAAATCCTTGTGTCAAATTGTGTGAATGAGTTTGTGGTATTTCATGCTTATATTTCTACAAATTTATTTTGACCTAGGATAATGACCAAGTTAAGGTATTGGATGTTCTAATGGATGCATCCATGATATAGTTTTATGGATATGAATATGTTAAATACTAAAAAGTTTTATTTGTACATTTGGACCTTGGATAATTGATTCACACCCCCCCCCCACCCACTTTTTAGTTTTTTTAAATTATTCCAATACTACTCTGTGAAGGGTCTACCCTACTAAGAGATTACAAGAGTGTTAAGTCTACCTTGATTAAAGGATTTTTACATCACAAAAAAGTGAGCACTCTGTTAGGAGATTTACTATAGGCTTGTTAGGACCAATTTGTTAAGATATTTACCTAATACATTGGTTAGAATGTGTAAGAATTTTCCTAAGGAATAAATGAAATGCCAAGATCTAGAAGCTCAAGAGATAGCACAAGAGAGACAAACAATGATCAAATGAGAATGGATATCAGATGATTGGATATGAGATGAATAACATTAGAGGTGCCTTGTATATAAAGGCAACTAGAATGACTAGGAATCAACAAAGAGATAAACATCACAACTAAGCACATGTCTACCAAGAGTGGATTATCCTCAATTGAGCACATGAGTTTGTGCGATGATGAGAGGATAATTTTACATAGGTGTATATCATAAAGAGATATAGTAGACAACATGTGCTCAATTGGAGTGAAAAAAAATATGTTGTCTACATGACAACTCATATGAATATGCAAACTCCCAGGTGTCTACATGACAACTAATATGCTAAAGCATTAACCTAAGTAAACTTAAATAAAGTGTAAATAGTAAATACTTATTTACACAAACTCCCCCCCTTAAGTGAAACTTAGGGGACACACTTAAGCTCACAAAAGCTAGATGAAAATGCATGATGAGTCCCGACTACTAGGCCATGTTAGGTAACCATGTACAAACTACAAGTGCAAAAAATATGCAATGAAATCTCTCATAAAGTGGAGAAAGAGGGAAAACCACATGGGAAACCCCCCCCCTCCAAAAAGAGAGATAAGTACAATAAAAGAAAATGAGAGAGAAGAAGACCTCATGTGAGGAAAAGATCCCTCCCATAAGAAAGAAGAGAGAAGTCAAGTGACTCCCCTTATTGAAATATCAAATGCCCCTAAGAGATCCCACAAATGGATATACTTGACCTCAGTGAAGGGTTTGGTGAAGATGTCAATAACTTGCTTTGCTGTAGGACAATACCTCAACTCAATGACCTGCTCATGTATCAACTCTCTAATGTAGTGTATATGAACCTTAATGTGTTTGGTCCACTAATGTTGAACTAGATGTTTTGAGATCTTAATAACACTCTGATTATCACAATGAATGACTATAGACTGTGGAAAGTTGAACCCAAACTCCTTCAAGATATGTTGTAGCCATATAGCCTCTGTAGCTACAATAATAACCCCTCAATGCTCAACATCAGTCAAAGAAAGAGTAATAGCATTTTGCTTCTTACTCTACCAACAAATGGGGCTAGAACCAAGATGAAACATGTAACTTGAAGTATACTTGTGGGAATCAAGATCTCCTACATGATCTGAGTCTATGTATCCAACCAACTAAAGTCTAGTACCTGTTGCATAATGTATCCCATGTGTATGTGTACCCTGCATGTAGTGCAAGATGTGTTTAGCAACCTTCCAATGAAGCTCATGTGGCTCTTGCATGAAGTAAGAAACCATGCCAACTGCAAAAGCTATGTCAAGGCATGCATGTGTCAAGTAAATGAGACTCCCAACCAACTGTTTGTACAATGTAGCATCAACAAGTGGAGTGGAACACTTGGCCTCTAACTTAATGCCTGAAAGAAAGGGAATTTGTGTAGGCTTACAATCGCTCATGTGAAAGCGAGAAAGTAAATCAAGAGCATACTTGGGTTTAGAAAGTGTGATCCCAATTGAAGACTATGTGATCTCAATACCAAGGAAATAATGAAGTAAACCCAAGTTTTTCCTACAAAGAAGTCTTGACACTGGCAGTGATGGATGGAGTACTTCATGTAATGATCAAGTCATCTACATAAAGCATGAGTATCACGCGTGAGTCATCCCTCCGAAGAATGTAGACATTAAAATTTGAATGACACCTGGTGTATCTTGCTGAGAGTAGGAAGGAATCCATCTTGGCATACCAAGCCCTTGGAGCTTGCTTAAGGCCATAGATAGACTTCCTCAACCTGTAAACTATAGTAGAATCTTATATGAATCCCTGAGGTTTCTTTGTATAGATCTCTTCAAGAAGATCCCCATTGAGGAAAACACTCTTCACATCCATTTGATGTACAACCCAACCATGAGCTGCAACAATAGCTAGTGTCAAACAAATGGAGTTCATCTTAGCTACTAGTAGAAAGGTCTTAGTATAGTCAATACCAAGAAACTGTGACAAACCTTTGGCAACAAGTCTAACCTTATACTTATCCATACTTCCATCCATTGCAAACTTGGTTTGATAGATCCACCTACACCAAACCAAATTTCTTCCCTTAGGAAGAGGAACTAAGTCCCAAGTGTTGTTTTTATTAAAGAGTTATATTCTTCCTCCATGGCCTTGTCCCATTCAGGAACCCTTGATGCTTCCTTAATGATTGTGCATCAGAAGCAATGGCAATATATGCACATGGAAATGATTTGTATTATGCCCTTGTCCTCCTAGTATCTAAAGGATTCCCCACCAATGAACCTACTAAATCAAATATTTGTTGCACCCAATTAGGTATAGTGGAAGAAGAAGAAAGAATATCCTAAACTGTTTGTGGACCCTGCAAATTTGGTGTCCTGTGAGTCAAAGTTGAAGGAATATCATCTTCCAAGTCACTATAATCACTATCATCACTTTCCATGAAGGAGGAAGGAGGAGTTGAAGGAGCCAAACTTGGACAAGTTTCTTCAAAGTGAACACCCCTCTCAAAGAAAATTTCATGTGTCTCTGGATCCATGAGTTTGTATGCCTTAAGATGGTTAGGATATCCAACAAATATACAAGGTTTACTTTGAGGTTCCAATTCCTTCCTTTTTTGTGGAGGTATCCTGGCCCATGTTGGACAACCAAAAACTCTAAAATGTTTTACACTTGGTTTTCTTCCACACCAAGCCTCAAAAGGTTTAATTCCATCCAAGGCCTTATGGGGACTTCTATTTTTGGATGTAATTGGCACAACACATAACTTTTGCCCCAAAAAACTTGATCTAGAGACTTATCTTGTAGCATACAAGTGGTCATTTCCTTAAGGGTTCTATTCTTCCTTTCAACAACACCATTTTGTTGTGGAGTGTATACAACTGAATGTTGAAGATCAATACCCTCATGAGTACAAAAGTCTATAAGCCTTGAGTTCACATACTCCCTTCCATTATCTATTAGAAGAATGTTGATGGCTTTACCTGATTGCTTCTCAACTTGAGCTTTGAAGCTGATAAATTTATCAAACACTTCACTCTTATGAGAAAGAAAGAAGACCCAAGTGTAGCATTAAAAGTAATCAATGAAGGTGAGAACATAGTGATCCTTTCCAAATGATGGCACTAGAAATGGGCCAGCTACATCACTATTAACCAATTCAAGAACAACAGTAGCTCTCCAAGACTTCCCCTTATCAAACTTCTCTTCAGGATGCTTGCTTCCTTCACAACCTGTACATACACCCTTTGAATACTTGACTTGAGGTAGACCTATGACCATATCCTTGTTGCTAAGTTGTTGAAGATAGTGGTAATTGAGATGTACAAACCTCTCATGCCATAGTTTACTTTATGAGTTTGAGTGGGTCAACAAGGAAAGGGAAGTGGGCTTAGGCACAAAATGAGAAAAAGTATAAAGTCTTGTATCATGATTAGCCTTTCCAATTACCACCATAGAATCATCCTTTAGATTTTTTACCACAACTGAATCAGGAAGGAACTCCACTTTGTGCCACATCCATAGTGAGTTATTTGGTAGATTGAAAGGAGGTTGGTACTAAGGTTGGGAACATGAAGAACATCCTTGAAAACTCCATTCTCCGACTCAACATTCCCTTTTCCTTCAACTTCTACTTGTGTGTCATTTCCCACATAGATGTAAGGTACATGTGATGGTTTCAAAGAGGAAAAATGTTCCCTTGAAGCACCCATATGATGTGTAGCTCCTGAATCAAGAACCTATTCCTTAGAATTATTTGTACTTGCTACCAAAGCTTATCCCTTACCTTTTGAAGTGGACGAGGATCCCTTATCCTTATAGGCATTTGACACATTAATTTTATGTTTTCTCATTATGTTTAGCAACTCATTGATTTTCTTATCCTTACACTCATGTTGATCATGACCATTCTTCTTACAATAGGCAAAAAATTTATTCTCCCTTTTGTTGAAGTTGTTCCCCTTCTTATTATTTTTGGAAAAAAACTTTCCTTGTTGTGTGGGGGAAGATTGATGTGTAGAGGAAGATTGTTGTGTGCCATCTTGTGGCTTAGCCTTCCACTACTTTTTCTTCTTGCTGGAATTTTTACCACATTATTCTCTTGATTCCCCTTATTAACCACCAAGGATTTGGACTTGGAAGACTGGAGAATTCCCATACTCACTAACTTTTCATGTTCTAAGACCAACATTCCTAAAAATGACTCGAATAAAGGCTTGGTGAAGGCACTTCCCATTGTTAACTTGTGAGTATTATAACTTGAAACAAAAACTACATATTTGGGATGAAGATGAGTCATCACATGTTTGATCAAATTTCCATCCTTGATGGGTTTACCACAATCCTTAAGTTGTGCCCTATACATGTCTACTTGGGTAAGATAATCTTTGATGGTGTCAAAATTCCTAGGATCTAATTTGAGAAGATTATCCTCAATGGTGTAGGCCATATCTTCATCTACTATCCCATACAATGGTTCAAGTTTATCTCAAACTTCTATTGGATTGGTAATGTTCCTGATGTGATATTTGATAGGATCTAAGATATTCTTTAGCAAGGTTCCTAAGGCCATCTCTTGTTTTGATTCTCAATCTTCCTTACGAGACTCATTAGCATCATCAGTAGGTTTCTTTGCAGCACTAGTGGTTCCTTTATCTTTTCGTTCCAAGTAGCATAATTATGTGGTGTTAATTTAGAAAAAGAACCCATAATGCAAAAGAAAGAGCATAGTATTAAGGAGATGGAAGAACATAAGACACCCCCCCTCCCCCACTTTTCACTCAATCAAGGAATCCCCACCCCCCCCAAAAAAATAGATGATTTGGCACTTTATATTTAATGTAGGTACAATAACCACTTGCCAATTTTGGGCCAAAGTGGAACTTTGATTTTTGATATTTACAATTGAAAAGATGACGCTACACATGACTCAACAAGATAAGACACAAGATCTTTCAAGGATCTAATTAATTACAAGTGCCAAAATAGGCCAAAAATGACCAAATGCTAAAAGTACTATGTCTACTTAGAATTACTCCAAACTGATACCATATCTAGAAATTAGACAAAAAATTATGTACTTTCAAAAAAAATGCACCTGAATATGTGTCCATATGAGCCCGAACAAAGCCTCTGAAGTTGTAAAAAATAGGATTGAAAATTTTTAGAAAAATTTAGGAACAGAGATCACAAACAACCTACACCAATGTGTAGATCATTAAATTCCACCCCAAAACAAAAAAAATTGCTCAAAAAAAGGAGTCTGTATGAGGGAGATATCATTGTTTGAAAATCACCTTTGTAATTATTTTTCTTGAATCGTTGTTGTCGCACCTCCAAAAATCAAATGACTTTAGATTTCACCTCAAATGTCTAATTTTGATGAAACAAAAGTCGATTTGGGGATTTTTGACCTTCTAAATGTGATATCAACATCTAATTTGTGCCAGCAAGCTCCAATCTTGACCTGCAAACAAAAAAAAAAAAACTCTCCAATGACTATGCAATGAAACTCCTATTGCTCTGATACCATGTAAGAATTTTCCTAAGGAATGAATAAAATGCAAAGATCTAGAAGCTCAAGAGATAGCACAAAGGAGATAAATGATGATCAAATGAGAATGGATATCAAATGATTGGATATGAGATGAATACATACTAGAAGTGCCTTGTATATAAAGGCAACTAGAATGACTAGGAGTCAACAAAGCGATAAACATCACAACTAAGCACATGTCCACCAAGAGTGGATTATCCTCCATTGAGCACAGGAGTTTGTGCAATGATGAGAGGATAAGTTTACATAGGTGTATCTCATAAAGAGATGTAGTAGACAACATGTGCTCAATTGGAGTGCAAACAACTATGTTGTCTACATGACAACTCATATGAATATGCAAACTCCTAGGTGTCTACATGACAACTAATATGCTAAAGCATTAACCTAAGTAAACTTAAGTAAAGTGTAAATAGTAAATACTTATTTACACCAACAGAATGTGACCAGTACCATGATCCTTTAGTTTGTACTTGACTGTTGATGACATATCTCCTCATCCCAAACTATAATCACCTCACTATGATAGATATAAAATATGTCCTCTCTGCATTGCTTGTTGCCTTAGTCCTTCAATCTCTAATTCACCTTCAACTACACAATCTTCTCTCTTAAAACTTCAACAACACTAAATTAGGTCTTAAACCCTTCTTAAATGGCCATTTGATGAAGCTTCTAGATCTTTATCAATGATTAAGATTCTTTTTTTTTGTCACTTTGCCTTTCCATTTTTTCTAATTGGTTGATCATGCAACATAGGGATTCATGCTCTGTAATTATAGGTGTAATTAGCTCCATGATTAACTCCTTGATTATAAGAACATGCTTCTAGCTCAACAAAAATGGTTTATATATGAGTTTGTACCACTCCAAACACAAATACAAAAATGATACTCAACTCATATAGCTTCTAGCACTTGTCTCTACTTGTTCTTTCATGTTGTCCCTTATCATGAACTTGACTCAACCATAACTAAATCTTCCTTCTGAATTGCTCGGTACATGTTGCCTCCTAACTCACTTGACAACCATTGAAATGATCGATGACTATGGAATGTTTGGTGACATTTGTGTATATTCAGCAACTATAACTTCCTTGACACATACTAAACTCATCCACTTTGTTACATGATATCTCAACTTGCATAGTGGTTTAGTTACAATGATGACCAACTAATATTGCCTAGTAAATAACTAAGTGTTTTGCACTAACAGACAATTTCCTTTAGGGTCAACAATCCCCCCCTTTGGCATTAGTGGCAATTTTTTTTTCTCATTATAAAAAATACATACATAACACAATTTTAAAACTCGAACTCCCCCTATGTATGTGCTTCTTACCTTCACTCGGTAACTATATACCTTTATGATCTCTGATCTCTGTACAATTCCCCCTTATTTTTGTCATAATTGCTTCATGACAACATTAAGTTGGGCACCAAGGACTATACCAAACTTAGCCAAAAATGATGTCATTTCATCACAATAGATATTGTATCATTTCAATTTGGCTTGAGCGTCTCAAGAGCTTGACGTTCAATCTCCAACCTAACAACTAAATCCACCATATTATTTATAATAGATAAATTCAAAGTACTCTGAATTAGATCCTTGGCTTTCTGCAAATATCTTTGCATGACCTCCAAATGAGATGTCAAAAAACTTGAATTGTTGTGAGTTGTGCCCTTATTTTGCACTCTTCTTATATCAACTCATATTGTTTTCCTTTCAAAAATCTTAACTTTGAAAAATGTATTGAACTTGAACTTGCATCCAAGGTTAGTGTGTCCCTACTCTAGCACAAATCAACATCAATCTTGTCCATTTGATCTCTTATTCCTTTTGTAAATGATGAGACATGACATATCTTCATAAATAATGTATTTACATTTTGCACTATCTTTTCAAAATCATTTACAAGAGTAGAAAGTTCAACCTTTTTAACTATGATTTGAATTGCAACTTTCTCCATCACCTTATTCTCAAATTTCCTTTTTGACCCATGCATTAGTTTTTCTTTGGCATCTATTGTTGAATTTGATGAAAGATCAACCCCACAACTCCCATGAATCACCTGCATGCAAATGACTGCCACAAAAAGAGAGGAGAAAAAGCTATGGAGCTTGGAATTCCCAGATCCATGGAAGAGACATTCTTGATGAGCAAAAAGGAAAATTGCTATTAATCAAAAGTGAATGAATGAATTAGTAATTATAGCACTCCTCCTTAAGATAAAATTATGGAGTAGCTAAAAATCTATAAACTACTACTGAAAGTAGATTTGGGTCCTAATAACAAAGCTTGATGAGGTACCCAAGTCCAACCAACTCTCTGTAAAGAGGAGATATAGAGAAAACCACGTGAGAAAACCCTACTCTAAAAGAGATGGAAAGAATGCTGAAAGAACTAGTGAAGAACTTAAGAAGCCTCCAAACTAGAGAATGTCCCAAAAGATAAGAATAAAAGAATGATCATGAAGAACACCACTGAAGCATGTAGAAGCTACAAATCTCTATAAAAAATAACTACTGATCTAAAGAACCTCCACTAAAATAGAATCTGACTAGGTAGAGAAGACTATAATTTGCATGAGTGCTCTTGTAAGACACTACTTGAATCACAAGGCACACAAGGAAAAGAATTGAACTCAAAGATATAGATGTCATAAAACATAAAAGCCTAAAGAGTCGATCAGTCAAACAAAGAAGACCACTTCCAAAGTAAGAGCAAAAAGAAGAGTGTCTATATGGTAAATGATCCATCACATTGACATTCATAGGTACCCAGCCACTACATCCACCTAGTACATAGGAACAAATATTGAATACGTAGCTCACTCCATCTAACCAAGGAAGCATAAGAACAAAGAGAAGAACCACCCTAATGTAGATAAGGATGAGGCAATAGGAAACTAAAAAAGTGGGGCAAAAGAACTACATATTAAGGAACCACAATCAAGATACAAAAAATAATACATATATGTGTATTGAGGTGATCATTCTTAGACACGTCATGAGAGTAATGCCATAGAAGGAAAACTCACTAGACAAAGGAAGATGGTAAATAAAGGAAAAATATCAACCCCCCATGACACTTTAGTCAAAGTAGTGCATGTAAAATAAGGCATAAGATATGGTAAATCCTGAGCATATAATAATCTGCATGAGTTTCCTCAGATGACACTTCTTGAATCAGAAGGGAAAATAAGGTAAAACAATTGAAACAAAAAAAAGATGCAATATGGCACTTTATCTTAGTGTGTTTGCAAGAATGCATACAATAGATGTCTAAATAGATCAAAAGAGATATAAGACTTATACAATAGATAGTACAACCCATGCCAAATCATTTGAAGCAACGAAATTGATCCCCAAACTCAAAATAACCAAGATATCCACCGAGATGCAAATAGGCAAAAAATTGAATAGAATGCTCTTAGAGTAGAAATTGGAAAAACAACCATCATAATTGGAAAGACCTTTGAAAAGACCTTTCCAATGATATAAAGAATTCCTAAATTGAAGATTAGATGCTCAAGATATATCTCTCAGGATGCATAAAGGAACTCCAAACTTTGATAGAAAAAAGCCATAAAAAATGCATCAAAATAGAAAATAACCTACACTAATATGACAAGCTTAGAACCAACTTTTTAGCAATATCTTATTGTCCAAAAATAGGGTCAAGATGAGAAAGTTATGGAAAAAAAACCACAGATAGGTCCAAACTAAGCCAGAAGGGGTGAGAGGAGGTGCTAATGCAGTGTTGACATCAGGAAGTGACGAGGCCAAATTTGACAATCAAATGGATGTCATGGCAAAAAAAAGCCTAAAAAAATCCACTATTGTTGGAAAACTTTCCAGAAAAGAAGTCTAGTTTGTTGAAAAAATAATGAGCCAAGAAAAAATTGTTGGTGCTGGTAGAATGATTTCGGTGGCAATAAATAACTCCACATGTTAAATAAAGTACATGTTAATAGTAAAAAATATGGATCTCCAAACAATAATAGTCAATTACCAAATAAATGACATGAAACCACTTGGAGCACCAAAATATTGATCATAGAGAAAATTGCCAAGCCAAACAACTGACAAACATATAAGGCAAAATCACCTTGTAAGGCCAAAAATACCATATCGCCTAACCATTTTACCGAGATTCACAAGGAGGATCATGGTTTGTCAACAAAAAATCCATCTATAAAAAGGATAGAGTATACCAAAAAAAGCACATGGGCCTAGTAAAAAAAGGCATGCTATCAATGTCCTTCAATCACAGGTTGAGTCAATGTGGTCCCAATCAATTGTATGTCAACCATAGGTACTAATAGAGTCTAATGGATCATTTGAGAGGACATGAATTTCCAAGGGAGCAGTTACCAGTGAAGGATCCAACATCATTTAACTTCTCCACAATTTGAACTAATTGTTCAATGATTGGGGCCTCTTCATTCAAGTTCTTAATATCAATATTTCCATGAAATATATTCTTGATTCCAAGCAATACATATTTCTGCTAATGTTCTCTTCTCATTTCCTCTTGTATAGCCTTCCTTGTTATCAACTCACTTAATTTTTTCATTTGATCATAAGTTAAATTATTTATGCCCTATTAGGAATCACAATCACTTCACCCTTTGTAACATGATCACCCCAAAAATTTTAAGAGAATCATGGGAGGATTTAGTGGGAGCAAACGTGAAGGGCATAATTCAAATTATGGTTCTAGGGTTGTAGGCAAGATTGAAGATGGAGAGTTTGATTTAGATGAAAAGGATGACTTGGGAGATGAAGATGAAGGGATTGGTGTGTGGGCTTAACCTTGTTTTTGGGATTCAACAATCTCTAGTTTTGGACGCTTTTATGCGACTAGGGTCCCTTGTGCAAAGGGTGTTGGTGGATTGTGCATTGCTTCAAAGTTGACTATATGGAGGAACATGCTTGTGCCTCCTTTGGTGGTCTCCCTCCTTTTTGATTGTCTTCACTATTTGGTTGAAAGGCTTGTCATTGTTGGGCAATAGGTTTGTCATGGTTGGGTGATAGGTTTGTCATGGTTGGGCAACAAGTTTGTCATGGTTGGGCAACAAGTTTCTCCTCTCTTTAAAGGAGCTTGGGTTGGTCTTGATCTTGTCTAGAGTGGGCATATGATGGATTTTGGGTCTCTATTTTTTGGTGGGTTTTCTAGCTATGAGGTTGAGGTTTCCCTACCCAAGTGGTGGAGGGTTATTCTGGTATTTTTAAACATGAGGCTTGATCTATTTCTTAAGAGGGATTTTGGTTCTTAGATCAGCAAGTTTTGGACACTCTACTCTCCTTCTTTGGAGAGTAGCTACTACTTTGACCTTCTTCTCTAGTCGTTTGAACCATGGGGCTCTTGGTGGCAACTTTGTTCTAATCCTTCCCCCCTTTTACGTTGGGATTTTATTTTTTGGCCATCCTCTTGGCTGGTTTGGGCCTGGTGTTTTTTTGGTTTTTTGGAGGTTTTGATCCTCATTTGTTATGGATCTATCTTTTTGTGAATCTATGGATGGTCTTTTCCTAGATTCATACGAGGGTTCTTTTAGGTTTCTCCCAAGAGGATGCTGAAAATTTTCAAGGAACCTCTCTGGCTTTGTGTTGTTTTTGGTTTGGAAGAGGTTTCAATGATAGGGCTTCTACTTTCACATTTTGTGAGGTCTTTATTCTCTCTTCTTCTCCTTCCCTTGGTTTCTTCTATTGAGGTGAAGTGCTCCCTTTGGCCTTTCTAGTTTTTTCTAGAGGATCTCAAGTTTGAGGGCTCACTTCCTCTTCTTCATTGCCCAGTTCATATTGAGGTGGAGGTATCACCAATTGAGGTGGTGATATGTTATGTTATTGGTCCTATGGGTGGTTGGTTTAGCCTTCTGCTTGATTGGATTGGGGTGGAGAATTTGAAGAGGTTTCCTTTCATGGAGGCTTCCTTTTCTATTGAGGTGTAAGGGGTTTGGATGGGAGATTGGATGCAGAGATTCTTTCTCTCCCTTAAGGATTTAGTCATCGTTAACAAGATGTACTTTTAGTTGGCTGATTAGATCACATTTCAAGATGCTAGCTATGCTTGGGGGTTGGGACGAGTCCCTCCTTATCCCTATGTTCTTGTGGATCTTGTTGGTTCATTTTTCCCTTTGGGGTCTCTAGTTGCAACTCTTTCTCTATTCTTCCTATCTTCCTGATGTTGTCTTTCTAGTGGGCTTTGGCTGGCTTTATGCTACTAATATGATGTTGAATATCTATTGGCAGAGTTTCATCTATGTTGGGTCATAGATCCTAGTCAAAATCTAGATGTATTGGGTTTTAGGCCCCCATCAAATATTATTTTTGGGTCTATGTTCACTAGCAAATTTGGACCTATTTTTCGATGCTTTTCCATTGAAATTACAACTCAAAAATGTCAAAAACTACCATCACTAAACTAGAGTTGAAAGTTTGACAAAAAAAATGGGTGTTGATATATCGACGATAAAAATCATAAAAAATTATTGCCATCATTATCCCATGGCAATGCTAGACAACTAGTTCGGAATGTCAAACTATCTATGACTATAAGAGATGGTTTGATGAGTATTCCACATCATCGACAATAATATGTGTCAAACTATCAATGACCTAGAGATATGTTTCGACGGGTTTGTCATACTCTCCATGGTAGGATGCATTGAAATAGAGATGACTTGTAAAGATGTTTCGATAGGTTGCTTATACCATCGATAATAGTAAATGTTGAAATAGTGACAATAGTAAGAGTTTTTTTTTTTAAAATGCATCAGCAAGCAAAATTCTATAAAATAATTGATATTCAAATAATTGCTATTGAAGACTACATATTAGAAATTAGTTGTTAAGCATGGCTTGGATCTCTAGTTTAAGAACATTGATTTTTCCATTTATGAAGAGCTAGTATTGATAAACAAAAGGTTGTATGAAGAAGACTTGCAACCCAAAATCACACTACATATCAAACTATTAAAGGAGAACGGTAATCATTCCAAAGAATAATTGATTACTTAGATTTTCTTATACATCCAATAGTGGTGAGTTTTGAACACATTTTCAATGTAGCATGTCAATCATCAATATATGTGAATAATGCACATGTTGGCAATAAATTACAAGAATGGATTAGAGAACTATGACAACATAAGTCCATTTATGTCAAAGCATATCAAGGAGGGCTTTGAATATGAGAGTGCTTTTGAAAAATGATAGTCGCAAGTTACTTTGTAGGGTCATTCCATGACAAATGATTAAATGTTTTCAGGACATACAACATGACCATTGTGGAAAATATTAAATAAACATCATTATATATTGTTGCCATTGGTTATGACAATAACTACAATAAAGTAATGATGCACACTTTTTGCATACTAACAAAGGCATGCTAGTGTCTTCAAAACCTGTAGAATTCTTGACCTTTTTCTCTCAATATAGACATGACTTTTGCTATGATAGACTTTAAGGAGCTTGTAGATAATAGGGATCTCAAGGTTTCTTTTTCATTTTTGGTAAAATAAGGATGATAGTAAATTAAAACTTGGAATAAACTCTTGGTATCAACTAAATAAACTCTATGGTCTATGGTGCCTAATGCTCTCATACCCCTCCAATCTTAGAGTCATCTTTCATCCTATGATCTACATTCATTCACCTTCATTTGACTTGTACAAATTCATAGCTCGTACTTGTAGAGAGTCTCATAAGATATTGATAGTAACAAAGATAGTATAAGAAACCTGAAGCCAATAAATTTAGAAGATTACTATACCTTAATATTGACAATCAAATACTTTTTCCTCCTTGGTGGACAAGTGTGATACACAATGTCTTGCAAGAGTAGCTCCATGTCTGCATACAACTTATAGAGAAAGCAACATGTTGTCCATTTCTACTAGAGAAGTAATTGGTAATTAGCAATAAGTCATAATCTGCATACAAATTATAGAGAAAGCAACATGTTGTAATTCATAGTACTTATGTCAAGGCCTTTTTAAGGTGTTCACCTGGAACTTGCTATGTTCACCCACTAAAAGTAAGTACCATGTTGGAGACTTCAAAGTTTGAGCATCGTCATGATCTACAATAATGACAATAATTCATGTGAGAGTCAATAATGACATGATAAAAATAGGTTGTAACTAAAATGCTTTTAATGGGTTTAGTTTGAGCTTCACTTGGTTTAGTTTGAGTTTTACTTGGTTTCGAGAATCCTTTCATATTCTCTACTTAACAAGGCCAACCACATGAAAGTGGAAGCTCGTTTGGCCTCTCCCCACTCTAAATTCCCCATAAACAACTAAGTAAATATATCATTAATTAGTTTTAGAAGTATATCATTGAATCATTATAATCACATAACATACATTAACATGACATATACTTAATTAATACATATAAACATTCATCAATAATTTATGAACACGTCAATCATTATATTCACATAACATTCATTAACATGACATATAATTCATTAATACCTATAAACATTCATCAATAATTCATGAACAAGTCAGTCATTATAATCACATAATAATATTCAATAACATGACATAAAATTCATCAACATTCATAAAAATCCATCAACATTCATCACCAATAAGAAACATTCATAAAAATCCATTAATAAGCAACATTCATCATCATAAAAATCTATTAATAAGCAACATTCATAAATATCCATCAACATATTCATCATCAAACAAGGTTTTTAACATTCATTTCTTCATTTCTTTTTTCTTTTTTTGAAGATAAAGGCTAATAGGCACATCTTGACTATCTTCGACATCCTATGGCTCTTGTGGTTATGATCCTATGACATGAGGCTTCCTCTTCTTTCATCAAGGGCAAGGCTGATGCGCCCCTGCAATAAGAAATAAATAGGTCTAATTCTAAACTTTTTTTATGTTATAAGTATTTCATTAATCTAAAGAACATAATAGGGATTTTTCTTTACTTGATAGTGCCGCATCATCTATTATCACATTTTGTTAAGCCCCAACCTCAACATGCTCAACACTAACATCACACTCTGCATACTCAAACAATATCACATAAAGGTTACACCAATTACAATTTAAGATGTTAAATTTTATTAATAATTACATGATTAAATTTCAATAGAAATTGAATATGTACTTGTACCATTGTGATGCACATTGAGGTCTTTGTCATGTGTAGGATTCATGCCTTCGTCATCATGAGTAAGTTTTGTGTCGAGAGTAGTAGGCTGCAATGAAATGTCATGCACACATTATTATCATTGTTCAAAATTAACATCAAATAGATTATTTGTCATGAAGTTCTCAATTACTATTATTATTCATTTGGTCTATTTACCCATGTGTCAACATCTACACCAGAATCTTCTACCCCTGTTTGGTCACTAGAATCTATGAGGTGGCGGGCAGCCACTACTTTATAGCCTTGCTTGAAGCTAATTTGTTTGTCCTCTTCTGTGGGTGCTAGATTAAATTCAACACCTTGTATATTTTGCATAATATTGTTAATAATTAATGTATTGCTTATTTGTAATTTTATATAAAAAATTGAGATGAAATTTCATTTATTGCTACTTACAAGGCATGAGTGAATTTTTATATATCCACTAGAGCCAAGATGGTGTTGACCAAGCCTCTCTTTCCTAGCTTGTATTACCTTCAATGTGTCATGCAACCTGTATATGTGAACTTTGAAAAATGTTAGATTATATAAATCCACAATCAACATGGCTAATCTTCTCTATTAAACTCTTTAATAGGTTAACATTTGAAATGAAAGCACAACTCTTGAATGATATGCATTCTGTATCTAGAGTTTAACTTACACATTGCTAAAATCAACACGTTATAGAATTGTTTTTATGTGTTAGATATAATAACTTATAAGGATTAACTCATTAAGGGTTGTCTTGTTTTTATTCACTAAATCAACTTCTATATACTAAAGAAAGAGTTACAACTATGACAATATATCAACTCTCTTAATAGACATTATATCTCAAGAGTAGGCATTATAATATATTGGTTTCTATTTTTAGGCCTTGATGAAAATTTGTGTTAGTAAAGTACAAGCTTGCTTCCTTGCAACTTTTAGGCTGCTTAAATCATGATATTTCTTTTCTACCTAAAATCAATGGCACTTTAAACTATTTCATAGTGTAGAACTACATTAGTTTTCCATGGAAACAAGAGCAAGCATTTTTGACTTGTCCCTACAGAAGTAAACATATAGTGAATTTATCTTTCCATTTAGAAGTGTTGGATTTTATGTTTATGTGAAAAGAAGAGTCCACATATGCTTACCACTCTACCTATCTATGGTGATTTCATATGTCAATTGTTCACTAGCATTACCCTGAAACAAACATGCCATTTTATCATTTGAATGTTACATGCTTTTATAGAGTAATTTGATTTCTAGCCAATTGAATGGCATAACCAATAAATCCAAGGATGAAGCTAGGATCTACCATTTTGGGGCATCAAACATTGATATGGGCACCAGTTTCATTGAGAACAATTTTGTAGACCTAAGACAATACTCAAATTTAAGAATTCACAATAAACTATCTTTACATGCAAGTAACTGTTTCACAAAATCGCTTTGAGGATTTGAGAGGAAGGTTTTTCAAATCTAATTGAAGAAATTGCAGAATCAACAACCTCTAATTAATCATTTTGGACTTGTGAAAATTCCATATAAAAC
The DNA here is from genome assembly GCA_028749045.1 of Cupressus sempervirens. Classification (NCBI taxonomy): domain Eukaryota; kingdom Viridiplantae; phylum Streptophyta; class Pinopsida; order Cupressales; family Cupressaceae; genus Cupressus; species Cupressus sempervirens. The sequence continues at coordinate 285,451,069 of CM053793.1, read as the reverse complement.
TACAAGAAAAAAATACAAGTCTTTTCTAGATAAATGACAAATTTGCATTTACTTTTCTCTGATATTTGTGAATACAGTTTCTTCATCAAAACATGTCTTGGAGGAATTATCCAAGCTTTTTATTTCCTTTAGAAAATTGTTCCATTTAATTGGTCTAAGGACATAATTTCTCAGATCTTATGAATGCTTTAAATTTGAAATATATACTACAGAATTTCGTTTATTAAGAAGACTCAATCGGATTCAGTTGCCAGAGAAAATTGATCCTGGATTAAAATTTCCTTTCTGTTATTACTAACTGAATGCAATCATTTTTCATATTTTGTTTTTACATATATAAAGATGCAAATAATATATATATATAGGCTACATGACATATCAATCTAATCTAACATATTTCTAACATTTTTATATAATCTAAAAAATTTCTAACATCAAAATGCAAATTATATATATATATATATATATATATATATATATATATATATAGAGAGAGAGAGAGAGAGAGAGAGAGAGAGAGAGAGAGAGAGAGAGAGAGAGAGAGAGAGAGAGAGAGACCGAGTTAGTCAAAATTTGATGCATATGGATTAGAGAGATATTTTTAGTTAATTTCTAAATATTGATGAAGGAAACTCTAAATTTTTCCTGAAACAAATATGTTAATGGCTTCCATCACTTCACATTTGGATGAGATGATAGTATGTTGAAAAAACAAAGACAAAACATCAGAATGCAATTTCTTCAAAATGATTTGTAGTTGTCGTAGAAAATGCATCACACTGAAGTTTTCTTTGACCTCCTCCCATTGTATTTTCATATGTTCATCATGGCACTTCTTTTAGGACAATGCACTAACCTTCTTATAAATAACATGTAATGGCAAAAGGCCTCACTACTTATTGTTAGACAGTAAATACTGTGCAAATTCAGAATGAAGAATATATTGATTGTATGATTCTCACTATATGAAGAATACAGTAAATCAACATTCTTGAAAAAAAAAAATGACTAAAGTTTATGAGACACATACCTATTTTTTTCGGGTGGTGTGTTAATTCCTTTATCCCTTAGTCTCTTCTCTTTTGCATCTTCAATGATTTCATTTGACTCCAGCTGTGACACCATAGGAGGACGCTCATACTTTGGGTTGAGCTTTAGAGCCCTTCTGTACTAATCTCTTACAATATTTAGATGTTTACAAGCTTTTTTTAGAAGTTGGGATCTACTCAAAATATTTTGACCAAAGAACTCCTCCATATTTTTTATGAGATGATCTTTTAATTTAGGGGCTTGGTCAGTCCAACTTTTAACAAAAAACAAAATTGTTAGATTAAAAAATTAGTTTAAGGATGAATGGAAAAATGTAGCAACCAATTATATCAAGCTACGTACCTTTTATGTAATTTGGGCCCAAATATCTTTAATGTTAAATCATAAAAAGTTTCATAAAAAAAATTGTTTCCTACAAAATCATCACCACATCATTAGTCGAAAATGAGTTATGCATAAGTAAACTACAATTATACTCTAAATAATTACAATTTTAAAGTACTTGGAAGCTTAGGCAATTTTAAGGGAATCATATCTTTCTTAGTCATCAACAATGATGCCACTAATGATCCAATACAAGTAATATGGGCTGCTCTAGGAAAGGTTGGTAAATTATTAGTAGTACTAGTATCAGTTCTATCATCAACATGACAAGGTGTACCTATCAAATAACAAAGTTAATCAATGTCATAATATACTCAAATGAACAAGAAAGTACAAATATTGTCATATTTAACACACAAAAAAAGTAGCAAAACAAGGATTTACCATCTCTAGTTGCAGTAGGTGTGGATGTTTGCATGCTCCTTGTTGTTGATCCTATAGTTGGCAATCTTAGAGTGTTGGCTGGCCTCGTCAAAGTAGGTGTATGGAAATCATCAGCACCTGAAAAATAATCATAGACACACACACACACACACACACACACACACACACACACACACACACACACACACACACACACACACACACACACACACACACACACACACAATGTATTTTTCATGTCCCCTATTTTTCTCTAATAGAATTTAATAATAAATAATAAATAATAATGGCATCATTGTTGGGAGAAACTCTCCACCCATGAGTCATTCCAAATAACTATTATCAAGTTGAGCGTAAGCATCATACCACTATAAGCAGAACCAATCCTAGAGCAACATATTAGGAGCAATAGATCATCATATCATAATAAGAAACATTTAAAAGATAATTTCATATGTTTAAGGATCAAAATCAGACACAATGATAACATCATTGAGAACACTTGTAAGTTTTCATGAACAAATGAAGAATAGAAAATGCACCACTATGAGCAATAGTAATTATAGTGAGAGTAGGAATAGATTATATCTTACTTACACTATCATATTAAAGACAACTACCAATATCATTAGTTGCACAGTTCAAATTAAAGATCATCCTTGCATAATTGTTATCACTCATATCAGAAACAATAGAGATAATCTTAATATTGTTGCATTGGACTAAGTGCAAATATATAGACCAAAATCATCTTACATATACCTAATTGTTGTACTAGAGATATTAATGTCATTTTTCTCATATATCATATCAATTGTATAACATAAGAACAATCATTTGAAAGTGGTATCGTAAACTATTTTTCTTACATCAGTCATTATTAGTTTTAAGTGTTATTTGAGACTTTAAGGGAAGAGGTCTCTTGAAATTGAGTTTTGTAAGTTGTTTGTACCTATTTCCCATGTTTTAATAAAATGAGACATTACATCAATGGCATTATTAATGAGGAGCAACATAGATAGCAGCAACATATATAGAAAGTTTCAGAGGCATATTTTATGATAATAAAAATAGAATCATATCAAAGGCAATGATAGAAAGTTTCAGACCAACTGTTATGTACAACACATATATTAGAATCATATTATCACAAGCTCATGGACATGAAATTGGTCAAGAGGATATACATATAAGACTATATCATCATAAAGGTTCAACAATTATAATTAGAAAATATATATGATTTTTCCACATATAACAATTATCTTAAGTGATAAGTTGGAGATAATTTTCATAAGAAGTCAAATTGTGATATTGCTATTAGGATTTAATTGTGTAATTTTGAGTCAAACTCATTGACGCATGTTTCGTGAGTAGTGATTCGACATGAATCCATCTCTCATGAGAATAAATGGAATGCTTAGCACTCATTGGATCTAGGTGATGCTCACAAGGGTGAAGCACAAGAACACATAAAATAGTATTAATTGGAGGTAATTCCTTGGGTACCCATTCTTTCTCAAGATGTGTGTACCTCAAGGGAACCTTGATGTCACCCTTTGTCTCATCATCATAAGAACATGAACCCCCTTGAGAAAGGAAAAATTGCATGCATTTATTGAATTTTCTTCTAATCTTTTGCCCTCTAGTTTGTCTCTCTTTCGAAGACCTACTACATGTCTCACTGTCCTCTTCTATTCCTGCATTTCCCTCACTTGAGGAAGACAAATTTGATAGATACCTATTTGGTGGTACTTGGAGCCCATCAAATGAGAGATATAGTTGAAGGAACAAAATATTAGGATATAAAATGAGGCTAATATTGATAAATTTTTTCTAAAGTTAATGTCGAAGGTAAAGAGAAAGAAAGCATGTAATAAACTTATACCTCCTGATCCATGTCACTTTGTACGATCCTCATTAATGGGGTATAATTTCCTGCATATGTAAATCATTCGTCTTAAGTTAGTTACAAATTACATGATACTTATACTACAAATTATACATAGAAGATAGAACATAATATGAACAATATACATACATCACAAAAAATGTAACATTGTATATTTTTCAATTGGTTACCTCTACAAAAAACATATTATAAGTAATCAACACCTAATACATTTCTATTGATCATGTCATTGCTTATCTTCTTCATCCATCTCATTATCATGAACATCATCATTATCACCATCATTACCCAAATTTTTAGAATGACCATTGCCAACATCATCACCATCACCATCGCCATCGCCATCACCATCACCATCGCCATTACCATCGCCATCACCATCGCCACCGCCATCACCATCGCCATTTCCATTGTCATCACCATCACCGTCACCATCACCACCACCACTACCACCACTAGTTCTATCACCATCATCATGAACATCTTTGCCACCACCACCATCATCATCATCTCCTTCTTCATCTTCACCACCATCAACATCATCATCTCCTCCTTTATCTTCGGCATCATCATCATCATCTCCTCCTTCATCTTCTTCTTTAATCACATTATACTTTACTGGTCTAACTCTTATATCGTTTCTAACAAGAAGTGATCAAATCAATTTATGTGGAATGCTAAAGTAAAACACTTGTTCACATCGGCTTGGATGAACATAGGTCTCATTTCCAACTGGCCCAAATGACCTTGTATTAATCATTGTAAATCCATTATCATGTTCAATAACAATTTTATGAGGACCATTTTGATTCATTCATAGCCTATACCATTTGACACTAAATAGAACTTGTTTGAAGGAATTGAAGTTGCACTCAATTATATCGTCCAAAATGCCTTAGTATCTATTTTTAGATTGTTGAGGATGCATGTCATTTCTAGATGAAATATTGGTGACTTCAAACATTTCAATTATCTCATAATCACAAGTTTTCTTAGTCTTTTCCACCTTTTTAATGCAAAATTTACAACCATTGTAGTACACAGCTCTATGGTGCTTGACCTGTTATTTTTCAAACATGTCAAAATTATGCATCCATCCTTGAGTTGATATTAATCAAATGGGTCATGATAGATTAACTTATATGTACCTTTCCACCTGTTAAACCATTTTCTAGATCAATTACCGTTGGTGTAACATTGGGATCTCCATTACGATGAGCTTCTCTAACCAATAAAGAAACAACTTCCCATGTTAATGAGAGACCATTTTGTTGAGAGTTTTCAATCCATTATATCATCCAATCAAGATTGTTTGCAATATACAGATGAAGTGCATCCCACTCATGAGAAATTGTATAAAATAATAGACCAATTATAAACAAACTATATTGATGATGGATATGAATTAATTAACTAAAATAAAATCTTATAATTACCTCTCACTTTCCTCAATCTACTTTTCCCCATCAAGTACTCCCCTTTGAATCTGTTAATGGAGTTGGGATCCCAAAAGTGATCTACATGGATCTTTGATGCAAACTTGGAAAGATACTCACTAATGTAAACCATGGTCTGATAGATCATATATCCCTCGACCGTGGAACCTTCAAGACACACTCTCTGTCGAACCAATCCATTAAATTTCTTTAAGTACCTCTCAACCATCCATATTGACCTAGTTGGTATAGGTCCACAGGTCCATACAATTCAATCGCCTCAACTAGATGTATGAGGTAGTGTTCTTGTGAATTGAAAAAAGTTGAAGGTAGAAACTTTTGCATCTCGCACAAAAGCTGGGGAATTTTTCTCTTCCATTGATTTATGTCTTTTTTTTTATCAATTTCTTTAGATGACAACCACCTAGAAGATATTCATCACAGAAAAATATATTAATGAGACTAATAAAACTTCTATACAACAAATCTAACAAATAACACTTCTAACCTCATGTATTTCCCAAGATCATATATAACACGTTTTACACTCATATTCTTGAAGTTGTGTGGAAGAGATAGAGGTAGAACATACTCTAGTAATAATAAAATTCTCTTTTCAATATATTATAAAATAAAATAATTGAAATTACATGATGTTTTACAAATTTATTGTAAATAGAGAAGAACATGACTTACATTGATGAAGGTATGCCAATCATGTGTTTTCAACCCTGACCCAAAATCACCTTTCTTTGATATGAGACTGCTTATGTTTTCAACAAACCCTATGGGAAATTTAGTTTTTTTTTTAATGGCTTCATATATGGCATCAGTTTGTTGTTGTGTTAATAACCAAGGAATGACACTCATATTAATTTAGTTTCCATCTCTATTTGATTCAATGAAAAACTTCAATGCATGATTGAATTCATCAATGCCATTGCAAATTTTTTTTGTCACACCTTCCATCCAATATTTTCCATAGTGTCTATGTTACATTCTTTCAAATATGCATAGCATCAAACAAATGCATGATTGGGAGGTGCTTGTAGTACGACAACCTACTAAATTGTCTATAATATATTTTAAGTCCTTTTGAAAGTTTTTCATCAATGCCTTGATGACCTTCACGAACATAAATTATACTATTAGTAACCAAAAGATAGTATCCAAATTTAAATTTAGTACAAAAAATGTGCATCAGATGGAATGACATTACCTTGACGATTCATTCTACTGAATTCCAACTTCCAGATGTGAGGTGTCATTCTTCGTGGCTTTGATGTCGTCTCTTCTTTCCCATTGAAAAGATGTTTTTTGACAATGCAATACTTATGATTTTCATGGAGAAATTGTCTATACTCATCGAACACCTACTTTCCTAAACTTTTTGAATGGCAAGATTTCATCTTTGGACCACAAATTGGACATGCAAATTTTCCCTTTGTCTAAAGACATACAAGATCATGTATACTTGGATGATATGTGTACTATAAGATTCATATTTACAATTATCACACACAACTTAAACATACAATGAAAAATATGTGTTAATAGTTTTACATACCACAAAAATGTGTTAGTCCAGGGGCATCATGTATAGTCCATACAAGCATTGCACGAAATTGAAATTACCTAAATCACTAATTGATCTAGAGATGTTGTACATAGTGACCTCATTCCATAACTCCAACAACTCATCAATCAATGGCTCAATATAAACATTCGTATCTTTCACTTGGTACTTTCCTAGTTGAATGAACATAAATAAAAAATAATTATTATGACCATTTTGATACTATATATATTAATTAATTTAGATGACTATTAAATGGAAAAAAATACCCACTATGATTATTGCCAACATTATGTGCTCCCTCTTTATGGACATCCAAGGAGGAATGTTATTTTTAATAACAAAAATAGGTGAGATCGAGTAAACAGGTCTCATCTCTCCAAATGGATTGACACCATTTACTGCCAATGAAAGCTTCAGATTATGAGGTTCTTGTTTAAATACTAGCCACCTATCTTGTATGCCCTTAAATGATGAACCATTTTTATACATTTGCATAATTTCATCTTGACTTCTATTGCATGCATGGTAATCCATAAATTGCATCAAGCTAGTACACCTGAATAATCGTTGTAGATGTGAAATAATGGGAATGTATTGAAGAACCTTGTAAGGCACCTTTTCCATTATTTGATCTGATTAATATCTTCTAATGTGAAAATTAGGGTATTTTGTTGAAAATTCATGTTGTTTATGATATATAATATGATCATTGGGACATGCATGTATTGTTTGATACTCCATTCTAATATCTTTCATAATGCTCGATAATTCTTGGTAAGAGTGAGGTAGAATGTTTGATGGTGGTAACAAACACTGACCTATCAACCTATGGGAAAACATTGATATTAATATAAATAACATTAATGGTATGCTAATATAGAATATGACAAAAATGACATTATACGTTAGCATACATGAGATTGCTACATTGGATATACCATTCATAACCTTGAAGTTTACTAGCAAGAATACAATGGAGAGAAGTGTCATTTGGGAGCCTTCATATAAGGGCTCATATTCCTTTTCAATTATAGGTATATCAAGGTCCTCTTCATCATCATCATTAGATGCACAACTTCATAATCTTCATTGGTTGTGCCAGTAACATCTTCTTCAATCCTGTTCTCTAGCACATTATCAGCTACATCAATACCAATATCTTCAATTGTGTTCTCTGCCTCATGACAATCTTCTTCCATGGGAGAATTACCTTCTGCTTTGATATTCACAAATCTATGTTCCACCAGTTCAAAATTCACATTCATCAAAGGACGAAAATCCTTTCCCCCTTTAATGTGATTGTGTTGCCTATACTGTCTCTTAGCTGTTGTGATTAGAATTCTTTGATTCTTTAAGCCCTTGCATATTTTTCAAGGACAATAACATTTTCCATTACCTTTTCTTTTAAACTAAGACCACAATCTAGTAATTGTCCCCTTATTTTTTTCTAGGTCCATATTGTTAGGCGTGGACTTTCTTCAAAAGTAAATATTTGGGCTATAAAATTATAACAAATATAAATACACAAGCATTAGGAGTATGTTGTATATAATCGATAATAATAAAATAATAAAATATTACTATCTCTTCAGTATAGATGGAATCTAAACAAATCAAATGAACTATACAATATAAATATTGACATTGATTTTGAACAATATAGCATTAACATTGATTCTAGACTTCATTCAACTTTGTAGAAAGCTATTGAACTATTACATCCATGAGGTAAGGCCTGAGAAGTGCATACCACATTGTGATGATCCATGCTACCTAACTATGTCCAAGACTGCCTAACTATGTCCAAGGTGTCTACACACTAGAGGCATACTCTACCTACTAGGCTACCTATATACCTGTATACATAGGATCAAAAGCCTTGAACTACTCACTCTAATTAATATGTAATTTTGGTTTCTAATTATTTTGATGTATTTGTATTCTTATAACCACTAGTGCGATTTACTCACCTAATACAACTCTTCACCATCATACTCCCACTAGGGAAAATCAGGAAGTTTTCTATTATTACAATCCTATAATACCCTAGTGCAACCTTTGTGTTGTAGTTTATAGTTAATGTAAAGTTAACCTATATATGTCCTAACTCACTCCTTATACAATTATACTTTATAGCTTGTGACAATAATCAATAGGTCTAAATAGACCAGTCAAGTTAATACTAGTTGGGAACAACTGATTGCTCATTTTATTGTACCTAATCTGATGAAAGTTCTATAGGAATTTGTAATCAACCCAACTAATCAACAAATAGACTAATTGAATTGTATACATCCTAACTCATTCCTTAGATAGTTATGTTTAAAAGCTTGTGGCCATGCTACCTGTTGAGTGAATTTTATTGTTTATATACATACATACAAACATACATACATATTTACACACACACACACACACACAAAGACACACACACACACACACACACACACACACACATCGATCAAAAGGGCAAGGAAACGAAATCCTAGATCTTGGTTTAGGGGCCCTAGGTCCTGAATAATGTGGTCAAACACCACGTAGGATAGTATAGAAGGTGATCAATAAGCGTCAAAGTTGACACAAGATAGTTTAGACTATCTCAAATATGTATTTAGGCAAGTTATTTACATATTGTAATACAGTTATAGGCAATTCAAAGGCTGGTCAACGATTGGTCAAACATTGTGAGTTGACCAAAAATCTCCATTTTAATGTTTTATAATCTTTTTGCATATTGTGGTATAGTTTTGAAGGCACGTGGAGTCTTTTATTTGAAGTTTGTGTAAAACTTGTAAAAGTTGAAAAAATGTAGTAAAAATTGTCATGCAACTTTTTGCAATTTTTCTTGCAATTTGGAAGTGTAATAATTAGATCATTATTTTGACCGAACATGAAAGGATGAAGTTGTAAGGTCAAGAGTTATGACCTATAAATTGATTATCTTCAACCTAGTCTGGGGTTGGAATAGTACTGTATGGATTTGGAATGAAATAGCAATCCTTTTGGTGGGAAAATCATTACTCTTGCTAATTCGATCTTCATCCCACCATAACATATATATACATACATACATATACACACATACATACATACATACATACATACATTTGCATATGCATTTTATCACCTCATTTAACTAACTTTACTTTCAAATGAATATTTAGGAACTAAAATATTGGAATCATACAAAGGAATCATGGAGGAAATTGAAACAGGTAAGTGAATGAATGTTGGAAGGCATAGACATTAGTGATAGGAAGCACCAAGCATCATGTACATATATGGAATTTGATGGTTCTTTCTTTGTAATTTCTATATTCATGATGGAAAGTAGCAGTTACCTTCACACTATCGTTCTTGGCTTGAGAAATTATATACAACCTACTCTTATTTTTGATTGTTTGTTATCAAAGGAGATATATGATTAGCTTTTATCTAAACAGAAAACACGATTGTAATTTTGGTTTGAATGTTATGAATGTGCAATACGAAATCTGTTGAGTCAGAGCAATAATGGAGGGAAGTGATATGAGAAACTTTGGAAGAGACTATTCATCTTCCACAATGAGTGGGAAGATACATTCAGCACTTTGCATATGATTCAATGGAATAATCTGAGGCAAGATGTAGGCCTAGTTTTTTTTTTCAAAAGTTAGGTCCTCCATTTATGATGTTGGAAAGTTGAAAATAGGAAATCATTTATGTCACTTGATCTCATAAAGAAATATTATCCATAATCTTGAGAAAGAATATGGAGCTTTGGAAAGATTCTTTCAAAAAGAATATAATTAAATTCATTATTACTGGCGAGCCTAGTGTTGGAAAATTTTCAATTGTTGAAGGACTTGCTTAACGTATTATACAAGGAGTTGTTCCTGAACTACTTATAAAATAAAAATTTTTCTTAGTAGATATGGATGCACTTATTGCTAGAACTAAATTTTGTAGAGATTTTGAAATGATTGAAAATAGTATAAAGAAAAGTTATATCATTGAATGATTAGGCTATTACTTCTATTGAAAATACACCAAATCTCAAGTCACAAGTAGGATGGATTGGGGCTTAGACCAGAATGATATATGAAATAGTGTGTAGTTATTCTAATGAAAAACTACAAAATTTGGAGTCAAAATTGGTAGGGATTAAGATTAGATTTCTCCCAGCAGTTATAGCTCATAGCTGTAAATCTAAAGATGCTATAGTAGAATGCCAAGAGGAATTTCAAACCTGATTCAAGAAAATGATCAAATATACATCTTATGGAGAAAATAGATGAAATTAATGAGTTTTGGGGCTAAAAGTTGTTTCAAATAATGGTCACATCAACATCAAAGCCCATAACAACACAATTTTCTTCCTTACTTTATTATTGCAAGCAAGAGAACTTCAAATACATCCATTACAAATTCCTAAATAGAAAAAATCCTTGAAGATTTTGAAATTAATCATTATCCAAAAAAAAATCCATCTTTGTGATTACCAATACAAATATTTATCATGAAGAGGGCTAATTAATGGAAGATGGAAACACAATAACCAAATTGAAATAGAGAGAAGAACGGAGACAAACCAAGCCAATGTTTAAAAATGAAGCAATGATAGATATTCAAAGGATAAAGAGGATGATGGTACTCCTATGGTTCAACATATAACTGAAGAAGCATCTAAATTAGAACCAATCTCTATAGTCTAATAGGTTCAATCAATTAAAACTTTTAGATATAATGAAGATGTAAAAGAAAGTCATGAATGAAACCCATTTTATTATCGTGTAGTCAAGGGAAATTTTTTGGTTCTATAAATCTTTGATGGCTAGGTCTTTACAAAATCAAATCGAGAAATTAGGCAATATGAGCAATGTCTAAATCACCATTATCAATGGCCAAGTAACAATTACCATGAATCCTTACCCTAAAATTATACAAACAAAAATTACCTTGAACCCTTACAACAAAAATGAAAAATACCTTCAACCCTTACATTGAAATTAAGCAAGCAAACAGCAGAGGATCAGACCTTACCTTGAAAGCAAGTTCAAAATAGAAGAGGACGTGGATAATGAAAATGAACCCATCAACCTTACCTTGATGGTGTTGAAAATCTCTTAATTGGTCATACTTGAAGCCTCCTACCCACACTTTGTCACGTGATATGAAATGAAGTTTCACTTTTCTTTTTTTTGTTTATATCCTTGACAATGTCAAAAGTTTGATGCCAAACTTAATTGTCATCAAATTTTCGATGTTATCGGGATTAATTTTTTTTAAAAATCAATTTGACAAGCCAAATTGGCTTGCCATTGAAAATTAACGTCAAAAATTACTCCCAAATGTATTAGTGGTTGTAGAACATGCTCTATTCTTTCTATCCTCTATTGTTTTGTTTCTAATGACATTTGGATGGCCTTTTATTGCTAATATGTTGTTGAATATCATTTCAGTAGAGTTTCATCTAAGTGGGGTTATAGATCCTATTTAAAATATGAATGTAAAGGGTTTCAGGCCCCTTCAAAACCTTCTTTCCTAATAAAAAATAGGCTTATCTTGAATTTCTACTAGAGACTTTATTTTCTTTTTCTTTATTCTCTTCCCCTTTGAGTCTGGGGTGCTAGAGCTTAACATTTTCATATGTAGACCTTCTATTTATACATATATGCTCAGTCTTTGTGTCTCCTTAGTTTGAGTGTGCTCCACATTTGTTGTTTTCTCTTTACTAGAAATCACTTGTTGTTCAGGTGCATTTTCCTTTTCCTTTTCAACACTAGAAGTAAGTTTGCTTGTGGAACTTAGTTGCACAAGCTCCTTTGTTCCCTCAATCTGAGGTCCCAAGGAACTTTATCTTTCACCTATAGTGGACTGGTTCACTTGATCATTTTGTCTCTTTACATTCATTTCCTCTTTAGTATTCACATTGACACCACCCTCATAGGCATTAGTTTGCTGTTCTAATACTTATGCATTTTTCTCTTCGTTGGCCAACACATTTTGTTGCTAAGCCTAACTATTAATTACCTCTCTTGGTCATTGATCTTGACTAATTGTGATAGTTAGAATAGTAGTTGTAACAAGTGTAGATTCTACCTATTGTGTGGACTCATGTGCACCAATTTTGGGGTAGTCTTTTAATTACACAATCACAAAATTAGGGTCCATCAATTTCTCACGAGCGGGAATTTGTATTGACTCGATTTGTACAACATCTTCACTTTCCTTCTCTAGCTCAATTGTAAAATTTTTCTCACTCAATACATTCTTGTCTAGGCTCATATTAGGTTCACCATCAATTACAATTGTTTATGTCTGCCCTTCACTCTATTGTATGATGTTAGGAATTGTATTAGAAAGACTTTATGTATCTTCATAAATTTCTTCTGTGTTGTCCAATTCCACATGTACCTACTCATCCTTTTCTTCCTCACCTTTATGTTCATCATAAAATTTAATCTATATATTTCCTTACATAACACTTTTCTCTCCTCTACAACATTTTCTTCTTTGTTCTTCAAAATTAGGAAAGCCCTCCTCTTAGGAATAAATCTATTATTGAACTCTTTCATGGCTTTTGAAATTCATTTCTTGTTCAATTTAGGCATCATTTGGGAAAGTGTGTCCTCTTTAATTTTCTTTTTTTAAATTAATGCATACTTCCATTTCTCATCTACTCTACCATATAACTTATTGGGTATCAAATTTCCTAGCTCTAATGGCATATATTTGAAGTTTGTCATCATATATAACAATACTTCTGTTGAAAGAATTGATTAATTGTGTATTGTCTTTGATGTTACACAAAATGTCATATCATCACCAGTCAGCGTATGATGAGCTCACTTGAGCATTGAAGATAGTTTTCTGTGACTATCGAGCATTCTAGAGTTTGCCTAGTTCATAAGTCAGTATTTACCAAGTTCACTCGAGTGCCAAAGGAAAGTTTGCAGAAGATGAGTGTTAACCGAGCTCACTCAATTAATGAAGGAAATTTTGGATGGAACCAACTTTAACTAAGCTCACTCAGTTACCAAAGGAACTTTGCAAATATTCAGTGTTCATCAAGTTCACTTGGTTAACACAAGAAAATTATTTCCGAGTTAGTGTCTACTAAGCAGGGTCGACTAACGAAGGATTTTCTTGTTTTTGGCATATTAAGTTCAATTGATTTATCTATTGGTTCTAGCCAACTGAGAAGATGAATATTAATTATTCTAAGTTATATTCTATCTAATTTAACAATATGAAAGGTATAAATATAAGGTCAAGTTGTGGATTGGAAAGTGTGTGTGAATACATGGAAGAGAATTGAAGATTTGATGATGCTAAGAGGAAGTGAATCAGAAGGATAAGTAGAATATCCTTAAGGCGATGAGTAGATATATTCAATCAAGAAGGACCAAGTATTCAAGCTAGAATTGCAATCTGTAATCAATAATTTAATCACATCAGAAATTAGGTCATGTCATTGTTACTCTCTAACCATTGTAGTAGTGATTTAAATCTCTTAACAGAGTTGGCTTAACAACTATTCATAAATCCTCTAACAAGGTGGCATTTCTATTGAATGGTCCAAAGACCTCTAACAAGGTCACTCCTAATAGGGTAATTAAATCTTCTAACTAGGTCACACCTAATAGTGTGTTTTGTAACCTTTAACAGGGTTGGCTCCTAACAAGGTTCACTTTGGAAGAGTGAAAATTAGTAACTAGTTGCAATTGGTGGTTTTTACCAAATTGGGTTTCCACATTAAAATCTCAGTGTCAAATATGTTCATCATATTTTTCTTATGTGTTTGTAATTCATTTAAAGTAACAATAATCATAGATAACATCTTAAAGATTTTCATGTTAAGTATTTACCGCGTTGCAACATTTTCAATGTGTTTACTGAGCTTCAATAGAGTTCAATTTTCAGAGGTTATTTTGTACTGATATCTAAGGGATCTAGGATTTATTTTAGTAGCAAATGATTCACCCCTACCCTCTCAATCAATCCTCTTATATTTGCAACAATTGGTGGGTAAAAGCACAGATCTGTGTCACCGTTTGTGATACAAAAACCTGTTTTGGTCAAATCTCATTTCTCTATCAAAACTCAATTTAAAAAAAAACTAAAAATACCCTTTTATAGATCTCAGATTCAATATCATTATTATATAAATTTTTGAGTGTTTTGATTAGTTATAATATGTTATAATATCAAAATATTATAAGTCGATATTTCAATATTTTAGAAGATGCTCTCTCAAAAAATGAAAAAAATAGTAAATCATATCAAAAAAATAAAAAAATTATATTTATCACTAGAGGTGAGAATCCTCTTCATGAATATGTAATTTTTTTTCAAGAAGGTATAGATTTGATAGAGAAATTTTGATGGGAGGAAAAAACTGTTGGATTCTAAAAAGGTCGAACTTGAGTACTTATAATTAAGAAAATATAAATAAAAAATAATTATTTCTTTTTTTGTTCACTAGCTATACATGTCATCTATAAAATATTTTCAAATCAGAACAAAAAAATATGATTTGCACATACTTGTTTGACGGGAACTACATCTTATATTTTTTACAGTTAAAAAAGGGACTTCAAAATAAAATAAAGTGAATAAATTCTTAGTCAAAAAAATTATAAAAATTATAGGCATAAAATTCATACAATTCTACACATTTCATCAATTTACATCATCTTCATATTTTAAACACAAATACCATTTTTTTTGTCATTAATGTTGAACTGTCACATTTTGATATCACATTTCATTATAAAAGGTGACACAGGTTTGTGCTTTTACCCTGGTATTAGAGATTTTGGTGCTTGTAGAGAAGGTTTCAAGGACATTAGCTAAAGATCAGAATGTCTTATAGAAGAAAGATTCCTAGGTTGAATAGAGACAACTTTACAGTATGGCAAGGACTTATGAGACTACATCTAGCAACTATCAATGATTCAATTTGTAAGTATCTTGATATCAAATACAAGACTCCTATTGGAACATTATTAGTTGAAGATATTTTTGAAAAAAAAATCATAACATCATGATGATTGATATTGCATTTACTCTTAATTATGCTGAATTTGATGAAGTAAAAGACTGTACTACAACTGATGCAATGTGGATCAAACTGAAAGACATTTATGGAGGAGATGATAATGTAAGAAGAGATAAAGTAGAAAGTCTCAGAGGTCAATTTGATTAGATGAAAATAAGAGAAGATGAAAATGTTGCAAAATATGTGGAAAGAATCAAAGCAAGTGTGAGCATAATCAAAGCATCTGGAGGAGACATTGATGAAAAAAAGGTTGTAAGAAAGGTACTCATAACTCTTCTTCCTATCTATGCAATTAGAGTGTTTTCTATTTAAGAGATGAGATGTGATCCAAATAGCAAGATAACTTTGGATGCTCTAGTTGAAAGATTGATAACTTTTGAGTTGGATAACTATGATAACTATGTTCCTAGCTCCAAAGGTATTGAGTATGCATTTGAAGCCAAACTCTCACTCAAGAAAAAGAGTAAGAAATCAAAGAAAAATTAATTAGGAAGTGACAAAGAAACAAAAGAAAGTTCAGACAATGATCTTGAAGTTATTCAAGCCCTACTTGCAAGGAAATATTCCAAAGGCAGAGGAAAGTACAAAGGTAAGATTCCTCTAATTTGTTTTTCTTGTGAAGAAGTTGGTCACATTGCTGCAAGATGCCCAAACAGAGAAAACAAGGATGAAGAGAAAAGTAATAAGTACAAAGTCAAGAAGGAATTCAAAAACTACAAAGACAAAGGTAAGAAATCTTGTTTTATGGCTAAAGATTTTGATAACAGTGAAGATGAAATGGTATATATTGTTGTAAAAGATGAATCTGATGATGAAGGAGAAAAGATGACACTTATCTCTCATGTTAGCAAAAATGATACATGGATTATTGATAGTGGCTTCTCACATCATATGACTGGAGATAAAACAAAGTTTCAGTACATAGAATATTATGATGGTGGTAGTGTGAGATTTGGAAATAATGAACCTTATTGCATAAAAGGAAAATGTTGTATCTCATTAACCAATGAAATTATATGTGATAAAGCTTATTGGGTTGAAGGACTAAAGAATAATCTACTAAGTGTGGCACTGTTGAATAATATTGGATTCAAGGTAGAATTTATAGATGGGAAGGCCAAATTGCTGGATGGAAAAGGAAATCTGGTTGTATTTGGCAAACAAACAAAAGATAACCTATTCTATCTTGATCTCAGTGAAAGTTCATGTTTTATTGCTCAAGTAGAAGAAAGATGGTTATGGCACAATGAATTATGTCATGTAAACTTTAATAACCTAGTTAATATAAGCAAACACAAAAGAGTAAGAGGCATTCCTAGCTTAAGGAAACCTGATACGGGTCTATCCAAAAATTGTCAAATTGGTAAGATGGGAAAGAATAAATTCAAAAGAAAGAACTATCATTCTAAAGAAGTCTTAGATCTTATGCATACAGACTTATGTGGACCTATTGGAATAGAGAGTTACAGTGGAGAAATTTTTTTCATTCTTTTTGTTGATAACTATTCTAGAATGATGACTGTAATGTATATAAAAGAAAAATTAGAAGCTTTTTAAAAATTCAAGTGGTATCTGGCAAGAGTAGAAAAAGAAACTGGAAAGAAATTAAAATGTTTGAGATTAGATAGAGGTGGTGAATTCATCTCCAATGAATTCAATGAATTCTACATTGAAAAAGGAATTAAAAGACAAGTATTAGCCCTTGGTACACCTTAGTAGAATAGTATAGATGAAAGAAGGAACATATCCATCATAGATTGTGCAAACATTGATGATAGAAAAGAATGTTGCAATAAAATATTGGAAGGTAGCTATCATTAGTTTAGTTCATACTTTGAACATAGTACTACTGAAGAAAGACTCAAATCAAAATCCTTATGAACTATGGTATGGCTACAAACCTAATGTAAGTTACTTGAAAGTATTTGGCAGCAAATGTTATATTTTGAAAGAATCTAGAAAAGGTAAATTTGATGTCAAAGTTGATGAAGGTATACTCCTAGGATACTCCTACAAAAGTAAGGCATACAAGTGTTTGAATTTGTCTACTCATAAAATCATATAAAGTGCACATGTGAGAACTGATGAGTTTGCATAAAAGAGTGAAGAAGAAAGCATAAAAGAGCCTGAGGATTACAAAAGATTTTTTTACTATAAACCTAATAACCTACCAATTCTATCTAGTAGATAGGAGGCTTCACCTCTTAAGTCCCTAAAATCTCCAATAGCTACTAAGTTGTAGATAGTGCAACTCGAGTCACAGTCTAAAGGACTTGAGTGACAGTCAGAGGCTATCGAGCTAGAGAAAACTAAGTCTGATGGACTTGAGTCACATACAATGGGACTCGAGCTTGATATTGAAGTTCATGATGAAATCAGTGAAACTCATTCCAAATCCCAAGAACCTATGTTAGTAAGATATGTCAGAAGGCATCATGCACCTACTCAGATCATTGGAGACAAATCAGATGGAACAATGATAAGAAACAAGTTGAAAGGTACATGTTTACTTGTTGAATTTGAACCTAGAAATCTTAAAGATGAATTGGATAATGAAAGTTGGATTGAAGCAATGAATGAAGAAATAGAATAGATAGAGAAGAACAAAGCTTGGACTCTTGTTCCTAGACCCAAGGATAAAAAAGTAATTGGCACAAAGTGGGTATTTAGAAATGAGCTAAATGAAGATGGAAACATTTTTAGAAACAAAGCAAGGTTGGTATGTAAAGGCTATTCTCAAGAAGGTATTGATTATGGTAAAAAAATTTCTCCTATTGCAAGATTAGAAGGTGTTAGAACTTTACTAGCATATATAGCTCACAGAGGATTTAAAGTTTATTAAATGGATGTAAAATCTACATTCTTGAATATAATTCTTGATGAGGAAGTCTACATTGAAGAACCTGAAGGTTTTGTAGATCCTAAAAAAAAGGACATGGTCTGCAAATTACACAAGGCATTATATCATCTCAAGCAAGCTCCCAGAGCTTGGTATGAAAGACTTCATAACTACTTGATACAAATTAGTTTTCAAAGAACAAATGATAGGAGTAGTCTATATATCAAAGAAGGACTAGACAAAAAGATTATGTTGGTAGAAATATTTGTTGATGATATTTTATTCACAAGAAATGATGAGTTGTGAAAGGCATTTTCAGAAGAAATGAGTAAAGAATTTGAGATGTCTATGTTTAGAGAGATAAAATTCTTTGTTGAATTACAAATTCAATAGAAGATAGATGGTATCTACATTACTCAATCTAAACATATCAAGGAGATACTAAATAAATTTGGAATGAAAGATTCAAGACCAGTTGGAACCCCTATGTCTAATGGACATAAGCTTTTCAAAAATGATGACTCCAAAGAGGTAGATTAGACCACATATAGATAAATAATCAGAAAATTGTAGTATGTAGTGCATACAAGGCCTGATATATCATTAGCAGTTGGTATGGTGGTAACATTCTTAGCAAATCCCAAAGAAAATGACATGATGGCAGTCAAAAGAATGATGAGATATCTGAAAGGTACTGAAGAATATGGTTTATGGTAAAAAATAGAAGGTAATTTGAATTTAAAAGTATTCACAAATGTTGATTGGGCAGGAAGTATTGATGACAGAAAGAGAACCAGTGGTGGAGCATTCTTTCTTGGTAAAAGAAAAGTATCTTGGACAAGAAAGAAACATAATTATATCTCTTAGTCCACAAAAAAGGCGTAATATGTGGTAGCAACAGTCAATTGTTCTAATATTTTTTGCTTCAAACAACTATTCAGAGGTAGGAAGATAGAGATCAAGGATCTAGTGGTTATATATTGTGATAAAAGTAGTGAAATTCATATATCAAAGAATCTAGTGATGTATACCAAAATGAAATATATTGCTATAAAATATCATTTCTTAAGAGAATTGGTACAAGATAAAGAAGTAAGGTTGGAATATGTAAATACAAAAGAAAAAATTGTAGACATATTTACCAAGCCATTACCTAAGGATGCATTTCTATATCTAAGAGGTAAGCTAGGGGTCATTCCCCTATCTAAAGCTCACTAAATGAAGTTTAGTGATGCATCAACCAAGAGCATGTTGAAGATCAATTAGATGGTGCAATATTGACAAGGGCATATTGCAAATGAATTTGTACTTGAGGTACATTGATATTCACTGAGCATTGTCTTTGGCATGAGATATCAAAGAGGGAGAAGTTTGTTGTCATATGGAAATTTTGTAAAATGAAAGAGATGTGAAAGAGGGAGAATGAACTTGGTACAATATCAAAGGCAAATTTTGATATTAGAATAAGTTGTAGCAGACAAAGGTTTTTTGACAGAGGGAGAAATTAAAGGCAGAAAGAGTTCATGCTAATAGAGGGAGTTCTCATAGATGAGAATCAAAATGAAACTAAGGATAAGTTTCTTACTCTAAAAATTTCATTATGCTATGACATGTTGTGTTTCCATCAATGCCAAAGAGGGAGATTGTTGAAATAATTAATTAATTGTGCATTATCTTTGATGTTACACAAAATGTCATATCATCACCAGTCAGTGTATGTTGAGTTCACCTGGGCATTGAAGACAATTTTTTTGTGGCTACCAAGAATTCTAGAGTTTTCCTAGTTCAAAAGTCATCTACCAAGTTCACTCGGGTGCCAAAGGAAAGTTTGTGAAAGATGAGTGTTAATTGAGCTCACTCGGTTAATGAAGGAAATGTTGGATGAAATCAATGTTAATCGAGCTCACTCATTTACCAAATGAACTTTACAAATATGTAGTGTTGATCAAGTTGACTTGGTTAACATAGGAAAATCATTTTTGAGTTAGTGTCTCCTAAGTAGGGTTGACTAATGAAGGATTTTCTTGTTTTGGCATATTAAGTTCAATTGATATACTTGTTAGTTCTAGCCAACTAAGGAAATGAATATTAATTATTCTAAGTTGTATTCTAGTTGACTTGATAATATGAAAGATATAAATATAAGGTCAAGTTGTGGATTAGAAAGTGTGTGTGAATGCATGGAAGAGATTTGAAGATTTGATGATGCTAAGAGGAAGTGAATCAAAAGGATAAGTAGAATATCCTTAAGGAGTTGAATAGATATATTAGATCGAGAAGGATCAATTATTCAAGTCAGAATTGAGATCTATAATCAACAATTCAATCATATTAGAAATCAGGTCATGTCATTGTTACTCTCTAACCATTGTAGCAGTAATCTAAATCTCTTAATAGAGTTGGCTTAACAACTATTTGTAAATTCTATAACAAGGTGACATTTCTATTGAATTGTCCAAAGACCTCTAACAAGGTCACTCCTAATAGGGTGATTAAATCCTCTAAATAGATCACATCTAATAGTGTGTTTTGTAACGTTTAATAGGGTTGGCTCCTAACAGGGCTCACTTCAGAAGAGTGAAAATCAGTAACTAGTTGTAATTGGTGGTTTTTCCCAAGTTGGGTTTCCACACTAAAATATTGGTGTCAAATGTGTTCATGCCATTTTTCTTATGTGTTTGCAACTAAGTTAAAGTAATATTAATCACAGATAATATCTTAAAGATTTTCATGTTAAGTATTTACCAAGAATTTTCAATACTGACCGAGTTACAACTTTTTCATTGTGTTTATCGAGCTTCAACAGAGGTAAGTTTTTAGAGGTTGTTTTGTACTAACATTTAAGGGATCTGAGATTTATTTTAGTAGTAATTGATTCACCCCTCCCCTCTTAGTTACTCCTCTTATATTTCCAATAGCTTCTTCTACTTTGTTCTTATCCTCTTTTTTCAATTTATCAAACTTTATAAAATGAAATCTAGCCAATTATGCACCCCCTAATGTTTTCACATACCTCATCTATTCTTTGGGGTTTCTTGTGCACAACAACTCTAAGTTGAATTGTATCTTTAGATTCTATTTGTTATAGAAATAAAGTTTTTTCTTATTAATTAAATCATATTGATTTAATTATTAAGTCACTTATTATCTCTAATTTACTTAAGCTAAACTTTTGACATATAATAATTAATTTTGTTATTAATTATTATCACGCAACCTAGGTTAGTTACTTTCTTTCTGTGACAGGAGTTTTCATGTAGGTGATTCTTAGGAGCTTTGGGATTGACCTTTCATTAACTTCAAAATGGTATAAGATCTCCAAGTCTTCATGCTGAAAAGCCTTTCAGAGTTTTTTGTGTTGGATAGTGGGGGTCACATTTTTCAGTCCACTTTGAGCCAAAATAGATCTCACTTTTGAGATCAAAGTGCCTAAAAACCCCTATTTTCATATAAAATTTGTCTAATTTAGGAACAATTGAAATTTGAGGCAAAAAAAAATTGCTCTCAAATTGGGCATGTTTCAAGAGGCAGTGATTTTATAAATTTTTGGCACTAAAATCAAGATTTTTTGGTATGGAAATTGAGGTTTTTTGGCATAAAAAGTGATATTTCTTTTGGTACCAAAATTGAGATTTTTTGGCATGAAAATTGAGGTTTTTTGGTATAAAAATTGAGATTTTTAAGCATAAAAATGAAGACAGTTTTTGGTATAGAATTGACACACTTCCTGAGGCACTTTTGCTATGGAGTTGATGCACTTCTCAAGTCAATTTTGGCACAAAACCTATGCACTTCTCAAGATAGTTTTTGATATGACTTGGCGCACTACCTGAGGTAATTTCTAGTACTAGTGGACATGCTTCCCAAGGTATTTTGGTATGGGTTCTAAGGTTGTGATTTTTTTAATTTTTCCCTTCCGACTCTTTTTTGACATACCTGTGTTTTTTGGTCGTAACTTGGTTATGTAGATTCTATTTTTCGCAAATGAAATATTGTCAGAAAGCTAATTCTAAGCCCATCATAATAGTGTGGTTAATTTGGACTTTTGATATTGTTTGGTTGCCAGTTTATGCAATCAAAGTTAGAGGTTCTATTTTGCACTCTAGGAGACATATCTTGAGACATTCTATTTTCTAAATTCTACTCTAGGCACATCCCATTAAGTTTTTTGCTTTTTTCATTATGGTGGATATCTTGGTTGCTTCAAGTCTAGGGATTAAATTTGTTTTTTAGATGATTTTTCATGAGTTGTACTATCTCTTGTATCAACCTTATGCCTCTTTTGATCTTTATTGACATCCTTTTCTAGTATTTTTACAAATGCATTGAGATAAAGTGCCACTCTATTGCATTTTAAGATCTTGCACATCTTTTTGTTTTGTTGTACTTGCACTACATTATAAAGTGCCTTGGGGGGTTTCAACTTGGCAATATTCACCATATTCCTTTGTCAAGTGAGTGTTCCTTCCATGACACTAGCCTCATGATGTGTCGATGAAACATGCCATTATAGGTGTTCGTACTTCTTTTGCACTCTCAATTTTCTTAGTTCTTCTTTATACTAGAGATATTGCATTTAGTTTTAGTGTTCATGTCTTACCTCTTAGCATTATAGGGTGATTATATTGGTTCTATTTCTTTCTTGGTTCGATGGAGTGAGCTATGTATTCAATATTTGATCCTATGTACTAGGTGATTGTAGTGGTTGGATACCCATGCATTTCAGTGAGATGAATCATTTACCATATAGAAATTCTTTCATTCCTATTTTTTGAGGCCATGAAGATACCTTTCATCTTTGATTGATCAACTCTTTAGATTTAGTCTTTTGTACCTAGTTATATTCTATATAGTAGAGATTCTTTAGATGAATAGTTTAGTAGTGTTTGTAGCTTCATGCTTTAGTGGTGTTCTTCATGATCATCTTTTGTTCCTATCTTCTGACACATTCCCTAGTTTGGAGGCATATTTAGTCCTTTGCTAGTTCTTTTAGCATTCACTCCATCTCTTTTTGGAGTAGCTTAATTTTGCCCCATGTGGTTTTCTCTATTTCACCTCTTTTTAGAGATTTGGTTGTGCTTGGGTACCTCATCAGGCCTTTTTGTTGGGACTCAAATTTACTTTCAATAGTAGTTTCTAGGTTTTTAGTTACTCCCTAAGTTTATCTTAAAAGGGGGTTATTGGGGTAATAAAGTTTTTTCTTATTAATTAAATCACTTAATATCTTTAGCTTACTTAAGCTAAATTTTGGGCATATACTAATTTATTCTTTTATTAATTATTATCATGCAACCTAGGTTAGTTACCTATTAGGGTTTTGATCTACTTTATAAGGATGATCTCTCTTTGTAATTATTATATTCATTTACTTTTGATAACAAAAATCTCTTTTTTTGCTCATCAATAATGTCTCATCTATGGATCTGAGAGTTCCAACCTCCATAGTTTTTGCTTTTCTCTTTCTGTGATAGGTATTTGCATACAGGTGATTCTTGGGGGCTGTGGGGTTGATCTTTCATCAACTTCAACACTATTCTTTTTGCATCATCATCTTTCTTTGCAACTACAAACCTTCTCCTTGTCTTCTTTATAGGTTTTCTTGGCTTGGCCTTGTTTGGAGTATATTTCTACTTTTCTTAACTCTTGCTTTGAGCTGGTCTAGTGACTTTCAATACTCCCTTCTTTTGTGGCTTCACAACTACAGTGGTAGTTTCCCTTGTTATTTTTCTGGTCATTCTCTAAGCATTAGGGGTAGGCTTTGAATCTTTCTTCTTTCCTTTACTAGTCTCTGGCTAAGCCACAACTATCTTTTTTCCTTTTCCTTCATCTTCTTCTTCATCCTAACCTTCTTCTTCTTCTTCTTCATTTTCAGGTAAGTGCACCAAGTTGTGGTGCCAAAAATATGACACACAATTTTATTTTTTAAATTCACAAAGTGCACATGTGCTATAGTGCATAAGCACTTTGTGAAATCATAAATTTTTATATACAAGCTACAAACTCGTGGCCCATTTCATTTTTTTTGTTTTCACATTCTTTCTCCTCAACATTGCAGACACGGGTTGCAAAAGTTGAAGAATTTTGTCACTTGCCTCCTCAAAATGCCTCCTCATTGCCAAAGATCAAGATTAGGATCATGTAGTATGTTTTCTACTCTTGTTTTTGTACTATTTTGTATGTTTTTGCATTGTTTTCTAAGTTTTTACATTGTTTTGTAGGTTTTTTTCAGTTTTGATTTAAAATTGTTTATTTATTTAGACCACAATTGGTTTTTTATTAGAAAATTTGAATAATGAACCACCAAATCCCTAGTCAAATCAACAAAATCAAAATGAAAACCATCTGCAAGATCCAAATCAAAACCCTCCACAAGAAGAGCAAGAAATTCTGCAACCCCCATCGATTAGAAGACCTCCTCCTGGCACCCAAGACAACATTTTGAATGAAATAGAGAGAGGGAAAAATGAATTAGAAACACTCATTGGTAGGTTGAAAGCTTGTGGACAAACCAATCTAATGAGAGCATAATTGACATCCTCCGTTGAGTCCATTATGACCCATGTAGCTTCTATTAGTGGTTAGTTGGATATTTGGCATATTAAGAGGGATGAACAAAGAAGATATTATGCAAAAAAATTATCATATAAAGATGTAAAATAAAAAGAAATAACAAAAGGTAGCATTTGTGCATTGTTTAAAAAGCCTAGAGAACAAGACACTATTAAACATACAACTAAAAAGTTTCCCATCCATTGGTGCATACATGATGATGTTAGAAATAACTTTTGGGATAGATGATGGATGGTCTTTGATGCCCCTCCCTGTAATAATCATGAGGTTCCAATCTATTTATTAAAGAAATTGTATTGTGAATTTGTCCTTGGGGAGATCCCATAATTATTTTGATATATTAGAATCTCAGGGTAGAGGTGGAGGGTCATCATTTGAGAGGTTGGGGGCACATTGTGACCCTAATGTAGTTAGGGCACCTATTATCAAGCCATAGGGTAAGCATGTGATTATTACTTTAGTTGTGAAGGAACATGTAGAGACCAACACTCTAGAGACTATCAATGCTTTGACACAAACCCTCATTTATTGCGCCAGTCCATTAGTTGAGGAGGAGCCTTCAATGCATTGCAGTCACATGTGCACATCATGTGGATCCTTATGCACATTTGGTAGTCATGCTGGAGACAGTATGGATGATGGGCTAGTCATTGATGAGTTCCTGAGTGACACATTTGGCATTGACACACAGGTAAATTACAATTATAATAAACTAATTTGATCATATTTCATATGTATAGTGAATGATTAATTAATTAGCATGTATTGACATTGTTCAAAATTTAGGGTAAGAGCATTGATGACCCTATTACAAATTTCCCAACCCCATTTTACATCTCGTTGATGAGTTGAGAGGTACGTATCAATTTAATCATTTAAATTAAAACATATATTTATTAAGTAATCATATGAAGGATTGACAAAAAAATTTATCCATGTGCATCAATTCTCTACTAGACCATTGACATTCACAAGGGACTCTGAGCCTAGGCATGATATGAGCTTCATAGAGGTACATTTGTTTCATATTAATTTAATTCATTTGATTATATTTGTTTCATGTTTCATGTTACATGTAAATTGTATTAAATGACATGCAGTTGTTGACATCTGATACTCCTCATCTTCGCCAGTCCATCGATCGTGAAGTTGTTGCAGCGATGGCTAGTTTAGAGCCATTGACCAAGGTATGAAAGAATTTTCTTAGTTTTAGTTGTTGTTTATAATAGTTAGTATCAAAATTTCAAATTTTATTTATAAGTGGTTATATTGATTGAATTTTTTTTGGGCCTTATTACACCTGATCATCCGTGAGCATTTAAGGTGGACATATAGAGTGACTATTTGATGGTAGTAACAAAATAATTAATTTTGTGTGTACATATATTTGATTTTAATGTATTATTATTATTGGTTTATATCTACTATGTTTATATCAACTCAAGTTAGAGAAGAGCCTAAACAAGAGGATGAGTAAGTGCGTGAGGAAGACCCCATCATACTCATTATCTTCCTCGACACAATGACCAAAGACCTCTAGGGATTTGTTTCCTTCCCCTTGTGGGAAGGAGAAGATATAGTTGATAGACACACATGTATATGAATTAGTGGACATATATGTTAGATTTTATGTTAGTGAACATATTCGATATACATTTGATGTATATATGACATTTTATATTTGATGTAGGACATTATTAGACTTATGATATTATTGGTTAATATATGATATGTTTGTTCATGTATGACATTATTGGGTGTCATAATATATTATATTTTTGTTAATTCATGACATTATTGGTTATCATAATATATTATATGTTTGTTTATGTATGACATTATTGGTTATCACAATATATTATATGTTGGTTCATGTATGACATTATTGGTTATCATTATATATTATATGTTTGTTCATGTATGAAATTATTGGTTATCATAATATATATCTTGTGTTTCTTATTTAAGTTTTAAGTACATTTTATGCATTTCATTTTAATCTAAATTGCATCCAAAATGATGCAAAGTGCTCACACCAAAAGCTAGTGGATTCCCAACAAGAACACTTTTAAGGAAAACTACCTTTCCCACCTTGCAAAGTGTCTTCAAAGACTCTTTACAACTTGGTTACAACATTAAAAAAACTTCTACCCAACTTCACAAAACTACTTGATCATTTTCCCTATTCAAGACTTGGGAAGCAATAAGAGAAAAATGAGAAAATTTGAGAAATGGATCATAATCAACTTCTTGCTTCAAACTAACACCTTAGACACTTCAAGAAACACCTAGTAACTATCTCAAAAACTTTAGTCTATCATATATTCCATCATTCCAAGAGATTCTTCAATATCCTATGAGTGAAAACAATCTTCCAACATCCTATGACTGTATTTTCTTTGCAACATGTAATTTGCTAATTTCTGAACAACTCCTCACAAAGGGAAGTTAACAAAACCATGAAATGACTATTAAGATAACCAAGAAGATCCTTAACATATTCCACTAACTCCATTAAATGATAACATTTAGCTAAAGTGGTGTTTCATTTTAACAAAGTACGAATTTACTATTCCAAATAGCAATGATCCTATATACAAGTTTAACATCAACAATAATTCCTTGCCATATAAAAAAATCTTAATAATCACCAAAACCTTATGCCTCCATTAAATTAATAGAGGGTATTTTCATCATTTTACATCCATTCCAACCAATTACCATTTGGCTTGATTGTTTACAAGGTTAATTTCAAGGTTTTCCAAAAAATTGCTAAAATTGCCAAACAGTTGTCAGCAACTTTTATTGCAAAATGCAATTTTTTTACTAACTCTTCCTAGAACTCAACCATGTGATTTTTGGTAACAAATAGGACCTATATAAGGTTTAATGACTCTCAAAATACTTATTGAGTCAACTTATTAACAAAAACAAAAAAAAAAAGAAAAATCGTTAGGACTAAGGCAACTTGGGTTTAGAGGTGACCTTAAGTTCCTTGACCTTACAAACAAGGATTACATTATTACCGTAAAAAAAAACTTGTTCAAAATAAGGTTTATGATCACCCCTTTAATTTCTATCACAAGTCTCTATCATTGGATGAGATGACATATCTAGTTGTCACCATCAAAAATTGCTGCCCTATGGCGTTTAGTGACTTTTAGGGATGATTCACTTCGGCGTGCCCAAGAATGTTTAAGTGCTCAATAGAAGGGGATGAGCTTGGGGCTAGGGTTTACCTATCCACTTAGAGCTAATGGAATAGATAGTTTGATCCCAAAAAAAATGGTGAGAGAGATTGAATAGTTGGCAATTTTGTATTGACCAACACTACAAGTTTTAGCATCACCTGAGATGGGGTTGCAAAATCAAAATGGAATAAAATCTCCAAAAAGAGAGAGAGATTATTGTAGGTCTCCACAACATGGTCTTTTAGCACTCAAAATCACATCCATACCTCACACGAGCTCCGAGATATGCCCTGTCAAAGATCGCTACACTATGGCATTTAGTGACTCTTAGGGATGATTCGGTTCGGCACGCCCAAGAAAATTTGAGCACTCAATGGGATGAGAGGAGCTTGGGGCTAGTGTTTACCCCACCACCCATAGCTAAAAAAATAGACAGTTTGATCCCATAGCGAAAGGTAAGAGAGATTCGATAGTTGGTAACTTTGTATTGGCCAACACTACAAGTTTTAGTATCTCCTGAGATGGGGTTGCAAAATAAAAATGGAATAAGATCTCCAAAAAAAGAGAGAGGTTATTGTAGGTCTCTACAACATGGTCCTATAGCACCTAGAATCACATCCATACTTTTCACGAGCTTCGAGATATGCCTCGTTAAAGATCACTACCCTATGACATTTAGTGACTCTTAGGGACATTTCGATTCGGCGTGCCCGAGAATGTTTGAGCACTCAATAAGATAGGACAAGCTTGGGGATATAGTTTAACCAGCCACTTGGACCTAATGAAATAGGTAACTTGATCCTATGATGAATGATGAGAGAGATTCGATAGTTGGTAACTTTGCACTAGCCAACACTACAAGTTTCAGCATCACCCAAGATGGGGTCACAAAATCAAAATGGAATAAGATATCCAAAAAGAAAGAGAGGTTATTGTAGGCCTCCACAACACAGTCTTGTAGAACCTAGAATTGCATTCATACCTCAAACAAGCTCCAAGATATGCCTTGTCAAAGTTCGCTACGTTATGGCATTTAGTGACTCTTAGGCACAATTTAGTTCAACATGCCTGAGAATGTTTGTGCACTCAATGGGATGGGAGAAGCTTGGGGCTAGTGTTTACTTGGCCACTTGGAGCTAAAAAAATAGATAGTTTGATCCCATGATGAGTGGTGAGGGAGATTCAATAGTTGGCAACTTTGTACTGGGCAACACTACAAGTTTCAGCATCACCCAAGATGGGGTCACCAAATCAAAATGGAATAAGATCTTCAAAAAGAAAGAAATATTATTATAGGTCTCTACAACGTGGTTCTATAGAACTTAGAATTACATCCATACCTCACATGAGCTTCGAGATATGCCCCATCAAAGATCTCTACCCTATGGCACTTAGTGACTCTTAGGGATGATTTGCTTTAGCGTTCTTGAGAATGTTTGAGCATTCAAAAAGATGTGACAAGCTTGGGGATAGAGTTTACTTGGCCACCTAGAGCTAATGGAATAGACAACTCAATCCCATGATGAGCGGTAAGGGAGATTCAACAGTTGGCAACTTTGTACTGGCCAATACTACAAGTTTCAATATCACTTGAGATGGGGTCACAAAATCAAAATGGAATAAGATCTCCAAAAACTAAGAGAGATTATTGTAAGAATCTACAACATGGTCTTGTAGCACCTAGAATTGCATCCATACCTCACATGAGCTCTGAGATATGCCCCGTCAAAGATCGCTGCTCTATCGCATTTAGTGACTCAGGGACGTTTCAGTTTGGTATGCCCAAGAACATTTGAGCACTCAAAGGAATATGACACATTTGGTGATAGGGTTTACGTAGCCATTCAAAGCTAATGAAATAGATAGTTAGATCCCATTACGAACGATGAGGGAGATTCGACAATTGGCAACTTTGTATTGGCCAACACTACAAGTTTCAACATCATGTGAGATGGGGTAGCAAAATTAAAATGGAATAATATCTCCAAAAAGTGAGAGAGGTTATTGTAGGTCTCTACAACAGAGTCCTATAGCACCTAGAATCCTATCCATACCTCACATGAGCTCTAAGATATGCCTCGTCAAAGATCGCTGCCCTATGACACTTAGTGACTCTTCGGGATGATTTGGTTCGATGTGCTTAAGAACGTTCAAGTGCTCAACAAGATGAGACAAGCTTGGGGCTAGGGTTTACCTAGTTATTCAGAGCTAACATAATAGATAGTTTGATTCCATGACGAGCAGTGAGGGAGATTCACCAATTGACAACTTTGTATTGGCCAACACTACAAGTTTCACATCACCCAAGATGGGGTCACAAAATCAAAATAGAATAAGATCTCCAAAAAAAAAGAGAGGTTATTGTAGGTCTCCACAACATAGTCCTATAGCACCTAAAATTTTATCCATACCTTGCACGAGATTCGAGATATACCTTATCAAAGATCATCGTCCTATGGCACTTAGTTACTCTTAGGGACGATTCGATTTGGCGTGCCCAAGAACATTTGAGAACTCAATAGAATGGGACAAGCTTGGGACTAGGGTTTATCCAACCACTTAGAGCTAACATAATAGACAGTTTGATCCCACAATGAGCGGTGAGGGAGATTTGGTAGTTGGCAACTTTGTACTGGCCAATACTACAAGTTTCAACATCACTCGAGATGGGGTCACAAAATCAAAATGGAATAATATCTCCAAAAAGTGAGAGAGGTTATTATAGGTCTCTACAACATGGTCCTGTAGCACTTAGAATCACATCCATATCTTGCACAAGCTCTGAGATATGCCCCATCAAAGATCACTGCCCTATGTCACTTAGTGACTCTTAGGGACTTTTTGGTTCGATGTGCCCGAGAATGTTTGAGCACTCAATAGGATAGGACGAGGTTGGGGCTAGGATTTACTTGGCCATCCAGAGCTAATGAAACAAATAGTTTGATTCCATGATGAATGGTGATGGAGATTCGATAGTTGGCAACTTTGTACTGACCAACACTACAAGTTTCAACATCACCCTAGATGGGGTTGCAAAATCAAAACATAATAAGATCTCCAAAAAGTGAGAGAGATTATTGACATGGTCCTATAGCACCTAGAATTGCATCCATACCTCGCATGAGCTTTGAGATATGCCCCATCAAAGATTACTGCCCTATGGCATTTAGTGACACTTAGGGATGTTTCAGTTCGGCATGCCCGAGAAGGTTCAAGAACTCAATAGGATAGGATGAGCTTGGGGCTAGGGTTTATTTAGTCATCTAAAGCTAATGAAATAGACAGTTTGATCCCATGATGAATGATGAGGGAGATTCAATAGTTGGCAACTTTGTACTGGCTAACACTACAAGTTTCAACATCACTCGAGATGGGGTAGCAAAATCAAGATGAAATACGATATCCAAAAAGAGAGAGAGGTTATTGTAAGTCTCTACAACATGGTCCTATAGCACCTAGAATCAAATCCATACCTCACACGAGCTTTGAGATATGCCCCATCAAAGATTGTTTCCCTATGGCATTTAGTGACTCTTAGGGATGTTTCGATTTAGTGTGCCCAAGAATGTTTGAGCGCTCAATAGGATAGGACAAGTTTGGGGCTAGGGTTTACTTAGCCACTTGGAGCTAACGAAATAGATAGTTTGATCCCATCGTGAACGGTGAGGGAGATTCGATAGTTGACAACTTTGTACTAGCCAACACTACAAATTTTAGCATCACCTGAGATGAGATCGCAAAATCAAAATGAAATAAGATCTCCAAAAAGTGAGAGAGGTTATTGTAGGACTTCACAACATGGTTCTATAACACCTAAAATCACATCCATACCTTGTACGAGCTTCGAGATATGCCCTGTCAAAGATTGCTGCCCTATGGCACTTAGTAACTCTTAGGGATGATTCGATTTAGCGTGCTTGAGAAAATTTGAGTGCTCAATAGGATGGGATGAGCTTGGGGCTAGGGTTTACTTGGCCACTCAGAGCTAATAAAATAGATAGTTTGATCCCATAATGAATGGTGAGGGAGATTCAACAGTTGGCAATTTTGTGCTAGCCAACACTACAAGTTTCAACATCACCCGAGATGGGGTTGTAAAAAAAAATAAAAATAAGATCTCTAGAAAGAAAGAGAGGCTATTGTAGGTCTCCACAACACAGTCCTGTAGCACCTAGAATTGTATCCATACCTTGCATGAGCTCTAAGATATGCCACATCAAAGATCACTACCCTATGGCATTTAGTGACTCTTAGGCACAATTTGGTTTGGCATGCCCAAGAACATGTGTGCACTCAACAAGATAGGAAGATTTTGGGGCTAGGGTTTACTCATCCACTTGAAGCTAATGGAATAGATAGTTCAATCCCATGACAAATGGTGAGAGAGATATGAGCAAGATATGTATGCCTAGGCCACTTTGTGCAAGATATGAGCAAAAGTTGCTAATTAGGCAAAATTGGGTCTTTTTGAGTTTTTGGTCAAGATAGCTTAGGATTAGGTGTTTTTAGCTATTTTTTAATAGTTTGGAACCTTTTCCAAGTCCCAGAAGTGAAATCTAGTGAAATTTGCAAAAGTTTCACTTTTTGTGTAAAATTGCAAAAGTTGCTTAAAAATGCAAATTTGACTAAAAACCTTCTAACCTTTGAAAATATGTTTTCCATGCTCATATACCTAAGCATGGATAGTGACAACTTCCCAAACTTCCATTTGCAACTTTTTTGTAAAAATTACAAACGTTGCTCAAGCAACTTTTTGAGAAATATTGCAACTTTTGAGCAATTTTTGCTCTTTACATATTTAAGTCAAATGGGTCCATCTTAGTGCCATCTAGGGTATGCCAATTACTTAGGATGAAGAGACAAAACTTATAGATATTGGGAAAGAGTGCACATATAAACAAACACAAAATTTTTTGATAGAGAAGTAACAAGTGCTATAGAATTATCCATGGAGCAATGTGAAGTGAAGCCTTAAATTGGCTCATCAGTAGGAAAAGAATCTAGTCACACACTTCATTCCAGCACCACAAATGTTTCAATTACAAATGCCTATTCATCAATGGCCTTGCATTGACAAGACTTGGGAAGCCAAGATACTCAAGTTGGGCATGATCCCTCAAAGTTCTCATCAAAATACATTAATGATCTTAACAAAACAACAAAAAGATCATTGCCACCTTTAAATGAAGATTGTAAATTCCCAAACATGTCCCAGTCAAGTAGATGACTAGTGTAGGAGCACCCATTCTAGACTCATCAAAGAAGGCACCTAAAGATCCTAGATAGTTCACTTAGGATTGGTTGGTACATTGATCCAGTTATAAGGCAGAGTTCTAGGATTAGGCATAAATATGAACCAACTGGGTAACTAAGACCAAATATGATCAATACACCTAAAAAATGAATAGGATTCTAGGTTTTGATTTTTTTTAATAACTAAATCCATGTTGGATCACCTACTTTAGGTCTGGACCGAGTTAGCAACTTTTGAACAACTTTGCAAAAAAGTGTCAAATACTTTCAAATCCTTTCGTCCAATGACTAGGAAGTTTAAACTGACCATGTAACTATTAGAGAAGTCCTATAAAGCCTTATAGGCCAATAATAGGAAGCACAATTGTAATTTGGCATTGAAATCAATACAAATCAAATATTTTTCCTTGCAAAACATGTGTTCTAGACCCTTGTATAGAACTTTACAAATGAGAGGGAATGTGCCAATGGATCTAGAAGTTGGGGGTTTTTATCTATTTCATTTTGCATAAATTCTCATGTTCTAACTCTTCATAGGTTGAAAGTTATCAAATTTTCTTGCTTGCTGCCTAGGATTTGACCTATAAATCAGCACTTTGCTAGGGCTAGGTCATTTTGGCACATTCCACCATGGGAAATTGATGCCCTTTGGTGGAATTCAAAATGTAACAATGTGCTTTCAGATTTTGCAAGTTGTTTTCCAGGAAGTGCAAGGAGTTGAGTTTGTCACCATACCCTAGGTGTGCATCACCATGAGTACACCATACAACATTTGTAACAGTCTCTTCTAGTTTGATTTGGATTCATAAGAGGCTAAAAACTTGGATTATTATTTCTTTTACATGCCACCACATATCCTAATAGTTTTATTGAGTTTATCCTTTGTAGAAAACACACTTGTAGAGTAAATGGAGCCCTAATTAGGCCTAGGAATCTCGTCTAATGTTGCAATAGCAGCAACCTTTGTTCCTCTCCATCCTTGGGTGCTTTGGCATGTTTTATAAAACCCAAAAGGGTATCCAAATCCCTAGTCAAGTCACCATATTGTTTGGAAGAATTCAAACTTATGCCTCATTCTCATTCTAGGAGGGCTACAAGCCAATTAATTGGTTTTCAAAGCAACTTGATGCTATAAGTTGTCTTTGATGAAATGAATCATTGATTCATGTTTATTAGGACCTAAATAGGCCATATTAGTGATTTTAGGCCACCCTAGTCTTTGTATCCAGTTTTTGGGGGTTTGATCCCTCTTTGGCTAAGGGAATCCATTAGTGCATTTTGAGTTTTTGGTGCTTAGAACTTTGGTAGACCTAGTGATTAGGTTAGATTTTCTTGTGGGGTTGTGATAACCTTCCTATAAGCCCATCTCCATACCTATGATAGGTATTTGGCACTAGGACTCTTCACCTTGGGTGTTGAGGGAATTTGATAACTTTTACCATTCCTTGCGTTTTGAAGACTTCTGCTGCCTACTGTTGCATCAATGACCAAGATGTTGCTTGAGTAAAGGGGATACTAGTTTATTAAGGTATCTTTATGATCCCACTTGCATTTAGTTACTATTTTTTGAGTGGTTAGCTAGCTGCTTCAGTGTGGGATTTTTGTAATATATAATGTCCTCATACAAGTACATGCCATTTTTTGTAAACATTTTCTATTGTAAAGGATTAGTGAGAAATATCTATAATGTCTATTTTTGGGACTAAAGAATATAAATATTAAAATTTCAAAGCTTCCATGTAGTTGTAATGGAGATTATGACATTCCTTTTCTTTATTGGATGCACTTGCCAGACATGTTCTAGCTCGCCTAGGGCAAGAGGTTAAAATTGCTTGCCGACTTTTTGAAGGGCCCTACTTTTGCCACTATATATTACATTGTCTATAATCACTATCCCCAAGATTCCATAAAAATCCAATAGTGGGATAGTGAGTTACACTATTATTAATACAAGCTGCTGAAAACAAGACAATAGATTGGTGAAAAGAGAAATATTTTTAAAACTGTAAAAAGAAAGATAATCAAACCAAACTTCCTAAAACAAAATTGTTCTAAACAACCCAATCTATCATGGAAACTAGTATAGTCACAAAAACAATGTCAAAAATGCCTTAAAACTTAGAAACTCAGTAATTTTGCCTTCAAATATCATGCTATAGCATGCTGACCGTACACAATGATATTAACTTCTCTCATTTTAGGGTTTGGAAAGTCTTTATATCTCCTCCTAGGTCTTTCCCCTTCATCCTTATGGTTTGCATCAGCATCCTTCAAGTTTTAAAAGGAAAATCCACAATTTCTTGCAAAATCAACATTTTACAAAAATTGCATAATTGCAATATAGCAACTTTTGCAATTTTTTCTTGCTTTCTCTTCTGAACACTTCTAACTTGTTATTTAGGCTATCCCTTAGCAATTCCATGCTAGGGACCCTTCCCTAAGTTAATGACTCATCCCTTAGGTTACTCATTTCCCTATGGGAAGTTATGTCTTAATTTTTAGGCCAAAATAGTGATCCTTCTAAGGACATTAAATGACATCCAATACCCTAATTACCACACCTAGGTCCAATGACCCTTATTCTACTTACAAGGCTCACTTGGAGCATAACACAACAAAAATGAAAAGGTGAGGGCCCTATGATTCAAGGTGCCTCTACACCTCTCTCTCTCTCTCTCTCTCTCTCTCTCTCTCTCTCCCTCTCTTCCTCCCTCCCTCTCTCTCTCTCTCTCTCTCTCTCTCTCTCTCTCTCCCTCCCTCTCTATTCAATCTAATGAAGCAACTGGATTTGCTTTACATTTTAATGTCTCAAGTATTGCCTCATGGTCTAACTCGCGAACTTTCCAGAGAGTCTTATTATGTGGTTTTCCACCATATTTTATCAAGTGGACATTTGATGTGACAAGGTTCAAATGATGAAGAATCTTCCTCTCTATTTGCCAATCCTCAAATAACCACAAGTTAGGGTTCTTCATAGAATATCATCTAAGCCATGTGCCGATTACAACCACAACACTAATATGGTACTCTAAACCTTCATCATCTATAACTTGAGTGATCCAATTTTTGTTTTTCTTGGACACAACAACACAAATAATAATATGTCCCTTCTTCATTATCTACAGGTGCAATAACAACAAAAACATGGCCTATAGTGATAAATGTATAAAATGTGGTCATTAATTTAGAAAATACTTAGGTAAAAGTTATAAAGTTACATATTGAAATTACAAAGATATATATATATATATATATATATATATATATATATATATATATATATATATATATATATATATTACCAGGTTGCATTAGATTAGACAAGCAGTCAAAGTCAATGGATGAATCCATCTCTACCATTTCTAGTGCTTGTGGGGGACAATAGGTGTCAATTGGGTCCAAAACTCGTATATCCCATTTGTCCACCCATTTAGTCGACTCACACTCATCCCAATTTTCCTCTGCACATGATGAACAAAAGCATGCCATTTTTCGTGTGTGGGTACTCCATGAACTTGCATCATAGCTTCTAAAAGAGTCCAACTAACTTGATCCTATTAGTGTGCAACAATCCTCATATGGTTTAATGTTAGTATTATTTATCAATCGAAAAAAAGTATGAATCATAGAATCATCTTCCTTACCTAGACCCATTGTAGTGTTACACCACTAGATGTTGGATTTTGTATCTATCAATATTGCTCCATCTTTGTACTTTAGTTCTTCATGAGCTAAGGCTCTTTTGATGTGTGCACCTACAACATCGTGCTCTCCCTTTCCATGACCAAACTCTATGAAATTCCACATATATTGAATTCTAGACAACCTGTACATCCTACTCAACCAATAGAATATCCGTGCATTCTTAAATTGAGATGCACAATTGTCTGACCAGATAATGTGCTGACAATATGGTATCCCTCTATTAGCCAAATCTCCATAAAATAGTTGAAAAAAACCATGTACAAACTTTGTATAATGTGATCAATCATTGGTGATGTAAAAATGGTACTCCCTCAAAATCTTCCTATCATCATCTGTACTTGTAGGTGAATACATGAATGTTATATGAACAAATATTGAAACTTGTTGAGAAGTATAATACTTTGCTTGCACCTCATTTTGTGATTGTAGTGTGTAGTTCTTTGCAAAGCCTACAACCAAAACAATGGTATCCAGTGAAAATGTATCCTTGCACAACTTGAATTGCAAATCTAGCCATCGAGCTCTATGTGTATGCCTTGCAGACTTCTAAATAATCTTTTCACAAAAAGTTTTCATGAACTCATACATTGGAATCTTTTCAATGACTAAATCACATCTTTTACCCTATTTCCCATCTTTTAGAGCATATGTCACTGTCTTATATTTTCTGTAATCTACTATTTCATTTCCAATTGCATGTGTACTATCCATATGTTCAGAAGTTGATAAAAGTTTCAAAGAACCAAAAAATAAGCATGTACCATCCAAGCATGATGTCTTGTAAATTTTTTGGCCATCTCCTATTTCACATAAAATGTTGGATATGAATTCCCTTGAAGATCTAGGTGGCTCATTCATGTCATAATTTTGCAAAACAATCTTAGAATGCAAAAACACACATATATGCCTAAAAATATCAAAATGGTTAGAAAATTCAATATGTATCCTACAACAAGTTGTGCATGTGTGGTTTATCTTCGCATAAACAGGTTTACCCATCTTAAAAAATCTTTGACTTATTCGAATTTGAGGATACATACCAATAAATTTTGCAAAAAAATGTGTTTGAGTTGAGTCCAAAAAATGTTTCACATGTGGGTCATGATTTTGGCTACCAATCCTCCTTACAACATCTCTTTGATTAGGAGAAACACGTGTATTATTTTTCTAAAAATCTTCAATCAATGATTTCAAAGCTTCACTAATTTCTTTATCTTTTCATAGGTAGTCTACCGCTAAATTTCCATAACTCATTTTTTGTTGGATCTTCCAATCTCTCATGCCTTAGCATGGCTCTCCTTAGAGTACCTCTACCAATTTTCAATATTTTTCTTGTCTTCTCACGAGTCGATCTTTCTTCATTTTGGTACTTACTATTGTTGATGTAAGTACTCATCTTGTGATATTACTATCTTTGGTGCATGATTTAGAACCTACTTTGTCATAAGCACTCATTAGATTCTTTACAATACTTTTTTTCATTTGAATCATCCATCATTCTTAGCCAAAGAATCTTCATGATAGGCCTAAATTTCAAATTCCTCACCATTTCAACAAATAATTGGTATTGACTTGTAATATTTAATTCTTCAAAGAATAATCTCCACATATGATTAACTTTTCTTTGACAAGTATGCTTGCTAATCTTGTCAGGCATTGATTTCAAAATGTTAATATTAATTTCAATCAATTATATTGGTTTTCTAAAATGAATTCTATAAGGTGTTATAATCTCTTCAATTCTCTCAAAATTTTGAACATCAACATAAGGTTGAGTGTTTTGCGTACCTTGAACTGAAGATGATGTGCTTTGGCAATAAGATGCAAAAGATGGAATATCACCTACTTGATATGTTGAAGTTGCGCCTTCAACATGAAATGATGGAGTGTGTACATTGTTGGATGTACAAATTAACCTTTCTTCAACATGAGATGATGATATGACTCCAACATTGGAAGATGGTGTAGCTTTACTATTCAATTGTCTTCTTGAGTGTAACAGTCTCATTTGTTCTCTTTGTCTTTCCAATTCCTCCTCTTTGTTCCTTTGTATTAATGGTTCTTCTTCCTCTTCGAGAGACAATTCTTCATTATTGCTTTGCAATTTTCTTTGTTCACATTGTAGTTTTATTTTATCTCTTTTAATTGCCAAATCTCTCTCTCTCTCTCTTTCATTGTTTGAGTTTTTTGTTTCTTCCTTGCCATGATGATGATTTCTATATGTCAAATTATTAAAACATTTGAATTACTTACAATTTTTAAATTACAAATCATTCAAATACATATACAAATTACAATTATTTCAATGAATACACAATATATATTAAACAACTTGTCAAATTTCTAGCCATTTCCAAATAGCAATTCATTCAAACATACAAATTTCAATGAATTAACTATCTATTAAACAACTTGTCAAATTATAATCAAATTTGTCTATATAATAACAAAGAATATTTGAAAAGGACTGCACTAACCTTTTCTATAGAAAGAATATTTAGGAAGCCTTCAAATAGTGTATCCAATGATTGAATTTGATGTTTGCTAACTTCAAATAGAATGAAAGAATGTTCAAAAAGCCTTCAAATAGTGTATCCAATGATTGAATACAACGTTTGCTAACTTCCAACAGCATGAAGCATATGTTTTTTATTAGAACAACAAAATACACAATGGACAAAAAACAAAATATGGATCAATAGGGACCCAAACTTTTGTTATGACTATTTTTTGGTGTTTTCATATAGTGTGTATGCACTATTGCGTGTACGCACTATAAAGTGCATGCGCACTATAGTGCATATGTACTATGTTAAAAATAATCTTTCCCTATCCCACCATCCCCCATCCCCTACTCTCACTCTCTGTCTCTGATCCCCTAATCTCTCTCTCTCTCTGCCACCACCTACTCTCTCTCTCTCTCTCCCATTCCCTACTCTCTCTCTCTTACACACACTCCCATCCCCCTCTCTCTCTCCCTATCCCTCTCCCACTCCCTCTCCCATTGCCTACTCCATCTCACACACTCTCTCTCCCATCCCCCACTCTCTCTCTCTCCCTCCTCTCCCATCTCCTACTCTCTCTCTTTTACACACACAAACACACTCTCCCATCCCCCCTCTCTCATCTCCCATCCCCTACTCTCTCTCACACACACTCCCATCTCCCCCTTCTCTTTCTCTCTCCCTCTCCCTCTCCCTCTCCCACTACCTACTCTCTCACTCACTCTCTCTCTCATCCCCTACTCTCTCTTAGGCTACTCTCTCTCACTCGCTCCCCTCTCCCATCCCCTAATCTCTCTCTTATGTTACTCTCTCTCTATCCATCTCCCTCTCCCACTTGCTATCCCACTACCTAATCTCTCTCTCTCTCACTCTGTCCCCCATCCCCTACTCTCTCTCTCTCTCTCTCTCTCTCTCTCACTCCCTCTCCCATCACCTACTCTCTCTCTCACTCTTTCTCTCCCATTCCCTATTATCTCTCTTGATCTTCCTCTCTCTCTCTCTCCCAACCCCTACTTTCTCTCTCTCTCTCTCTCTCTCTCTCACACACACACACACACTACCATCCCCCTACTCTCTCTCTCTCTCCATCTCTCTCTATCTCGCTCTCCTCTCTCACTCCCTCTCCCACTACCTACTCTCTCTCTCTCTCTCCCATCCCCTACTCTCTCTCTCCCCCCACTGCCTACTCTCTCTCTCACTCTCTCTCCCATCCCCTAATCTCTCTCTCCACTCTCCTATCCCCTACTCTCTCTCTCTCTCACACACTCCCATCCCCCTCTCCTCTGCTCTCTCTCTAGCTCTCCCACCCCCTACTCTCTCTCTCTCTCTCTCTCTCTCTCTCTTCCCCTCTCTGCTCTCTCTCGCACTCTCTCTATCTCCCATCCCCTACTCTCTCTCTCTCTCTCTCATTCTCCCACCCCCTACTCTCTCTCACTCTCTCTCTCACACTCCCATCCCCCTGCTCTCTCTCTCTCTCTCTCTCTCTCCCCCTCTCTCTATCTCGCTCTCCTTCTCCCACCACCTTCTCTCTCTCTCTCTCACACACACACACACACACACACACAAAAACTCTCTTTGTCTCTCTCTGTCTCTCTTTGTCTCTCCCATCCCCTACTCTCTCTCTCCCACTGCCTACTCTCTCTCACTCTCTCTCTCTCCCATCCCCTACTCTCTCTCTCTCCCCTCTCCCATCCCCTACTCTCTCTCACACACACTCCCATCCCCCTCTTCTCTTTCTCTCTCTCTCTCTCAATCTCCCACTCCCTCTCCCACCACCTACTCTCTCACTCTCTCTCCCCCATCCCCTACTCTCTCTCCCACCCCTTACTCTCTCTCTCTCCCTCTCTACTCTCTCTATCTCGCTCTCCCTCTCCCACCACCTACTCTCTCTCTCCCACTCACATACTCTCTCTCCCATCCCCTACTCTCTCTCCCACTACCTATACTCTCTCTCTCTCTCTCCCCTCTCACATCCCCTACTCTCTCTCTCTCTCTCACACATACACTCCCATCCCCCCTCTCCTTTCTCTCTCGTTCTTGCTCTCCCACTCCCTCTCCCATTGTCTACTCTCTCTCTCTCACTCTCTCTCCCCCATCCCCTACTCTCTCTCTCCCACCCCCTACTCTCTCTCACATCCCCAACTCTATCTCTTTCCCATGCCCTACTCTCTCTCACTCTCTCCCATCCCCTCCTCTCTCCCCCTCTCTCTCCCTCTCCCACTCCCTCTTGCGCTACCTACTCTCTCTCTTTCTCTCTCACATCCCCTACTCTCTCTCTACACCACCTACTCTCTCTCCCTCTCCCCCATCCCCTACTCTCTCTCTCTCTCACATGCACACACACTCCCATCTCCCTCTCTCCCTCCCTCCATCCCTCTCTCACTCCCTCTCCCACCACCTACTCTCTCACACTCTCTATCTCCCATCCCATACTCTCTCTCTTGGGCTACTCTCTCTATCTCCTCTCCCATCCCCTACTCTCTCTTTCACACACACACACACACACTCCCATCCCCCCTCTCTCTCTCCTATCCAATCCCCTACTCTCTCTCGTACACACTCCCATCCCCCGTCTCTCTCTCCCTCTCCCTCTCCCTCTCCCTCTCCCATTGCCTACTCTCTCTCTCACTCTCACTCTCTCATTCTTCCACCCCTATACTCTATCTCTCTCA
This sequence comes from Cupressus sempervirens, assembly GCA_028749045.1. Classification (NCBI taxonomy): domain Eukaryota; kingdom Viridiplantae; phylum Streptophyta; class Pinopsida; order Cupressales; family Cupressaceae; genus Cupressus; species Cupressus sempervirens. The sequence goes on along the minus strand of CM053793.1, from coordinate 285,408,547 downwards.
CTCTCTCTCCCATCCCCTTCTCTCTCTTACATACACTCTCATCCCCCCTCTCTCCCTCTCTCCCTCTCTCCCTCTCCCACAACCTACTCTCTCACACACACTCTCTCTCCCATTCCCTACTCTCTCTCTCTCCTCTCCCATCCCCTACTCTCTCTCTCTCTCACACACACACACTCCCATCCCCCCTCTCTCTCCCTCTCCCTCTCCCACTGCATACTCTCTCTCTCTCTACTCTCTCTGTCACTCTCTATCTCCCATCCCCTACTCTCTCTCTCTCATTTTCCCACCCCTACTCTCTCTCTCCCCCACCCCCTACTCTCTCTCTCTCTCTCACACACACACTCCCTTCCCCCCTACTCTCTCTATCTTGCTCTCCCTCTCCCACTACCTACTCTCCCTCTCCCTCTCCCTCTCTACTCTCTCACTCTCTCTATCTCCCATCCCCTACTCTCTCTCTCATTATCCCACCCCCTACTCTCTCTCCCATCTTCTACTCTCTCTCTCACACACTCCCATCCCCCCTCTCTCTATCTCACTCTCTATCTCCCACTACCTACTCTCTCTCCCTCTCTCACTCATATGCTTTCTGTCCCATCCCCTACTCTCTCTCTCTCCCACTTCCTACTCTCTCTCTCCCACTTCCTACTCTCTCTCTCTCTCTCTCTCCCTCCCCCTCTTCCATCCCCTATTCTCTCTCTCTCTCTCACACACACATGCACTCCCACCCCCTCTTCTCTCTCCCTCTCTCTTGCTCTCACTCTCCCACTCCCTCTCCCACCACCTATTCTCTCTCTCTCTCTCTCTCTCTCTCTCTCTCTCTCTCTCTCTCTCTCCCTCTCTACTCTATCTCTCTCTCCCTCTCTACTCTCTCTCTCCCGCCCCCTACTCTCTCTCTCACATCTCCTACTCTCTCTCGCACCCCCTACTCTCTCTCTTTCTCTCTCTCTCTCTCCCATCCCATCCCATCTCTCTCTCTCTCTCTCACTCACTCCCTCTCCCACTGTCTCCTCTCTGTCTCTCACATCCCCTACTCTCTCCCCCTCCCATCCCCTACTCTCTCTCCCACCTCCTACTCTCTCTCTCACTTTCTCTCCCTCTCTACTCTCACTCTCTCCCATCCCCTAATCTCTCTCACTTACACACTCCCATCTCCCCCCTCTCTCCCTCTCTCCCTCTTCTAGTCCCTCTCCCACTACCTACTCTCTCTCACTTTCTCTCTCTCCTCTCCCATTCCGTACTCCCCTCTCCTATCCCCTACTCTCTCTCTCATATACACTCCAATCCCCCTCTCCTCTCTCTCTCTCTCTCTATCTCTCCCACTCCGTCTCCCACCCCTACTCTCTCTCTCCCCCTCTCTAATCTCTCTCTCTTGCACTCTCTCTATCTCCCATCCCCTACTCTCTCTCTCATTCTCCCACCCCCTACTCTCTCTCACTCTCCCATCCCCTACTCTCTCTCTCCCACCCTACTCTCTCGCTCTCTCTCACTCCCATCCCCATGCTCTCTCTCTTTCTCTCTATCTCACTCTCCTTCTCCCACCACCTTCTCTCTCTCTCTTACTCACACACTCTCTCTCCCATCCCCTACTCTCTCTCTCCCATTGCCTACTCTCTCTCCTATCCCCTACTCTCTCTCTCACACACTCTCTCTCCCCTCTCCCATCCCCTACTCTCTCTCCCCCATTGCCTACTCTCTCTCTCTCCCATCCCCTACTTTCTCTCTCTCTCTCTTTCTCTCTCTCTCTCTCTCCTCTCCCATCCCCTACTCTCTCTCACATACACTCCCATCCCCCCTCTCCTCTCTCTCTCTCTCGCTCTTGCTCTCCCACTCCCTCTCCCACTGCCTACTCTCTCACTCTCTCTCCCACCCCTTAGTCTTTCTCTCTCACTCTCTCTCTCTCCCTCTCTACTCTCTCTATCTAGCTCTCCCTCTCCCACAACCTACTCTCTCTCTCCCACTCATACACTCTCTCTCCCATCCCCTATTCTCTCTCTCCCATTGCCTACTCTCTCTCACTCTCTTTCTCCCTTCTCACATTCCCTACTCTCTCTCTCTCACACACACACACACACACACTCCCATCCCCCCTCTCCTTTCTCTCTCATTCTTGCTCTCCCTCTCCCATTGCCTACTCTCTCTCTCTCATTCTCTCTCCCCATCCCCTACTCTCTCTCTCCCCCACCCCCTACTATCTCTCACATCCCCTAATCTATCTCTTTCCCATCCCCTACTCTCTCTCACTCTCTCCCATCCCCCATCTCTCTCTCCCTCTCTCTCTCTCTCTCCCACTCCTCTCTCACTACCTACTCTCTCCCTCTCTCAGATCCCCTACTCTATCTCCCATCCCCTACTCTCTCTCTGCACCCCCTACTCTCTCTCCCCCATCCCTTACTCTCTCTCTCTCTCTCTCTCTCTCACACACACACACACACACACACACACACACACACACACACACACACACACACTCCCATATCGCTCTCTCCCTCCTTCCCTCCCTCCCTCTCCCACTCCCTCTCCCACCACATACTCTCTCATACTCCCTATCTCCCATCCCCTACTCTCTCTCTCTCGAGCTACTCTCTCTATCTCCTCTTCCATCCCCTACTCTCTCTTTCACACACACATGCACATTCCCATCCCCCCCTCTCTCTCTTGTCCAATCCCCTACTCTCTCTCTCTCTCATACACACTTCCATCCCCCCTCTCTCTTTCTCTCCCTCTCCCACTCCCTCTCCCACTGCCTACTATCTCTCTCATTCTTCCACCCCCATACTTTATCTCTCTCTCTCTCTCTCACTCTTTCTCTCCCATCCCCTACTCTCTCTCCTCTCCCATCCCCTTCTCTCTCTTACATACACTCCCATCCCCCCTCTCTCTCCCTCTCTCCCTCTCCCATGACCTACTCTCTATCTCACACTCTCTCTCTCCCATTCCTTGCTCTCTCTCCTCTCCTATCCCCTACTCTCTCTCTCTCTCTCACACACACACACACAAACTCCTACCCCCCTCTCTCCATCTCCCTCTCCCACTCCCTCTCCCACTTCATACTCTCTCTCTGTCTCTCTCTCTCCCATCCCCTACTCTCTCTCTCTCCCACCCCCTACTCTCTTTGTCTCTCACACACACTCCCTTCCCCCTACTCTCTCTATCTTTCTCTCCCTCTCCCACTACCTACTCTCCCTCTCCCTCTCTACTTTCTCACTCTCTTTATCTCCCATCCCCTACTCTCTCTCTCTCTCTCATTCTCCCACCCCCTACTCTCTCTCCCATCCCCTACTCTCTCTCACACACACTCCCATCCCCCCATCTCTCTCTATCTCACTCTCTATCTCCCACCACCTACTCTCTCTCTCCCTCTCTCACTCATACACTCTCTTTCCCATCCCCTACTCTCTCTCTCTCCCACTGCCTACTCTCTCTGCCCCATCCCCTACTCTCTCTTTCTCCCTCTCTCCCCTATTCTCTCTCTCACACACATGCACTCCCACCCCCCTTCTCTCTCTCTCAATCTTGCTCTCCCATTCCCTCTCCCACCACCTACTCTCTCTCTCTCACTCTCTCCCCCATCCCCTACTCTCCCTCTCCCTCTCTCTACTCTCTCTCTCTCTCTCTCTCTCTCTCTCTCTCTCTCTCTCCCTCTCTCTACTCTCTCTCTCCCTCTCTACTCTCTCTCCTACCCCATACTCTCTCTCTCTCACTTTCTCTCCCATCCCATCTCTCTCTCTCTCTCTCTCTCTCTCTCTCCCTATCACTCTCCCACTCCCTCTCCGACTATCTTCTCTCTCTCTCTCTCTCACATCCCCTATTCTCTCTCCCTCCCATCCCCTACTCTCTCTCTATCTCTCTCCCACCCCCTACTCTCTCTCACTTTCTCTCCCTCTCTACTCTCACTCTCTCTCCCACCCCTACTCTCACTCTCTCCCCCATACCCTACTCTCTCTCACTTACACACTCCCCTCTCTCTCTCCCTCTCTCCCTCTCCCACTCCCTCTCCCACTGCCTACTCTCACTCACTCTCTCCCCCATCCCCTACTCTCTCTCCTCTCCCATCCCCTGCTCTTTCTCTCCTCTCCCATCCCCTACTCTCTCTCTTTCACACACACTCTTCCATCCCCCCTCTCTCTTCTCCCATCCCCTATTCTCTCGCTCACACACACTCCCATCCCAACCTCTCCTCTCTCTCTCTCACTCTCCCACTCCCTCTCCCACCACCTACTCTCTCTCCCCCTTCCCCCACTCTCTCTCATTCTCCCACCCCCTACTCTCTCTCCCATCCCCTATTATCTCTCTCTCTCTCTCTCCCACCTTCTACTCTCTCTCATACTCTCTCTCCCATCCCCTCTCTCTCTCCCTCTCCCTCTCCCACTCCCTCTCCCATTACCTACTCTCTCTCTCTCACATCCCCTACTCCCTCTCTCTCTCTCTCTCATCCCCTACTCTCTCTCTATCTATTCCTCTCCCATCCCCTATCTCTCTCTTGCTTTCCCTCTCCCACTTCCTACTCTCTCTCTCTCTCTCTCTCTCTCTCTCCCCCTCCCTCTCCCATCCCCTACTCCCTCTCTACCACCCTCTACTCTCTCTCTCTCTATCCCACCTTCTCCGATCCCCTACTCTCTCTCTTTCTCTCTATTTCTCCCTCCCTCTCTCCCTATCCAACCTCCTACTCTCTTCCAATCTTCTAATCTTTCTCATTTTCTACCCTTTCTACCTCTCTTCTCTCTCTATTAAAATTTAGGCTTCAAGAGTGTGTGCACACTAAAGCGCATATGTGGTATTAAGACCTAAATTAAAAAAACTTAAAATAGCACATACATGCTATACCATGCATGTGCTATTTAAGCTTTGCATTCTACCAAGCCTAAGGATTGGTTTTGCCTTGGGGATCTAACCCAAAGGTTTGGAGTCTCTAAACTAGTTTGAGATGTGTTTTGCTGCAAACATACAAAAAATGATTGATAATCCTTGTGTGCTCTCCTTCAAGTTTCCTCATGGTTGAGCATCGATAAAATCAGGTTACATGACATTGTAGGTCTCTATGTTAGCTATATAACCATATAATTTATGTTTTATTTGAACTATTTCAAGCCTTTCAACTATACTTTCTTTTGAATGTATGTCCAATTTCTGTCAAAAACCAACATGTACTAATTGGGCTGTAGATTTTAGCTCGTTTATCAAATTTTGCAAAAACTTAATTTTTTAGAAACTAGACTTCATTCTACACACTTTGAAAAAAGAAGTTTTGATTTTAAATTACTTTTCAATCATTTCTAGGGGGAGCACATAGATATTTCATATTTTTGGGATGTGCCCAATTAAAAAATTTATTAAAAAAAAATATACATTATAAAATTACCCAAAAAATCCAGGATAAACTACACAGTTAGGTAACTTTTGACTAAAGCAATTAAAGAATTTCAAAAAAAAGTTAAAATTTTAGGGGGGCCACACTTTGTACTATGTTATGTTTTTTCTAAATAAATAATATCACTTTATGTGCCCCCCTTTTTTGAGGACCTAAAACTAAACCATTTTGAAAAAAAATAGTAGTTTAGAAACTAGATTCAAAGGACTACTACTTTTTTTTTTTTTCATATCTTAAAATTTTGAGTGTAACTATCTTCAAATTCTTGTCGAAGTTCAAAAATTGTTGATTTCAGAAAAAAGGTGTCCACTTATACCCCCCTTTTGGCACGACAACTTGGTACACTTACCCTTCCTTCCTAGAACTCTTTCCAAATTCTTTATCATTCCTTTTCTTTTCTTGTCTACCTTAGGGACTTTAGTCTCCATCATGACTTAAACCTTATCAATTTCATAAGTGTTGAATGGCTTTGCATCCTTGTCCATGGGTTCTATTAGAAACAATAGTCCGTTAAGATAACTAGCGGGGGGGGGTGTTGAATTGGTTATCCAATAATTAAAACATTTATCTTAAATAAACTTAACCATTCAAGAAAAGTAAACAACAACCATAATAAGATGCACATAGACAATTACACCAGATATGTTAACTAGGGAAGCCCTTGATCAAAGGGAAAACCCCAGTGGGAATAATGACCACAAGATGATGTACTAATATAAATATTTCTTGTTAGAGGATGGACCCTATTAGGAGTATATTACAACATTTAGTACATATGAGTCACTATTAGGAGACTTTGAATCCCTATTAGGAGTTGTAGTACAATGTATGAAAGAAGAGCCCATTGGCCAGACATTTCAACTACAAGAAGAGCTCATTGTCCAAACAAATAATTTACTATTAAGTTCCTCTTTCCTCTATTTTTTCAACTGAACCAATCACTGTCAAACCTTGTAGACCAAGTCATGAACCTTGGTTCCAAATACCAAACATCTGTAATGAAGTTTCCTTCACTTCTACTCTACTTTGCTCAACTTTGCATTCTACTTTCTCTGCTGCTTACAATCACTTTTGATAGATACAATTCCATGCCTCATGATAAAAGGAAATATCCTTCCTTTATACTAAGTCCATAAAAAAATTCTAATTTAGTTGTTAGACCTTCTCAATTAATTATTATAGGACCACATTAAAAATACATTACACTTAGTGTTAACATTAATCTTCTTCCTTACAACTTGAATGTCTTTCTGTACATGTAATATCATGATGAGTGGACTTAGCCACATCATCACCAACATGTCTTCTTCACATTATTAACCTTGATTCTTAGAATAACAATTCTGCTAAGAGATATAACAAGTTTACTAGAACATGCCTCTATAAACTCTATCTCAGAACAAACATCACCAAAAATTACGTAACTTCTTGTAGACTTAAAATTTCTTCATCTTATGTTAACTACATATACCAGATACTTAAAATTATCTCCCATAATCTAAAATAGTGAGAATACTCAACTAGCCATCCGTACCAACTTGATCTTTCTGTTGTTCTTCTATGAGATACCACATAAAACTACTATGTTGACATCAATGTCAAACTCAGTCATGAATGTAACATATCTACAATACTCCCCCATAGGAATATCATTAGAATTCATTCTTCCAAAAATCTCCCCCTTTGGCATTGATGGCAACATAGATGAAAAACATCTAGTTCCAAGAATACCAACTGTAAAAGACTGTTAATATTTCTTTCCAAATCCTCTTCATCAATCATTCTCCTACATTGATATACCTCAATGTGCTTTCTATCAAACTATCATTCCATATTGTACTTCTCTTGAACATGTTGTACTTGTTCTTGCTTGTCTTTTCTTCTCCCCATGATGTTTTTCCTCATGATGTTTTTGTTTCTCCCTATGACATTTTTCATGTAGTACTTTTCCCCCATTGACATCAATGTCAAAGGTTTTAGCAACCATCAAACTCTACATCAATTGATTCTTACTATCTCAAGTGTCTAAAGACACTATTCAAAACAACATCCAACAAGAGTCCTAGATGACTCTATCCATCACAAATACTTCCCCATATAGGAAGCATCAACATTTAGTGTAGAAAAAAAATGGTGCTCTGTTACACAAGACTGATGCACTCTTGCTTCATCTACTCTGATGTAGGAAAGGTCGTAACCCCTAACATACCTCACAAATACTCAAAAGTCTCTTTGGGAAGAGGCTTAGTGAGTATATCTGTAATCTTCTCTTTAGTGATCACATACTCCAATCTAATTTCCATTTCTACAACTTTCTCTCTCAACATGTGATACTTAATAGAAATGTGCTTGGTCTTCGAATGCAATATTAGATTCTTAGACATATTTACTATGCTTGTATTGTCACAATGTATGTCAATAGGTTCACTAATTTCTATCCTTATATCCTTCAACATCTACTTCATCCAAGCAACTTGATTGCAATTGTTTGCTTTTGCGACATATTCTACTTCCACTATACTTTGTGAGGTACAATCCTACTTATTACTTAGCCAAGAAACCAATCTTCCTCCAAGAAAAAGGCTCCACCACTAGTGCTTTTTTTGTCATCCATACTGCTTGCCCAATAAGCATTAGTATAAGCACTTAGAGTAAAATTATTAGATCTATCATACCACAATCTGAACTCTAGCGTTCCTTTCAAATATCTAAACATCATTTTAATTGCTACATTATGTGCTTCTCTGGGATCAACTTGGAATCTTGCAACAATTCCAACTACATTTTCTATATTTGGCCTTGTGTGAGTCAGATATTGTAAACCTCCAATCATAGATCTGTACTTCTTTTGCTAAAACGTAGGAGTCTCATCCTTTGTAGGTAACTTGTGTCTAGTTACCGTAGGTGTTCCAATAGGTTTACATGCTTCCAAACCAAACCTTTTTAGTAAGTCCTTCAAATACTTAGTTTCAGAAATAAAGATTCCTTCTTTATCCTATACAATCTGCAATCTTAGAAAATATTTTATTTCTCCTATCATGCTCATTTCAAATTTCTTCTTCATTTATTTTGCAAACTTGTCACCTTCATCATCATTTCCTCCAAATATGGTATCATCAACAAATATTACCAAGATCATTAATCCATCATGAATTTCTTTCCAATAGAGATTGCTATATGTGATACCTTTGCTACATCTAAGCTTTAACTTTGCATACCAAGTTCTGGGTGCTTGGTTCAAGCCATACAATGCTTTCTTCAGTCTTCATACTATGTCCTTGTCATTTGTCAAAGGAAAACCTTCAGGCTATTCAATTTACACCTCTTCTTCAAGTTCTCCATTCATTGACTTGACATCCATATGATACACTTTGAATTTCTTATATGTTGTATATGCTAAGAATAACCTTACTATTTTTACTCTAGCCATAGGAGTGTAAGTCTCATCATATTCTATTCCTTCTTGCTATGAGTAACCTCTACATACTAATCTTTCCTTGTTCCTTACAACTTCACCTTGTTCATTCATATTGTTCCTGAATACCCATTTAGTTCTTATCACATTCTTGTCTGCTAGTCTGGAGACCAATTCCCATGTCTCATTCTTTATTATCTAATCAAATTCTTCTTTCATATCTTGTTTCCAATGATCATCTTTACATGCTTAATCTACATTGTTAGGTTCAACTTGAGATATCAAACATAGTTCTTCAGTGACTTTGCTTCTTGTCATCACACCTTTATCTCTGCTTTTGATGATCTTGTCAGGTAGCCAATTCTTTGTTATATTCTTACCTAAAGTAGGAGTTTCTAACTCAACTCTTAGCTCTACTAAAGGTTCCAAGCTTTGTTCCTACCTTGGCTTTGCTTCAGTTTGCAAATCATTGTTAGTCTCAAGAAATAATTCATCATTCCTTGGTTAAGCAATAACATCATCATCTAAATTGTAGTCAATCATCCTCTCTTGTATCCTTAATTTCTCATTAATTTACTTTCCATAATAGTCTTATTTCTTAGAATATAACATCTATAAGCCTTGATTTTCAATGAATAACCAAGAAATATACCTTCATCACTTCTAGCATCAAACTTACCAATATCATCATCTCTTTTGATATAACACTTACTACCAAAATTTTTGAAATACTTAATTGTAGGTGAGTGACCAAACCATAGTTCATAAGGGGTCTTGTTTGTGCCTATCATGACTTGCACTTTGTTCATAGTGTAGACTGTTGTATTCACAATTTCCTTCCAAAACATCTTGGATACATCTCTCTTAGCTAACATGGCTCTTGCTACTTCTATGACTAACTTGTTTCTTCTCTCCGCTATACCATTCTATTCAAGGGTTCTCAGAGCTAATAACTATCTTTTGATTCCATTTTCTTCATAGAAGATGTTAAAATAATTTGAAGTAAACTCTCCTCCTCTATTTAATCTTAAACATTTAATCTTCATACCAAATTCATTCTCAACTCTATTCTTGAATATTTTGAACTTATCAAATCCCTCAGATTTTTCTTTAAGAAATGCAACCCACATCATTCTAGAAAAAGTCATCAACTAAAATCATGAAATACCTTTCACCATAGAATCCTTTAGTCTTTGAAGGACCACTGAGATCTGTGTGTACAATCTCCAATTTTGTTGTAGTAGTAAACTTCTTGCTAGGAAAAGAAGTTCTGTTATGTTTTTCCAAAATACATTCCTTGCAAATTGTGTTAGTAGGTTTTACAATCTTAGGAAAATCTCTAACTGCAAACATACTACTAGTCTTCACAACACTATCAAAGTTTATATGACAAAATATCTTATGCCATAACCAACTATCATCTACCTTTGCAACCAAACATGTCATTTCAGTAAGATTTAATTGAAATACATTACCTCTAGATCTGGTTCCTATTCCAATTACCTTTCCATATTTGTCTCTGATCATGCATGTCTTTTCTATGAACTACATCTAATAACCTTTTTCCACTAGTTGTCCAACACTCAAAAGATTATGCTTCAAACCATCTGTTGAGATAATGGGTGTTGCACACATTGCATAATATTGTTATTTATTATGTAATATTGTACCTAGATGGACGTGCAACATGTAAAGATTCCCATGGAATATTCTTAATGAGTTGTATTGTAACATTGTGAATATATTTCATGTAATTATTTAATATTGGGGAATTAGGATTTAAATGCCCAATATTAAATGTGGGGTCAGTGGGTTAGGTAGCACATGGTTTTAGCACATGGTTTATGTAATACCACTTGGTGGTTTTGTGGGACTTGCTACTATATAAGTAGCCACAAGGGTAGTTGTTGTAGAGTGAGAGAGTGACAAGGAGAAGACAAAAGGCAAGAGTCGAGCGGGACAAGGTTTGACAGGTTAGCCAAGGGAGCATTTGTGAAGGTTGGAAGCATGGCATGGGATGTGTGGATTTATGCTTGTTCACATAGTTTGCTCGATTGTGACTATGGCCATGAAGGCTTCCATGGTTGTATGACAATGGTATTTTTGCTGAATAATACATGGTGATGGATGCTTTTGGAGGCTGGATTTTTCCCTCAATGAGGGTTTCCTAGGGTATATCTTGTGTCACATTTTATGAGTATGTTGTCTATTCTCTTGCATGTGGATTTTAATTTCATGTTTATTTTAGATCTACCATGGGTTATCTGGAAACAGTTATATTATTTTTTGCCAAGTTTCCTTACAAGTGGTAGCAGAGCTATGGTTTTATTATTTGTAACCCTAGATTGAATCCATGGGAATGCATGAGAGGATAAAAGAAAAGGGCAAGATAAATGAATGATTTATTGCAGATCTGAGGGTTTTGGGTTTGCTGTTACGATGGGATGTTGAAACATTTTGGGCATGTGAAATTGTTGGACAAATTTTTTTTTCGGATGTTTCATTTAAAATGAGGGTTTTTGGGGGGTAGCTTGCAAAAATGACCTCTTAGGTAAAAACAGACCTCACCATTGGATCCGGGTCGACATTTACATAAAATTTGATATATAATATGCCCTAGTTTGGCCATGTTAAGAGGAAATGAAAGAGTTTTTTAGTTTCAGCTCATGATGGCCGTCAAATTTAATCCCGTCGAAATTTTCGTCACTGAAAAAAAAATAAAAAATGAAAAATTGTACTGAAAATGGTAAAAAGACTGTCTTAGTAAAACAACCATAACTTTCTCTCAGAATATCGAATTTCAAAGTTCTTACAGGCGTTGGAAAGCTAATTCAGAGCACTACAAGATAGTGTAGGTTTGGTTTTGTAATTTTGAAATTTTGTCAGGTTTTAAGAGCCCTAAAGTCAGATGTTGTTTATTTTGAGCACAAATTGGGGCATAACTTGGGCATACGGAGTCAGATTTTGGACTTCAAGTAGTCAACGGAAAGCTCTTGGAGAGCTCTACAAATTGGTTCAAATTTGGTGTAGGTTTGGCATGATTTATTTATTGATATATTGATCTGAATAGTTTATAGGTATATTTTGACTATGGTAACATTGTGAGTTTATGGCATTGGAAATTTAAGAGTTGATGTCATTGTATACTCAGTTCATATTTCAGATTGGTCTCATGATGATATGGTTATCAATGTTTGGTTTGGATATGCATGATGACTTGTTGGGTCTACAAGTTGTGCAATGTTGTAAGCGGTCTATACTTACAGGTTGCATTTATAGCTTGGTTATGGGTTGTCTTTGCCCATTGATCTTTCATTATTGATGCATATTCAGATTGGTGGCTTGGATTTGAGTTGTCTATGCCCTAAGTCACATGATTTTATGATTTTTTCTTCATGTAGAAGGGATGAGATGTTGTTACCAGGTATAGTCATGGTGGAGGATTGTGGTTGACTATGTTGGCAGGTTGGACACTATTGAGAACCAGATGCTCGGTTCATGGATGTGATCATGGTGTCATGGATTTTGGCATGACATGATTGGTTATACAGGTACATTCTTGATGTTCATTAGCTTGGATTTCTGATTCAATTATGGTGGTATATCTTCTTGGTTGAGGATCATAGTTATTTAGTTTCTTTTGAGGAGCTCATGATGTGCACTTTGAGTTCTTTGATGGTTTGATGCCTTGGTTGATTCTCATGGTTAGAAGATGGTTTTTCATCATTATGTCATGGATAGCTTGGATACACGGTTTAGTGGGAGCTTGTGACAGTGATGGGGTGACAGTGCAGGATTAGTTCTTGGTTTGGTTTATATCTTCTTGGTTTGGAAAGGATGGATTTTATGATTCCATAGGTGACTTGGTACCACGGTTGAGTGGGAGTTGTTGGCATTGATATATTTATTGAGTGTTTGCAGATGTTGTAGGTTTGTCTTAGATCCTATTGCTGCAGAAGCGTCTTTGACATTTGCATGGTGCACTTGTTATCTTCATGGTGTTTGAAGATGGTTAGATCTTGAGGACTCATGGAGTTCTTGGTTATCTTCATGGTATGTGGAGATGGTTCTTCATGATATGTGGAGATGGTTTTCTTCATGGTGTGTGGAGATGGTTGCATCTTGAGGACTCACAGGGTTCTTGGCAAAGGTGTGGTTTATGCTTTTATTTGGCATGTTATCCTTGGTATGAGGATGGTTTCATTATTTTGTCATGGTATACTCTTGATACGCATTTAGAGTTGTGACATGTTATAGTATGTTCATATGGAGCATGTTATCTTTTTAGTTGAGATGGTTAGATCATGTTGTCATGTTTATGTTCCTGAGGCCATGAATGGAACTTTGACATTGATCTTGGTTTAGTTTCTTGGTATTGAGTACACTGATCATAAGCTGGATACTCCATAATATTTATATGTTGCATTTGGAGTTGGCATGGATTGATTAGTTACAGGTGCTCATTGATACTTAGAGACGATGGTGACACTGATTTCTCTTAGATTAGAGAAGTAATTGTTTCGGACAGTTGATGGTTTTAGCAGGAAGTCCGAGGGGCAGTCACCTGATATGGACTTGAGAGGAGATTGTTCTTAGATGAGTCTTGGTTGGAGACTTGGGTATCTTGATGAGCATTCTCATTCCCCACTCTTGGTCTACTCGGCGGTTTTCTACTTGAGAGGTATAGCCCATTGTTTTTCTCAGGTGCATTATATTTATGCTTGTCTTTCATGGATATGGATCTTGTGCTATGGTACATGAGTTAGTTCTGGAGGGATCATTTGAGAGATGGTTAAGCATTGGTTATCTCCATGTGCATATGTTGTTATGCTGGTTGAGTTTGGGAGATGGTTTTATATTGGGCATATTCCTTGATTTAGGAATGGTTTTATTGAGTTTGATCTTCTTGTGAGAGGCTTACATCCATGATTAGTTATATGGTATGGTTTGGGTGTTGTTGAGGCTTCTTGTTGGGGTTTTATGGAGGAGATCATACTCGCACAGTTTACATCTAGAGGTGTGTGTAGAAGGACATGATACAGGTTATGATTTGCATGGTTTCTCTGGTCTTGGTTATTTTCTTGGATGTTCAATTTTGACTACATTGGATTTGAGATTGGTTGGAGATTGTGATCACTGGTTTGTGCTCATGTATGTCATGTGAGAGATGACAACATGACATGATTATTTCTTTCTCTTTCCTTTGTTGGTTGTGGAGAATTTGAGAGACTATTGGAGATTTGTTATGAGAGTTTTTTTTCTTGCAGGATATTGGTTTATGTATTGTGGATGTCCTTGATACTACATGGATTCACTTCTTTGAGATGTGTTGAGTGGATTGGTTATAGATTTGACATTATCTTTTGCAGTGGGAGCTTCTTGGTATATATGTGGCAGGTATTGCTCTTGAGGCTTGTGATTACAGGTTACAAATTGGATATGTCGGTGATATGAGATTCACTTGTTATACCTTTTGGAGGTATGGATAGTTAGATGGGTTTGGCACTTTGCTGTGGGTGCTATTTTAGCTATGGATATTTTGATAACTACAGATACATGTGATTACCTTTGGATCAAGTTTTTGTGCTTGGAATTTCAGTTGGTACAGGATTTTATGATCTTCTAATGCAACAGGTTGGGTGGCTTTCTCTTTGGATGGCTTCTATGTATGTCCAGTGGGAGTGGCATAATAGGAGGTGAGATCATTCATGTTTGAGATGCTAGATACTTTGATTTTTTTGTGGGTACCAGGATGGAGCACTTGGTGTATTTTGATCCATGATGGTGGATGTGCTGGGAGGGATTGTTCCCTTGTTCATTTATGTGGCTACGGATTGACCCTATGTAATGTATACAACAAGTGGGAGATTGTTGAGATAATGGGTGTTGCACACATTGCATAATATTGTTATTTTATTATTTTATTTTTATTATGTAATGTTGTACCTAGATGGACGTGCAACATGTAAAGATTCCCATGGAATATTCTTAATGAGTTGTATTGTAACATTGTGAATATATTTCATGTAATTATTTAATATTGGGGAAAAAAGAATTAAATGCCCAATATTAAATGTGGGGTCAGTGGGTTAGGTAGCACATGGTTTTAGCACATGGTTTATGTAATACCACTTGGTGGTTTTGTGGGACTTGCTACTATATAAGCAGCCACAAGGGTAGTTGTTGTAGAGTGAGAGAGTGACAAGGAGAAGACAAAAGGCAAGAGTCGAGCGGGACAAGGCTTGACAGGTTAGCCAAGGGAGCATTTGTGAAGGTTGGAAGCATGGCATGGGATGTGTGGATTCATGCTTGTTCACATAGTTTGCTTGATTGTGACTATGGCCATGAAGGCTTCCATGGTTGTATGACAATGGTATTTTTGCTGAATAATACATGGTGATGGATGCTTTTGGAGGCTGGGTTTTTCCCTCAATGAGGGTTTCCCAGGGTATATCTTGTGTCACATTTTATGGGTATGTTTTCTATTCTCTTGCATGTGGATTTTAATTCCATGTTTATTTTAGATCTATTATGGGTTATGTGGAAACGGTTATATTATTTGTTGCCAAGTTTCCTTACACCATCAACAAAATATACATCCTCAGTGTTAGTTTCATCATCAAGAGTTATAGATCCAATATCTTTAACTCAACATGTTGTATTGTTCCAAATCTGACAATGCCTCCATCTTGACTTTTGAAATCAAAAAATTTGTTCATATCACCAATCATATGATGTGAACAACCACTATCAATTATCCAATCAGATTTCTTTTCAGCCTGTGATACCAGAGCTACTTTCTTTGGACTTTCTTCTTTAATAACTACAAATCAAATTTCATCATCACTAGTACTTACTGCTTGTTCATCAAAATCATTTTTTTCATTTGTATACAAACACTCTCTATCTCTTCTAGGTTTGTTTTTTAGGACACTTAGATGCATAATGACCAAATTTATTACAAGTCCAACATTTAAAGCTTTTCTTACCATATTTTTCTCTTCTTACGAGAAGGGATACTCCTTCAATCTTTCTATCCTCATCAGATCTACTATTGCTAGCAAAATCTCCTCTAGCACTTGTGCTCCTTGATAAACTAGGTCAAATATTCAAGGCACTGAAAGCTGTCTCAGTTCAGATCAATTCTCTGGACTGTCTCAGCTCATTCTCAACTACTTCAAGTCTTCCAAGCAATGTCCCTTTGTGAAATCTTTGGTACAAGACATCAACAACTAAATCATTTAAATTTCCAACTTAAATGGTGGTATTAATCTCTTCAATATCTTCTATATCACCTCATCATCTTCTTTAATTCCTTCTTGAGATCTAATACCTACAATAATTTTTGATATCTTGCCTAATTGTATTCAATTTTAGGAAGTATAGTCAGTAGTGCTTCTCTAGCTCTCATGTCACACATAAAAAGACATCTTTCTTCCTCAATACAGGTTTCCAAGTCTTTTTTTGCAATGATTGTCTTTTTTGATTTTTTCAAGATCCAATATCCCAGACCCAAACACAAAGATATGTCTTCATCTTTTACTTCCAATTGTCATAATTTTTTCCATCAAACTTCAAACTATCTTTCTTGAACATGCTCACCATGGATCTCCTAAAGTTGTTAAACTTTATCTTCAAGGACGTGAGGCTCTGATACCAATTGTTCAAAACAATAGTACACCAAGATAACTAAGAGGAGGGGAGGTGAATCAATTATCCAATAATTAAAATATTTATCTTCTTTAAATAAACTTAACCATTCAACCAAAGTAAAAAATAACCATAATAAGATGCACATAGACAATTACACCAAATATGTTAACTAGGGAAACCCTTAATCATAGCGATAACCCTAGTGGGAATGATGCCCACAAGATAATGTACTAATATAAATATTCCTTGTTAGAGGATGGAACCTATTAGGAGTCTATTACAATATTTAATACATATGAGTCCCTATTAGGAGACTTTGAATCCCTATTAGGAGATTTTGAACTTGTTAGGAGTTGTAGTATAATGTATGCAGGAAAAGCCCATTGGCCAAGCATACAATTTCAACTACAAGAAGAGCTCACTACCAAAACAAGTAATTTAAAGTTCCCCTTTCCTTTGTTCTATCAACCAAACCAATCACTATCAGACCTTGTAGACCAGGTCACAAACCTTAGATCCAAATATCAAACCTTAGATCACACAATAAAACCTTAGCAATGAAGTTTCCTTCACTTCCACTCTGCTGTGTTCAACTTCACATTTCGCTCTCTCTACTACTTACAATCACTTCTGATCAATACAATTCCATGCCTCATGATAGAAGAAAATGTCTTTCCTTTTATACTGAGTCCATAAAATTATTCCCTATGTTGGTTGTTAGACCTTCTCAATTAATTATTATAGGACCACATTAAGAACACATTACACTTAGTGATAACATTAATCTTCGACCTTGGAACTTGAATATATTTCCATACATATAATATTATGATGAGTGAACTTAGCTACATCATCACCAACATGTCTTCTTCACATCCTCAACCTCAATTCTTAGTGTAATAGTTTTTCTAAGAGATATAAAAAGTTTACTAGAACATGCCTCTATAAACTCTATCTCAAAACAAACATCACCAAAACTTACATAACTTCTTCTAGACTTAAAATTTCTTCATTTGACATTAATTGCATATACTAGATACTTAGAAGTATCTCCCATAATCTTAGATAGTAAGAATACTCAACTAGCCATCCTTACCAACTTGATCTTTTCATTGTTCTTCTGTCAGATAGTACATAAAATTGCTATGTTGAAATCAATGAAAAACTTAGTCATGAATTTAATCTATCATCATAGTAGCATATCTACAATATCCCCCATAGGAATATCATCAGAATTCATGCTTCCAATAGGTTTTACAACCAATGTTGTGATTGTTGCAATTACTTTTTTCAATCTTGATTTCATTACCTAGTAGCTTCAACCATGTAATTTTAGGTATGATAGCTTGGATATAGGTCCTATCTGTATCTACTAGAAAAAAATATTCTCATAATACTTTTCAACCAATGACTTGGGTATCCTTAGCCTACTCTTCATTTTCTATTTAAATTCTTCAAAATAGCCATCCAAGACCGATTCAAAGTTATCTCCCAACTATTTAATAAACTCATTATTTTTTGGGCAACTAGCTTCTTCTTACTCCAAGTGACAATACCTTTAGAAGGAAACTAATTTTGAACATAAAAGAATATGGAAACTAATAGGGAACCTAACTTACACATTTTATTCTTAGCCTTTCTAATGCTTCTTAAGTTCTCATCCAATTGTTGTAATTGAAGGTCAGCTAGGTTGTAGGTATGACCTTTCTTCACAATCTTCCAAGCGAAATACATTACAACATAGGGGACGCTATTTGGTTGGCTTGATTGATAAAACTTATGAGCTATAACCCTCACAATTTTTTTTGTCTCAGCATGTTTGATGGTTCACTTCAATTACATCCGTGTTTTGACATCAAATGGTCTTTACCTAATCTATTTTAGGGTAACCAGTCACTCAATGAAATTTTTTTTTCATGATTTCCACTACTCCACCCACTAGCCACAACTTCATCTCATGAACTTGGCTCATAATGATATTTATCCATTTAACTTTGAAAACTTTCAGGAAATCTAGGGCATGCTCGAATCATGCCTCAACAAAATGCTTGTGCTCCTCTTTCAGCTTCCCACTAATGCACAACTTCTCATATGTATTCCTTACCTTGAAATCATGTACTTCACCAATCTTACACATATACTATGACCTCACATCATGAATCATAATAACCCTTGGTGAGATAATAAACAAGGCACCAGACACATCTCCTTTCATTGCAATTTATGGGCATGCCTTAAACTTTGGGGGTTTAATAGCTTCATTACAAATCAATTGCATATTACTAACCTTTGATGCTTTGTCCTTTTCAATAGTTGAACTTGATGTCATTTTTGTATTTAGGGTTTGAAATTTGAATGCTGCTTTGCTTGACATCAACACAACCTTCAAATTGCTCTCAATTTCTGATGATACACTATAAGATCTTCACACAAATCACTTAACTTCACTCTAGAAATTATCTTTCTCTATTGGTTCTTGAAATATTGAATGAAAGGTATTTGAAATGATTGAAAAAATTCATTATAAGGGTTGAAAAATCAATTTTAGGGCCTCATAAATGTTCCATACACATAGTGGATGCACAACAATTGTCTCCTCCTTCTCTACAAAAATTGACAGTCATACTTCCTTTAGTCTTCAACTCGACTAATATACCAACTTAGTTAATATTAGTAATCTTACTTGACTAATTTAAATTTTCATCCTTCAATGCCGATACTCGACAATTACCAACTTTTCAACTCGACATCTATACAGATTACTTAGTTCATACTTCATATCTATCCTTATGCATCTAATATTATGTTAGTTTGGACTTTGCACTTTCAATATTAGGAATTGATGTATAATTTGACAATTTGAAATACAACTCCATAAACACTTCTTTATTTAGTTTGCGGTGGGGGAATTATGTAATCCATTAGATTAGGTGATCACAACTTCACCATTTCAACTACTTTCTCCTTCGGTTTTATTTTTCTAGGTTTGATTCATCTAGGTTCTCACTTCTTCAACATTAAATTTTTCAATTCCAATGTTTTCTTCATTATTGAATGTTAATGCTTGGTTCATGCAATCTCTTCTTAGGCTTGCCGACCTTGTGACACTAGTACATTTGGGGCCACTTTCCAACCTTTATTGGTTAAAATTTTGACCCAAATTTGACCAAAAATTTTTTGGTCAAAATTTTGACCAACCTAGTGGTAAAAAATCTTCTAGAGCCATGGGTCAAGTTCTGCCAGGAAGTGGTCAAAATTTTGACCAATGAAGGTAGAAAATTTCAATCAATGAAGGTAGAAATTTTGACCAATTGATGTGGAAAATTTTGGCCAATAAAGGTAGAAATTTCAACCAATTGAGGTGGAAAATTTTGACCAATAAAGGTAGAAATTTCAACGAAGGTTGCAAGAAAATTTTGACTAATGGAGGTGGAAAATTTGACCAAAGAAAGTAGAAATTTTGACTAGTGATACCAAAAAATTTTGACCAATGAAGGTAGAAATTTTGACCAATAAAGGTGGGAAGTTTCGACCAATGAAGGTAGAAATTTCAACCAAGGTTGCAAGAAAATTTCAACCAATGAAGGTGGAAAATTCGACCAAAGAAGGTAGAAATTTTGACCAATGATACCAGAAAATTTTGACCAATGAAGGTAGAAATTTCGACTAATGCTTGGGTGTAATTTTTTTTAGGCATTCTATAAAATAGTTCACATGCCTTGCATATGAATGACATTTTGGATGCATCCTGCACTCTCTCATCCAGCTGATGATGGATTATGGAGAGTGATGTGAAACGATGATGCTAAAAAATACACATTTATATGTTTAATTTGTGATTGTCCTGGTGGACATGCATGCACAATTAACAATATCAGATTTCCACAATCCATTTGTAATGCAAGTTCATTTTGGATTTGACTATGTGTATTTTTTAGCATGATCATTTCAGATCACTCTCTGTAATCCATCATCAGCTAGATGAGAGAGTGCAGGATGCATGTAAAATGTCATATCATACGCAAGGCATGTGAACTATTTTATAGAATGCTTGAAAAACATCGACAGTAACTAATCATACAAACTTGTGCAAGCTCTTTGTATTTTTTGTGATATGATATTCAAGAAAAGGATGAGAAACAAAACTCTAAATAAGCGGGCAAGCTCTCCACGTGCTCTACACCCCATAGGTAAATCTAGTCTAATAAAAAGGGTAATCAAAAACTAGTTCACTTTGCATTTGTATAATTGTGGGCAAGCTCTTAGCAACATGCTCACATTGAACCTTTGACATAAAGGAGAAATAGACAAGCTCACAACCCTCAGGAAGGCTTTCTTAGATAAGAAGTTTCTGAGTAGACACAAATCCTCACTAATAATGCTACTATGGTTTTCTTATTTAAATCTGAACAAAGTTGTATTATCTTGGGAAGAGGAGACTACTATTGTTTATGGTTAAGGATCCTTTAGGTCAATAGAATCACATGCAAAATGGATGTGACATTGCAGTAAGCAAACTGTAATAAGAGCTAGGAGCTTGCCTAGTGATCAGGGCTTGAGACTGGACACTGCATGAAGCATTCATAGGCATTTGAGTCTCAAGCATCACTAGCTCAAAATTAAACTGAAAAGGAAACTTGGCAAATAAAACTAAATAAAAATAGTCTTCTTGAGTAAATATCAACATTGTATGAACAATACCATTACAGTGCACTATACTTGGTAGAAATATATTGTGGGCTGAGTCCCATGACATAATGTTAGTTCTTAGGTACGTCAATAGAACATTTTGTTCTTTCCCATTCTGTTGCATAATTTATTATTTGTAGTCTATCAATTGCTTAAATCAAACATGCATGCAAAATGGAAGCATAGATAAATCACGTGAACTATTTGACAGGATGCCTGAATGTAGTGTGGTTATCAAAAGCGATGGTTGCTAGATATGTACAAACTAGGCAATGAACATAAGCTATAGCACATATTATGCACTCCATAAAAGAAAACTTTTGTTTGGTTAGAACTCTTATTTTGGCCCTCTATAACAAGATAGAGACTATTATTTTACTTTATGATCATAATATGTCTGTCTATCTTCTATCATATAAAATTAATTGCCTTATTCTGTCTTCTTTTCTATAATAGATACATTCACAATAATCTAAAATAATCCCTAAAAAATCCATGTTGAAATAAAAAAATTAATTTATTTCTGAGAATAAAAATCTTCGCAACTATAATGAAATATGAATCTTAATACCTGTGCAGCTGTTGGGAGGTGGAGCTTAGCCAATCATCTACAACTTTCATAATACAAAGATGATATGCAACATAAATAGATATATTACAAATTGATGCTGAAAAACTTAAACCATAATAATTGTTTTGTAGAATAATAAAGAAGAAAGATGAAGAATCAAACACCTAAAGGATACAATGTTGATGCAGCTTAAGAAAGATTATCTAAAGGACATGATATGCTCCAGTTGAAGGAGCTTTGAGATTCATTACTATAGTCAGGAATGGGCTCATCTTCAATCTTCTAATGATTGAAGATGAGCCCATTCCCAAGTGTAGTAATGAATCTCATATAATGAAATCTCAATTATGAAACATATTAAAAGCTAACAAAGCATCTTCGCTAGCTAATCTCCCTTGTGAGCTCAACTAAAAGAGAATTCTTGATTGAAGAATAACCTGCAATCCTTGAATATTCCACAAGATCCACAAGAGAATTTTGAAGATAGTAATGATGCTAATAGGAATGTCATGACTATCTTTGACATTCTCCTATGGCTCTTGTGGTTCTAATCTTATAACATAAGACTTCCTCTTCTTTTTTCGAGCATAAGACTGATGCAGCCTTGTAATAAGAAATATATGGGTTTAATTTGGATTATGTACAACACAAAGAAAACCAAAATGTAATTGCAATTTTTAACAGAGAAATGAACTATATAAACTTATAAAGCTCATAATAATAATAGGCCATAAACAAGAGCTAAATTCTGAGTAGACAAAGTCTGGACACATGAAGCACACCTAATTGATCAAAACCAAATCATTACCAAGCCTTTTAACCACTCCTTAATAGCACTTTCTCTATCACCAAGTTTGTAGCAAGGTTCTATTTATTTTTGGATCTAACATTAATATGGCATCTCCATCCAAAAATTTCTTCAGAGCCTGAAAGATTTATACATGAAGAGATCAAAAACTCAAAATCTGTCATGAGAAATAGAGCTCCAACACTGATAGTTTATACGTATGTATTTAGAGGCAAGATAAATTCAACTGAATATTCTAGATCAAACAAGTTCTTCAAAATATGAAATTTGAAATAAAACTATAATTTGAAAAATCTTCAACAATAAATTTAATGCAGCAAATATCTTCATTTCATGGTTGATATCTATGCAAGTTAAAGATTGTACATTTAATATCTCTATTTCATAGTTTATAACCTTAATGCAAGTTGAATTTTGTTCATTAATTTATTTGTAGGTAATAATTCAATATTTCATGTTTGATTCATGTTGTTTATTAACCCCTACCTTGAGAAAATTCTTTTCAATGATTTTACCATCTTCTATATCTGTTTGCATGATTCTAGTAAAATCATGGTGACCTAATCAAAGAAGATATCTAAGTCTTGTAGTTCTCGCTATAAATGGATGTGGGATGTCTAAAATTATAGCAAGCTCCCCAATCAAATTTGGAGTTCCTTGTTTTTCTAGAAGTTGTAAAACAATTATGGAATTCTTTTTTTTTTTTTGAATTTTCTCTTATGTTCATGAATTCGAAATAACCATAATTGAAATCTGATACACAATCACAATTTTAATTCATAGATGATATTCACATTGATTGTAAAAATCTAAAACAACTAGAGCTATTTGTGCTAAGAAAATTACTTTCTTGGATGTTAATGAGTGTATAGTGCCCAGTTCAATTAACGAACAATACATGAAAGTTAATGTTGATACTCTCTTAAATTGTTGTTAATATTAAAAAATAGTGAGGACTATTTAATTGAAAACAATACTAGCTTGTTCAGTTCCATTTGCATGTGTGAATATATCTTGCAAATAGACAGTGAGATGGTAATTTAATGTAGATGTTATAAGTGTTGAGGTGGGTATGGTGGTAAGTAAATTAGAAATGGATCATTAAAGATAGAAATGTAGATAAGTGATAAGATGTTTTACATACCACTGCTCTAGAAACAATTATGCAAAAATCTCCAGCAATTTGATTCTTCAAAATGATATCTACATTTGGTGGAAAGTATTCTCCTTTCATCTCTACAACCTTGAGACATGAAAATATACCTTATCCATTTAATTGTCTACAAGTCAATATAAAACAAAAGAAAAAAATACACATTGTACTAAAGGAATCAAAATTAAATATAAAATTAGTTGTTAAAAAGTATCTACACTAGGCATGTTATGAAGAATTATATCTTTCTTTGTAGAGAAAAAAAACGTACAAATTGCAAAAGCATTTTTCTTGAAACTTCATTGAAAAGGTAAGTGTTTTCAATAGTTGGTAGAAAGAGATGGTAATAAATGTTAGAATGGAGGGCTTTAATTTGCAATTAAGTCTACTAGGTCTAATTTGCAATTAAGTCTCTAGTGAGCAATTTTTTTTCATCCCAGATGTCCCAAAAGACTCTCATAATCACGTATTTTGATACCTAGTTGGCTATATTTCAACATATCTCAAAATTAGATATTGGTGTTTTGGACCAACTATCCCCAATAGATGACTATCATTGGTTTTTGGCCTATTTGACCCCACTTTTATAGAACAAGTGTGTGAGATATGTGGCTTTGGGCCCTCTAGCTTTCAATAGTGTTGTTGTTTAACCCCAATCAAAATAAATTGCAACCAATTCGGTCTCATATACCCTATAGCTATGAAAGCCCCAAATTTCTCTTACAAACCCTCATCTAACTAGGGCTTGCTCATTATATGACTCTCCAATGAAGTTTCAACTAAATGAAAGATGTTTTAGCATTAGATTAACATAATAAACTCATCCCAATCATAAAAACATAATGTTGTTTAGGAGTGATTTTAATTTTGACTCATGGCTAATATATATATGTTTTAGGTCAACATGTGGTATAATCTGTGACAAGCTAAGAGTTCCAAACACTTAAACTATGGTTTAAGGTGATGTTTTAAATAAGTCATATTCAGACTCATGATGGGCTTGTCAAAGAGGGGCAAGTAAATAGCCAATAAATAAAAGATGTTAGATTTTACTCATATTTAAATCTTATCTAAAACTGTATCTCAACACATTAGACTAACTCAAAATATTTGATTAATATAAGAGTTCTGTAACTTCTAAGAAAATATTGCATGCAAACTCCAACTAGAGTTGTAACCAAATATGCATTCACAAAACTAATAAGTTCACAAACCTATTTTTCATGAGTAGTTTTTGAATTTACAAAAAAAGAAGGCTATTATGCATTTCAAGTTTAGGTGGCAATTGAAAAGAAAGTAACTACCAAGCAACCTCATGCAAATGAAAGTGTATTTCTTTGGGCATAATTCAGGCAATCATCTTACACAGAGAAATTGAATGTTCCTTCAAAAATAGTTTTAAAATAATAGGACCAAGCTTTAGGTTTTTTTATCCTTTTGGTTCAAAAGGAATAACAAAATCTTGGTCTTAAGGAATATTTATGTAGTCATTTATTAGTTTAGTGATATAACAAAAAATCATCAAGATATATTAACAGAAGTGGCCAAAACAAAAATGTGATTATTTAAACTTTATATAGTACAAAATTATTAGCTCCCTTATGAGAAAATTTGGTTTAACTTCCTACTCAGATCTTTAGACATGTAATATTGTAAATTTGGTCTGACTTCCTACTGGAAACTATGGAGGTCTATGTTCATGTTAAACCTGCACTTGGGGGGACATTCACAAATATAGCAATGTGGGTGTTTTGTCCATTCAATGGACCGACATATGCTTGTTCTAGATGTAGGGACCTAAAGCCTAGGTATCAACCCACTTCTGGAGCTACTGATGGCCCAATGTTATGTCCACCCATGGCTCTCCTTTAGAGAAATGACATTTAATTATATTCTTTTGAAGCTATTGGTATCATTTATCTAGCATCCTTTATTTCAATGGGTCTTTATTTAAATGGGTAGCATCTTGACAATTCTCCCCACCCAGGGACTTGTGCATGCAGTTGACCGATATTGGGAGCAATCAATGGTTATTATTTCATATACAATTCAAGCTTTCCCCCTAACCCATGGTTCCTACTAATGTATTGACTTCTCCTCTGGCCATGTGTTATTTCAATGAAGGAATGAAACTTGTTGGTGCGGCTTTGGATCAATCAACTGCATGCCTTATCACTTGAGCCTTTCTATTACTTATATAAGGATTAGCACTTTGAATGATTAGATCTATTACCACCCTACTATTTTACAAGGGATAGGTGGGATATAGCTTGAAATGCTCCACCTCTATGGTGATGCCCTGCCTCTAAGCCGTGAGGGGATTAACACATGAAGATAGGCTACTTGTTAATAAAAGGGTGTTCTAGCAGAATGCTGATGTGGAGTCACCCATTAGAATGTAGGGCCTCTCTTGGTTGAGGGATATCCTCTCCCTTTAGTTGAGCCCCTCTCCCTATGGTCGGTCGAGTGCTTTATCCCTCTCCTTCCCTAACAATAGGTCAGTCTTAGCTTTGCCCACACCTCCAATCCTCCTCAAGTATATGCTATTATTCCCTACAATAATACAATAAGGGCGAGGAAGTAAGGGGCCTGGATAGACTCTATACTATACATGATGTGATGACTGTGAGCCCTTGAAAAATAATCTCTTACATATAATAGTAGGGAATAATCTATTTAGGAGGAATAGTAGGGGTCCTCTGCAAGCATGCATTCATTGGCAATATGTTTGTCATAACTCAGGGCTAGGTAGATTCTTGTAAGTGTAAGGATTAGAACCTCTACTCTGATTCAATTCTATATGTAACATGCCCCTTAGAATAGTAGGGGTGGGATTATGATGAGCCCTACCATTCTATAGGGTAGGGGTGGCCCTCGGGCCCCCCTTCTAATAGTAGTGAGTGGGGCTCTCATTATCCTAGAGTGGGGGGGTATGTTATGTATGGAATGGTTTATTATTTTGTTGCTGTTTAGTGAAGGGTAGTCTCTATAGATATTAAAGAAGGGAGGGAGAGAAAGTTGACTAACCTAAACTAAACTTGGTTGGTTTATTGGGGTAGTCTCTACAACTATTAAAGAAGGGAGGGCTTATTGCTAAATGCAACTACCTGCCTATCTAGCTCTCTGCCACCTATCTCTCGATAACAATAGTGAACTATTCAAGGGGAATAAGCATGAGCCAGTATATAGAGGGTTAATATCTGCCATTACTCTTCTAGAATGAGTATCTTGCCAACCCTATTCTATGGATGGTAGAATAGGAGGATAAATATTTACTAGTCTCGAGATTAGTGGACTTTGATGCTTGCCAGCAAGATGAATCACAGTGTCTTTTAGCACCACATGAGGTTTTTTTCAGCTTATCATGTCTCTAATCCTTGAACAGTAAGCATTCAGTGAGGCATGGAAAAGGTTGGGATGCTGAATCTACCTCTTGGTCGAATTGGAGAGCATGTCTATGATTGGGAACATTTCACTCTTTGAATAAGAAACTTCTCCAGAGAATTATGTAGAATATATTTCTCACAACATAGTGGTGGTGATTGGGTCAATGTCTCAAATTTGGAATACATTATAGGTAATAAGGCAGTAGTCTATTCTTCCAAAAGTGGGCATACATGCTTTCCTTGTGCAAGGAACTTTCTTCAAGGTGATAAAAGATTGGGAATATGTATAAGGAATAATGTAGCCAAAAGCAGATTTTCTCTAGATACAAGCAAAAAATACCAAAGTGAGATATGGAAATTTTTTATACTAATTTAATCCATCAATTCTTTAGTATGAAGAATAGAAGTATAATATTATGCTCAAATAGTTTGTGATTTAATCTATCAATTCTTTAGTCCATATGTTTTATCAAATTTTGGCATTGTTGGAGCATTGCCATTGACCTTATGTATCAGTAAGTGGGAAAAGTACTGGAAAATGACTTTTAATTATCTTAAGGGAGAAGAAAAAAAAGTTTCAAAGAATTTTCATCAATTTGTGGAAACTATAAAATGTTGATGACCATTTACATTGGATATTTATATTGTTATGATGAGAAAAGGGTTAATATTACATAATTACTTTTATAAACAATAAATGTGTATTACAGAAAGCTGTTTAGCTTTTATGGATGAGTAAAGAATTGAATTGGATACTGAATAGTCTACCATTGAATTATCAATTATGTGTAACCAGTTCATCTCTGATTTGAATGTTGATCAATTCCAAACCTGAAACTTAAAGCTTACTAAAAGTTGGACTTGGAGCATTTGCACCAATATGTCCTATCATGATTCAATTGGTGAACTCCAATTCATTATATGTATTCAAGTTGTCACATGTTCTTTTCATAGATAATTTTTTTTTGACAAATCCCCACCCATGCTTAGATTTAAAAAATCCTTGAATCCATTTAGATGGATTATCCAAGTAGGTAAGTTCTGACATAGAAGGCTGTCACCCAAAAGTAAAAAAAAGTCATATGCAATATGTTAACATGAATTTGTGAGAAATATATAGATTTGAAATGACAAAGTCAAAATGGAAATATGGCTAAACTAAAATGATGAGAATAAAACCTTAGCAACATTATAACTACACAAACTAGCATAATCAAGTAGAAATGTAGTTGAAACTTTGGATACATAAAGGCCTCCACACACAAACTATCATGAATATGAAGTAGAAGAAGACATATATATGCCCGAGTAATGGCCCCAAAATGTCACTGCCCTGAAGCTGAACATGACACAAATATATCCCCAAGTAATCTAATTTTACTCTTGCTAATGAAGATGAGTTTTCCCAATTGAAGTCTGATATCAATAGGTGTTACAAACACCAAGCTATGGTGAGAGTGAGAGGGTTTATGGACAAAAATCCAAAGTTCACGAAATTTGTTGCTATGTTTTGGGGACTTGTTCTTGTGTTGGCAGCTACAACACCCTCAGTTATGTAGATAATGAAAACTTTGTTTCCCAACAAGTAACACAACCCGACCTATGAGTGGAAGAAACTAATCCAGTACTTTTACAATCTATTTGAGAATTTTTTTTTGTTAAATCTTCATTAGTGTACCTTTTATAGTCTATTATTTTTTGAACAAACAAAATCTTCATTATCACTATGACTATGAACTTCTCCATATTCTGTGTTGTTTTAGGTAAAAGAAAAAATAACACAGATAACTTAACATTGTCAGAACATTCTAAATTAAATGCATAAGCAAAAAACATACATTTCTTTTGGAGGAAGTTGAAATCTCCAAGAGTGATGATTTCAAACAAGGTTTGGAGAGCACCATTGCTTTCTAAAAACTACACAACATAAAAGTGAGATATTAGTATAACAATTTTGATACCATTTCACTCATTACTCTTGGTGATGTCGATTCCAAGAATCAAGTTTTATGACTCGAGCCCAAATTATCTTAGGGTAGCTATCACCTATTAGTCATATTCATTAATAACAAGTTTAGTAGGACTCAAAAGTCAAAATTTCTAGACCACAATGACTATGCCAAATCTACCTTGAGAATGTAAATATATAAAGGGAACAAAATGATCAAATATCAAACATTGTAGGTAGCCACACATAAATCCCATATTAAATTTGCATTCTATGTTAAACTCACTTGACCCCTCCCCATAACAAAAACACCAAAAATTGAATGTTTTGCTAACTTTAGAAAATTGCTCTAACTGAAGGAGATTTATGGAAGGTTGCTATTCTTTGGTATAAGTACAAACAATGAAGTAAAATAGGAATAATTTCTAGCGAGATTTGGCATAATCTCAAAACTAGAGAATTCCAATAGTTTAAGGTGACTAAGGTGTTGATAATGCAATTAATAAAAGGAACAGTCTGAATTGAATGCTCAGCAAATATGTAGAATAAGCATCTGGGTTAGGGAGAAATTTGATTCTATCAGCTTTTCACATTGCAAGTGACCCACAATCATGTAGCACATTATCTTGCTAATGAAGGAATCATTCAAGAACCTAT
This sequence comes from Cupressus sempervirens, assembly GCA_028749045.1. Lineage (NCBI taxonomy): Eukaryota > Viridiplantae > Streptophyta > Pinopsida > Cupressales > Cupressaceae > Cupressus > Cupressus sempervirens. The sequence goes on along the minus strand of CM053793.1, from coordinate 285,378,899 downwards.
AATGGCCCTCTATAGTTAGTTCAAAGGTCTTGCTACTTGCATGGATCTTTAAAGGCACACCATCTATAGTCAGTTAAAAGTTCTTGTATTGATCTTTAAGGGCACCAGTCAGTTCAAAGATCTTGTATTGATCTTTAAAGACACCTATGTTTTCAAGCACCGTGAGTTTGTTAGATATGATCATGTTGACAAGCATGTGTTAAGTCATTCTATTTTTTAAGAACTTGAAATTGTTGCCATGAGGCATGTCTAAAATTTTTACACTTTGCATGAGGCATGTTTGAAACATCAATTAAGGAGGATTGGCAGGAACATTGATGCTAAACCCATTTCCAAGGGATGATGAGAAAGTGTATAGTTCAAGAAAGGGAAAGGAGCTAAAAGTCTGTGGTCATGTCTCTAGCATGAGACTAAAGGTCAACTTTTCTTGTGAGTCAAAATTTGCTCTAGGTTTTGTTAAAGATATGCTAGAAGACAAGATTCTCAATTAGGATTGGGATTGAGGCATTACTCAAAATTCATGTTAAGACTATAGGCCACTCCTATGCTTTGAATAGAGTGTTGAAATTGGTGATATCATAATGTATTTCAAAAATTCATGTTATGGGCAGCAGTAGTCGTGGATCATTTTAGACCTACCACATGCAAAGTGTCCATTTTATGTTAGTTTGAGCTTCACTTGGTTTCAAGAATACTATAATATTCTCTACTTAACAAGGCCAACCACATGAAGGTGGAAGCTCATTTGGCCTCACCCCCCTCCCCCTAACATCAATCTAAAGTACCCATTATCATCTAATTATATACTTCATTCATTCATTTATCCATTTATGAACTATAACATTCAATCAATACAATCACATAACATTCATTAATATGATATAAAATTCATTAATAAACAATACTAATCAAGACTTCATTAACACATAACAATATTCATTAACATAAAATAAAAATCAGTATTAATATGCATCATTCATACATAATTACTTAAAACAAAGTTCTTTCATTATCCAACAAGGTTTATCAAAGAAGATTTTTAAAACATCATTTCTTCTTTTTTTTTTTCAAAGCTCTCTTAAGAAAAGCGCTCATAGGAGCATCCATATCTGCATCATTCTCCTCCTCTTCTAGCATGTGTAATGTTAGATTATGATGGCTCCTTCTCTTTGGAGGAGTAGGAGGCTACTGCACTAAAGGGGGCTATGTTGCAAGAACAAGTAAATGGGATAAATTGGCATACTCTTTTTCTTTTTTTAACTGTTACAATTCTGTAATTAAGTACTAGTACAACATAACATGCATTTTTCTTACTTGACAATGCCACATCATATACATTAACATTTTGATTCACTGCCATGTCAACATGTTGAACACTTGGAACATGCTCCAGTCCTTCAACATGATGTTCAACATGCTCTGAAATATTCAAAAAAAGGATACACGTCAAATTGCAATTGAAGATGTTAAATTGTATTCATAATTGCATAATTAATTTCCAATAGACAATTAATACCTCCATCACTATAATGCACATCATGGCCTTCGTCATGAGTAGGTTTTGTGGTAGGATATGAAGGCTATAGTAAAATGTTATGCACATTGTTATGCAGTCAATTTATGTTCAAAACTAATACCAAAAAGGAATCTTCTCAACTATTTAATTTCATTTACTTTTCATTTGACCAATTTACCTATGAGATATCATTTGGTGCACTGGATTCTTGGGCAAGGCTTACAGATTCTTCATGTAGGCATGCAACCATGACTTTATAGCCTTTCTTCAAGGCAATCTTTTTATCTTCATCTGTGACCCCCACATTGAATTCTGTGCCCTGTATTTTTTGCTTAATATCGTCAGTTTTCCATGTATGGTTTCAATAAACAAAACTATTTGCAACATTATATAAAAAAAATAAATATGAAATTTCATTGCTCCTACTTACAAGTCGAGATGAGAGATTCAAATAGCCACCAGAGCCAAGTTTGTGTTGGCCAAAGTTTTCTAGTCTCGCTTTTGTAGCCACAGATGTGTCCTACAATCTATGAAAATTTCAAACATCTTAGATTATATATTTACAAATATCAATAATTAATGCATGATTACAATGTACTTAATACTATCATGACATAACTCATTTTTCCCTGTGCTGCTTCATTATCTCTATCTTCAGATAGCCTTTTCTCCTTTGCATCTTCTATTATTTCATTCCACTCCATCGGTGGAATCATAGGAGGATGGTCGTACTTTGGGTTATCCTTAAGAGCCCTTCTATATTGATCCCTCACAGTCTTTATATGCTTTGCTGCTCTTTTGAGAAGTAGGCCAGTGTCAAAAATGTTTTTTTCCAAATTTCTCCTCAAAAGATGCAATCAGCTGATTTTTTAATTCCATAGCTTTTAAATTCCACCTTTTAAAAAACAAAGAGATTGTTAGATCAATAACTTTAATATATTACAATAAATGGAAGAAAAAAAAATTTATGTAGCAATGATATGAAACTACGTATCTTTGACATATGGTGGGTCCAAATAGTCTCAATGTAGTATGAAAAAGATGTTCAAAGAAAGCATTATTGCCTACAAAAACATAAAGGATTTATCAGTCCAAAACGAGTAATGTAAAAGTAAACTAAATTTACACTTTAAATAATAACAATTTTAAAGCACCTGGAAGCTTTCATTCTTTTAATGGAAACATTGTTTTCTTATTCAGCAACAATGTCCCTCCATATGCACTAGTACTAATCACATGGACTACTCTAGGAAATGGATCAGCTTTAGCAATACTGCTCTTTGTTGATCTATCAACTGAAACATCATGACAATTAAAGCAAACAACAAATGAATTGAACAATAAAGAGATGCCACCAGTCACACTTTGTTAATATGACCAATTAATTTTCTTCCTAGAAACAAATGTAAATTATAATACTAGAGAAGTAGACAATACCAAAGACTATGAAAGGTGCAGTCAATAATAGCCAAACAACTATTGGATTAAAAATAAAACTCATTCTTGAATAATCAAGCTTAGAAACTCTTGTATATTTGAATGGAACAAATTTTAGATGAAAATATATATGCATACTTATTGATATAATCAAATTGAAGAAATTGACTAAAAAAAATGTTTTTTCCTCGCATCATTTAGAACATTGTTAGCAATAGCTTCTAAGTTGGATCTAATTGTTCACCAACTTGATGTAAGATTAGCATCCTGGATGTAGAAGAGTAGTTATACAAGCAATAAACAAAATTTAAAAAAAAGGACAAGTGAAAATTTTGTGAATTATGCATACAATCTAATGGGTTGAAGAAAATCTATCTTGGCCACCTCTGTGGATGACACACCACAAGGCTTTATTCTTACTGGTAGTTTTAACACAAAGTTAGCAGCAAAATTATAAAATGAGAAGTCATGTAGAGATGATAAAATAGTATTTATATCATTTCTATATATAGATAACATATAGCATTACCATATAAAACACAAATGTGGTAAATATACAGTATGCACATGTATATCGAACTCTAGGACCATGTAACATATGGTAACTCTTATGCACGTGTACACAAATACACAATAAGCTATGCAACATAATAATAGTAATTTACACACATAAGAATATAAAGCTACACTTGACCAAAAAGAGAAATAAAACAATACATGCAAAAATAAAGAGCTGCACTTCACCAAAAAAGATTATAAAGCTTCAAAGTTAAGATCAATAATGATTTACTGGCATCCAACATACATGGCGCTATGGTAATAATAAATTGCTACAACAATGATGCCCTAGGTTTAAGTTGAGGAAATAGTTTCAATGTAACCAATCACATGTGCATATAAATGCACTTGATTGAACATGTAGGGAAAGTGACCCCACATCTAACATTCATAGACCATTCATGAAAAATGAATATTGACAATTAGGTAACACTACAATTCACTCCATAAATGCACTTAACATAAAAACTATGTCTACTATCAGAAATAGGCAAATTCAGTTGCAACTCAAACAAATCAACCTAGCCTTCAATGATGATCAAGGTACACAAATATAGATAAATAAGACCAACTAGTTCAAGTATGCAATACCACACTTGCATCTTAGAGAATTATGGCTGCCACAATAATCAAATCAAAGGGTTAGTTTAAAAGAGGAACATATGTTATGGCACTAAAGTAAGTAAAAATAGTTAAGTGCCATGTAGTCTTGTCAAAAAATATGTAGGATTTTATTAGAGTGCTCTAGGTTCTAAAAACATGAAGAGATGTTTTGGGTAAAATGACATAATTAAGAGATACTAAAATCTATTAAAATTGGTCAAAATTGCATCTAACTAGGTGGATGCTAAATAAGGTACCAATTGATTATTGAATTTGTGAAAAACATTACATAATTATTGAAGATGAGTATAGTTTTGCGTACAAATTTATGAGTGCTCAAAGAAATAGACCTAGATTATAAAATGATCATATATAACATCCATCAATCATTGAAATAATTGTGTAAAATACATCATTAAACTTGTTGGATTTAAAAAAATTCTCTTGATTTCTTTAAATCAAGGAATTTCTATTTAAAAAATGTTTTGATGTTTTTATACCATAAACCTTAAGAAAAATGTAACCTTAAGGTATAAATAACCTATATCACTATGCTTTACAACTTGAACTATCACACTAGCTATAAATAACTTACAGTACTAGAATGAAGTGGAAGCACTATGGGAGCGCATGTTCAAAATTCAAATCTAGAGATGAGCGAGAAGTCACAGGGAAGCAGATCTCAGACACCAGGCACGCAAGAGGGGATCCAAGTAGGCAGCAAAGAGGAGTCAGGGGATGGGGACCCACATGTAGAAATACTAGGGAATCTCCCAATGAAATGGGCCTCACTCTTTGGTGTCAAGCCATCTGGTAAGTCCTCTTTCCCTCTGGTTAAGGTTGTGTCAGGACTAGAAAAGGGTTCTTGCATGATTGCTATTCCAGACGAGATTGTTGACCACAATATTTCCTCTATGGCCTCTATGCTCATCGGGAAGTTTATTGGCCTGAGACAAAATATTGATGTGGTTTGGGCCTACTCTTTGAAAAAATGGAGCTTGAAAGGTCAGGTCAGTGTCACTGCAATGACTAAGGTTTTTCTCTCTTTTGAGTTCACCTATCAAGAGGACATGGCTGACATTCTATGTGAAGGCCCCTGGAGCTTTGGGAGGGCCACCTTGGTGCTTCAAAAATGGTCGTCTAAATTGGACTTAAACGAATCCTTCTTTCAGCAAGCTCCAGTTTGGGTTAGACTCCCTAAGTTGCCATTGGAGTTTTCGAATGAGGATGTCTTTAAGGGAGTGGCCAACTCCTTTAGAGAGATTCTCTCCATCAACCCTATTACAGCTTCTAAAAGTAGGCTAACCTATGCGAGGATCTGCGTAGGTATAAGGGAAGGGGATGATATGCTTGAAGTCATATGTTTTCAGTCTAAACTTGGCACTCATATCTAGCAGATGGACTATGAGAGTGTTCCTTTTGATTTTTTTCATTGTCTTAAAATAGGTCATAAAGCTTTTTAGTGCCTAAAAGCTAAGACTGCTAAGAAGAAGAATCCTCCTTATTCTTCTCAAATGAGGGTGAAGAAAGTTTGGAAAAAGAAGCCTACTAAACAGGGCCAGGAGGCCCTTTCTCCGACGACCCAAAAAGAAGCAAATGCTCTAAAGATGACTAACCAAGAGCCTTAGGGCATGGCAAGAAAAGTAGGGGAGTTAGTCAAGTCAGGACCAAGTTCCTCTTTACCTTTAGATGCCTCTCAATAGATTGAGGATGACCAGGTTGAGGAAAGGATCCTCATGCCTAGAGAAGTGGAAGGTAAGGCTACCTCACAGAAAGGTTTTCAGGAGTCTGGGATGGACAATTTCCCCAGTGAGGAAGAGCCTAAACTAGGTTCCACAGAGGAGGAAAAGGAAAGAGAAAATAAGGAAATTATCATCTTTTAGGACCTAGAGGAAAATTTGGTTTCCACCTGAAAAGGAGCGACCAAAATAGGAAAAAAGGAGGACTTGGTGAAAGATCTGGACCAAAGGGTAGATCTTCTCATCACCCCTAAGAATGGTCACAAGGCTTCTAGATCCTTGAAGTTTGAAAACAAGGGAGAGTCACCCATGAAGAAACAAATCAGAGACCCATCTATGGCCTCTCCTGCAGCTACCAGAAGTAGCTACAAACTAGATGTGGGCTCTACTACCAAATTAGGTAGAAAATCAGGGAGGGAGTCCAAAGAGGAGGAGACCAAAAGAAGCTTGGAAAATGGCCACCAAAGCACTCTGAAGGATTTTCCTAAGAATAAAAAGTGAAGATCATCTCATGGAACATTAGGGGCCTAAATGGTGTCCATAAATAGGAAATTACTAGGAATTTAATTAGAGACTAGAGACTAGATATTTTGATGATCCAAGAAACAAAAATGAAAAAGGATTCATTGAGAGCTATTAAGTTTAGTAACCTAATGAGCAAGGAGGCATCAAACTCTGATGGAGCCTCTGGGGGTCTGCTAACCTTATTCAAGACCAAAATTTTGAGGGTGAAATTAGTCTTCAATGAAGGTAACAATCTTTTTTGTAAAGTGTTCCATATCCATTCCAATGAATTTTGGTTTTTGCTCAATATATATGCTCCCAATAACAAGAGAGATAGAAAGTCCTACTGGTCTAGAGTAGAAGGGCTGGTACAGAATAGCAATATGAAAAAAGAAATCATTATGGGAGACTTCAATACCCCTCTTCTAGACAAGGAGAAGAAGGGTGGTTTGCCTCAGGATTGGGAAAGCAAGCATGGCCGTTCTAACTTCATCAATGGATTGGCTTTTCTAGATCTGGACCTAATGGGAGATAAATTCACTTGATCCAATAAATGCTTAGGCAAGGATTGTATTTAGGTTAGACTATATAGAGCTTTCATTTCTCTTGATTGGTTGTAGTCTTCCTCTTGCAAGTTAGGTCTTTTGCCTAGAGTTGGGTCTGACCACTCCCCTATTTCCCTCTCGATTGTTCCTTTTGATCCCTTTAGACCTCCTCCCTTCCATTTTGAGAAAATGTGGACTTCCCACCCTAACCTTTTAGAAAGAATTAAGGTTTGGTGGAGTATAGAAGTGGAAGGCACTGCAATGTATAGGGTTTCTAGAAAACTCAACAATGTTAAAAGGATGGTAAAAGCTTGGAATAATTCAGATTTTGGTCACATATTCTCTCTTAAAGAGGATCTATCTGTTAATCTCTCTTCTATCCAAGCCTCCATTCAAGAAAATGTGTATGATGCCTCGAATAGGGAAGAAGAGCTGTCCATCCTATTTGATTTACATGACATTATTAGCAAAGAGGAAAAGTTTTGGAGGCAAAGATCTAGGATCAACTGGCTCAAGGAAGGAGACTAGAACACAAATTTTTTCCATTTAACTACTCTTAAGCATAGAGCTAATAACAAGATTTTAGGCTTGAAGAAAGACCAACGTGTGCTGACAAAGGAAGAAGATATATCAAATGAAGCTGTTTCTTTTTTCTCCTCCCCGCTGTCTTGGGATCCTTTGCTCTCTAAAGTGGACCAGGATGATATTGTTTCTTGTATTCCTCAGATTCTCCAACTGCACCATAATAATTTGCTTCGAGCCATTCCTTCTAATTCTAAAGTAAGAGAAGCTCTTTTTTCTCTTCTAGTGGATAAATCACTTGGCCCTGATGGTTTTCCCACCTTCTTTTTCCAAATGTACTAGCCTGTCATTATAAAGGATGTTGTGAAGGCGGTTCAAGAATTCTTTGGAGCCGAAAGTATTTTGAAGGAGATAAACTCTACATTCTTAGTTCTTATTCCCAAAGTGCCAGGAGCTGACACTTTGAATAAGTTCAGACCCATTAGTTTATGCAACTCCTTTTATAAAATCATCTCGAAGGTGCTCACTTTGAGGCTGATCAAGCTTCTCCCCCTGATTATTTCTCAGCAACAATCTAGTTTTGTTCTAGGCAGACAAATTTTAGATTCGATTATTATGGTGCATGAAGTGATTCACTCTATGGAAGCTAGAAAGAGAGAAGGGATGTTACTCAAACTAGATATGTCTAAAGCTTATGATCGGGTAGATTGGTCTTTTTTGGATTTGGTGTTGAAGGCTTTTGGCTTTGATGTCAAATCGTGTAAGCTAATCTCCCAGCTGGTCACCACTCCCTCTCTAGCTATTTTAGTTAATGGATCCCCCCCTGATTTCTTCAAACCTACCAAAGGCCTACATCAGGGGGATCCTTTGTCACCTATTCTCTTTATTATTCTGGTGGAATGCATTGGCAGACTCATGGAGAAGAAAAAGAAAGAAGGGAGGATCAAAGGTTTTAAACCTTCTTCCAAATGCACCCCCTTTATGCATCAACAATTTTTTGATTACACTATTATGGGTGGAGAGGCCTCAGTCAAGGAGGAAAAGGCTATGAAAGACACCTTGGAAACCTATTCTAGAGGTTCGAGGCAACTCATCAATTGGGACAAAAGTTCTATTTTCTTTATCAATACTCCAGAGGATAGATAGAAGAGAATCTCTAGAATCCTAAGATGTCAGGTGGGGAAGCTTCCTTCTACCTACCTTGGTCTCCCCTTGGGAATGAACCCTTCAAATTCCTTATGGAATGGCATCATGGAAAGGTTCACTAAGAAACAGGTAGGCTAGAAAGGAGCCATTCTTAGCCAAGCTGAAAAATGTCAACTAGTTAAATCCATCCTTCAAAACTTGCCGATATATGCTCTGAGCCTTTTTACCATACTGGTGAAATATGCTGAGAGGATGGAGAAAATCCAGAGAGATTTTTTATGGAGCTGAAAGGAATAAAAGGTACCCCCTTGTTGCATGGGAAAAACTTTGCCTCCTCAAGAAGAATGGAGGTCTGGGAATCAAGAAGCTCATTCACCTAAATAAGGCCCTCCTGGCAAAGCAAATCTGGTGCATCTTTAGTAGCATGGGGGAATGGAGAGAAACTATAGTAAATAAGTATATAAAGAGGCCCTCTATTCAGTTCACCCTCTTCAGTGAGGATATCCCAAGAGGTTCTGCTATTTGGACTAGTTTCTTAAAAGCTAGGGACTTGGCTAACTCAAAAGTCTCCTGGAAGTTGGGTAATGGGGAGGACATTCTGTTCTGGTCTGATAGTTGGATTTCTCAGGGCCCCCTTATGAACAACCCTAGCTATGGGTTTTGGGCTAATGATTGCATCTACCTTTATGGGCACAAAGTCAGCAATTACAAGACCGAACAGGGTTGGAGGGACCTTTCTATTATCTCAAATGACCTCAAACCAATCATGATCATGCTTAATTCCTTGTCCCTTAGCAACAACAAGGATGAATTAGTTTGGAGGGATAATGCCAATGGGCTCTATTTGGTTGCCTCTGGATACTCTGCTTTATGGAGCTTAAAAGAGACTCCCCTTTGGTTGAGGGCTTGGATCCTTGGCCTCACGCCAAAAGTCAACATGTTTTTTTGGTTGGCTCTTTAGGAGAAAACTCTAACCCAGGAAAATATTATCAAAAGAGGTCATATCTTTCCCAGCAAATGTGTTTTGTGTAAAGAAGATTAGGAGATAGGAAACCACATGTTCATCCACTGTTCTTTCTCTAGGATAGTTTGGGGCATCCTCACCCAAGACTTAGGCCATAGCTGGTGCATTCCTTCTAACCTTCTAGACCTTTTCTGTCAATGTCATGGCTTGTTCAATGTGACTATCTTGTAGGAAATTAGCTCTTGGATCTTGCCCCATTTTTTTTGGAGCATATAGAAAGAGTGAAACAATCAGATTTTTAGAGATAGGGAGGAACCAACTTTAGTTGTTGGGAGGAAGATTTTTAGTAACATAAAGGAAATTTGTTTTGTAAGGAAGGGGGGAGAATTTGAGACAGGAGGTAGGAAAAAGGAGAAGGTAAAAGACAGATCAAGGAAAAGATAGGAAACCAAGTGGCTTCTCCCCCCTGAAGGCTGGTACAAAGCCAACTTTAGTGGAGCCTCCAAGGGTAACCCTGGCTCCTCGGATAGTGGAGGTGTGATAAAGAATGAAAATGGAGATAGTATTGTGGCTTTTTCTCTCCCATTGGGATTCCAAACTAATCATTTTGCAGAAGGAAATGCCGCATGCAATGTTGTAAAACTGGCTTTTGAAATTGGTTTTACCAATTTATGGCTTGAAGGGGACTCAAATAACATTATAAAGTGCATCATAGGCAACTCACATCCATCATGGATGATTGCAAATCTAATTGATGAGACACGTGAGACCCTCACCAAATTTAATAGAATCTATGTCACTCATATCTTTTGGGAAGCAAACTTGATTGCCGACAGGTTTGTGAACATTGGGGTTGGTACAGATCAAAAAATGACTTGGCATCCCAAAATTTGTTTACCGATGGACGTTAAAAGTTTGATCGACTTGGACAAGATCCAAGGAAGTACAAAGAAAATCAAGCTATAATTATGATTATGAAGGTTTTAAGAAATAAGGGCACTTTTCAAAATTGAAGCATTGGAAATCGTAATTGTAGTGATTCATTATTGATTAATCGACATGCTTTGTGGGTTGTTTTTTGCACTCACTTCTGGAGCAATAGTAGGGCTATTTTTCTTTGTTTGTTTCTTACTCTTGGAGGTCCCTTTCAGTCAAAGAGTGAGGAGTACATGAGTAAAGAGGGTGTGTAGTGTGTAGAAATGGTAGGCAAAAGGTGCAGAAAAGAGCCAGTGGGAGATTTTGAGAAATGAAGAAGTAGAGAGAAAGTGTGGGAAAAGATAGAAGAGGGTGGGGTTACCAATAATATCATGAAGCTGCATGGATTCCATTAGGAGGTGACCAAAAGTATGGTGGGGTCCTGGAAGGATGGCAAGGTGAAGGTGAACGGGGTCTACTTCTGGATAACGGAGGAGATGATTGTGACTATCACCAAAATCCCTATCGAGGGTTTTAAATTCTTTAGGGATAAGAAGCTCTCAGCCAATGTGGTTAGGGACTTTGTGGAGAGTGAGAAGGAACTAAAGGCACTGAGAAAGATTGACACCTACTATGTCTCTGACTCCATAAAGAAGTGGTGGAGGTATGTTCTAAGAGCTATTATTGAGTACATCACATCAGACCCTAGGTTTGATAGAGCTCGCACCCACTACTTTTTTATATTGAATCATTTCTGGAATAATGTTAATATTTCCTTTCCATATTATTTCTTAACCTCTATGAGCAAGGTGGTGGACAGCTTCAAAAAGAAGCCCACCGCAAATTCAGTTCTGCACGAGGGGCTGCTACTGCTTATCCATGAGCACTTCAATGCTTAGACTATAAGCATTTCTCCCCCTCAAGTAGAGAATGTGGAGTCTGGTAGTTCTAGTTACTCCTCTGATTCAAAAGATATATAAAGCCTCAGATTTGAGGAAGGAGGGATCTCTTCTTCGAGGAAATTAGCAACCCACCAAGCTAAAAAATTGCCCTCCCCCATAACCCCTAGCAAAAAAAGCCCTAGGGATCATGGGCAGAAGCCTCCTGAGAAGGATGAAGAGGGAGAAAACAATGATGAGGAGGAGTTGAAGTCTAAGGAGGTGGTTAAGGAGATGCAGGAGGAAATTAAGGATGAAAGTGGAAGGAAGAAAAAGAAGAGGGAGAATTTGGAGGAAGTGCGCTCTCAGTTTGAGGAGGCGTCAGTGCTGCCCCTATCTCCTGTCCACCTCCAAGCCCAAGCTAAGGAGCAAAAAGAGGAGAATATAGGGAATGTGGAAGGGGAAGTGCAGGTCAATGATAGGATTAAAGCTTGGAAAAAATTTAATGTCAGGACTTCGAAGATGGGCATCTTCAAGGAGGCCATGAATCCCCAAATCCTTGCAAAAAATCAAGGTGAACCGCAGTTGGAAGAACTCATTGACTTGACAATAGTGGCTATTTTAGATAGAGCCAGGGAGACATGGATGAACCTCTTGAATAATGGTCATAATAGTATGATTGACAATTTTAGATCAATCAAATGGCTTTTCCATGAGTTGGAGGAGGTCAAAGAATAGGTGAGACATACTGAGGCAACAAGGAATGGGATGGATGCTAATAGGAGGACAGATTTGGTTGACAAGCTTAGTCTGGTGGAAAGAAGGATACACAACTTGGAGAACTACAATCACAACCTTGCGAATTAGATGTTCTCTTCGTTAAGCTCAATTAACAACAACATCATCTCTCTTATGGGCTAGATCAAAGATAGAGAAATGCAGGATGATGAGGAAGGAAAAGATAGGGAAGAAGCCATAATAGAGGACGAATCTCCAAAGGACAAAACCATTCCTGATTAGGACCAGGGGGACCAAAGGGTGCAACAGCTGGAAGTGGAGGAGAATCAACTAGCATTCGAGGCTGGTCAGGTTATGCAAGAGCTAGAGCAAAAGAACGAGGAATAACTCTTGCCTTTTCTTTTATTTTTCTATGTCTTTTGGCTTTTGTTCTAGCTTTAGGCCATGGTAATACTTGTCTTTTTTCTTTGTCTTTTCTTAGAACTTTACTTTTTGGTTGGGCTTTATACTTATTATCAGCCTCTAAACTTATACTTTTTTGGCTAGGCTTTCATGCTTATTATCAGCCTTATATGTTTTAACTATTGGGTTTCAAGATCCCTGTAAAACCTGTTTATCTAATCAAAAAATTATAGTACTAGAATATTAGAATCTATAGCAGATGATGAGCCAATTAAAGCTCCATAAATTCAATCTTCCAAAATTGACAATGTTGACGCCTGTGTACTCTTGTTCTATTAGCTACAAATCAATAGCAATACTAAATTTAGACATCTATATAATCCAAATGTCATCTGCAAAATAAGAGGAATCTTTGCTTTCTTGTGCTCTGATGATCATAATTCTTTTATGTTTTCTTGTGCTCCATTGACCATAGGCCTCTATTCAAAGCCACCTTGTATAGAAGAGGCCCTTTAGTAACCATAAATACCAATCTACAAGCAACACAATCAAGATAATGCAACATTTGAAGCTACTTATATTCAACAACTTGCCACCAATTTCACACCTCGCTGTTCTATATGCCACTTACATGGAATTTAAAGTTTGCATCTATTGCCCCTTTATTTAATTTCTACACCATCAGATAAATGCCATTCTATACCATTATATTGAATCACATCCAAAATCACACCAAATAATAATTTCCCTATCACTATAGGAATTGTGGTTCTAACTTAAACAAATTGTATTGATGCTATTAGAAAGATAGAATACCCATATTTCATACTCATCAATTGCTATTAACATCTCTTTGATCAACACTTACAAATAGGCATACCAAACCAGAATTGCTAAAAGATATAATAGATGGCAAAAAAATCAATGTCAAGATTGCCACATTGTATAGCATGTAGAAACTATAGAAAGAGATTAATGAGGAAGCTTACTTGCCATCGATGGCATTCAAAGTTCAAGAGCTTTAGTAACCTCATTATAACTCAAATTGAATTCATAGTAATAATAGCTAAAATGAGAAAAAATATCTCTAGAATTTTAAGAGCTTCACAATATAAAGGAACTAAAAGTTGCTAAAATGAATATTTGTTATCATGAATGGAGATAACTTCTAGCCTAGCATGAAAGAGAAGCATAACCAATGGGCTACAAAATCTAGAACATTGGTAAAGTAGTTTAAATTGGCAACTGTAATCTTATAGAATTGATTGTGTATTTTACTTGTAAGCTTTAACCACATAATTATCTATAGTACAATAGCAAACATACTTCGAAGCTTAAAGCTCCTGTGCATAAGGATGCTATATGAAGCAGAATGCCTAAGGTGCTTGAGCTTCTTTCTTTCAATAAAATGTAGATCAATGATTGTGGTGTTCAAGGCAATTCTAACAAGTAAATGCATCACAAAAGCATCCAGCTGACCTATAAGTTTGGAGTATATTTGAAGCAGGAGTATTTGATAGGCCAAAGAATTCAGGGCATATGACCTACATTAACTTATACAAAATTCCATCAACAACTGTCGTTATTTTATCAATTGTATATGCCATTACCGATGTTAACAAATGTTGTGCAGTATTAAATAAGTGGTTGGAGATTTGTTTTAAGGGAAGAGAGGTTTTAGGAAGCACAATAATTCTAGAATGAAATTTATAGTGGTGATCATGAGCATAATGATTCAACTTAGTTTTTTTGGAGATTTTTTTTCAGTTCAACATCAATCAACATTGAGATCTTTCCTTCTTTAGGAGGAAGAAGAGAAGTAACCTCACTAGGTTGAGAGATAATCATGATATAATATTTAGATTGGTTGGTGCCCCAAATTTATTGCCAACCTAAGTCAAAATAGTAGGATAGAATTAAACTAGTTATCTAGATCTTTTCCTTTGAACATATATCACCCATCCCCCACATTTTGAAAACAATGAAGTGAAAAAAATTAGAGCCATTAAGAAAAGTAAAAATAAAGGGACTTAAGTTTTTTTTATTACGAGGATCATTGGTGTATTTTTTATATTCTTTTTAAAACTTTTAGGTTGCTAAAAATGACCCGCCTACTCAACCCTTTATTATAGGCTTATCTTTTATCCAATCTTTTATGAAACCCTCTTTAGAACAACATTGATCTTAACCCATCAAATTTAAATATTGTCATATTTTTATTTCATTAGATTAGTACTTTTATGAAATGATAAATAATAATAAAATATATTAAAATTAATTTTAATTCTAAATCATTTTATTAATATATTTTTTAATCAGTAAAAGAACTTAGCCCTGATATTTTATTAATAATCATTTTAAAAACTTATATTTTTCTCTGTTCAAAATTTGGCTCTAGTAGGAAAGAATAGAGTGAAGAAAACCTCCTATCTTACCGAGGGATATTTGTCCACTCAAAATGTTATAGATAACCAGCTATAGGAGCATATACATATTTACAAATCATAGGGAAGATCCCTTTTTACAAAATAATAAATAACCTAAAGTAAATTGCATTATTTAATTCATAGAGGCATACACCTACTTACAAAGTTTATAGATTTTAGGGGTTTGTCATTTTATACAAAGTTTGGAATCGTAAGTCTTGCTATTACTTTGGATAATTTTATTGCTACTATGAATTCTTCACTTCTTTGTGTTTTTAACATATGCCTTCTTGGATTATATCCTCTTTTGAGAGAACACTAATTTTGCACTTTCATTAATTTCTTTCTTGTCAAGATCAAAGTTAGTTTGATCAATGAGATCCATTAAACATTCTATTTTTTGTTTATCTTAAAGATAACTAAAAGACTGAATCTATCTTACCCTTTTTCCTAGTTTGGTTCATTTTATTACTCAAATATGTCATAGATTATCATTTAATTAAATTGAGGAAAAAAACTTAGCTATATCTATATTCTAAAATATCACAAGTACAACATCTTACTGATATACAACAAAATTTTACCATCCTAAATATCTCCTAGTAAAGCATCTTTTTTCATAAAATAGTTCTTATGGGAGACATATATGTTGAATTGGTACTTGATTTAGTGCTCATTAAAAAATATAGAAAAACAAGGTTTTACCAGTTCTATTGGGCATAGACGAGGATGTTTGCATGGTCCTTGTTGTCGAAATGCACCAGGCAATACTGGACCGCCAACCGAAGGAAGAGTCTGCACTTCATCATGAGCTGAAGAATACAATATTGTTAGCAAAGACATTTGAAATGGATAAAGATCAAATGGGATACTTGCTAGAAATGTCCACAAAAAAGAAGGTAAGTGTCATAATGTTGATGAAAACAAACAAAGTGTTACTTACAGGAAGGTTGTGCGCAACAACCCTCACCATGTTCACCATGTGATGTCGCAACTACCACATATGTCTATAAAAGAACACATAAAATTAGAGATCATGATCCATAAGATACTATAAAATATTAATATCTATTGAACTTCTATTATTGCTTTAATCAAATTACTGCTTACCTGCAAAGATTGGATTCTACAATCATATTCTTTTCTTAGTGCCTCTTTCTCCTCACTTTTGTCACCCTCGATGATAATGTTAACAAGTTCATTAGTGTATCTTTGCTTAATTTTCTAGGTGATGAACACAGGGTCAGCACTAAAGGCGATGTCATGTAGATATGATGCCCACATTTCAGATTGCATTTGATCAGCAATCATTCTAGCTTTTTCCTATCATTTGTGACATCGAATATTAGTAAAATTTCATCAAAATAACTGATGGGGACACAACCCAAGAACATAATGGAACCAAGAGAAAGGGAAAATTATATTAACTAAGAAAATAAGCTAGTACAAACAGTACAGAGAAAATAAACTTCAAAACATGCCCTAAGGGCTTACAATAGCATAAATTTGGAGATAATTTCTCCTTTTAGGACCTCCTCTCAAACTCCACTTCGAACTGCCTTTTACAATGCCAAAAATCTCCTTAAATAGACCCCAGAGGGTTAAGGACTAGGAGTACATTCTAGAAAGTGCTAGTAGGCATCCACCGACCAAATAGAAGGTTCCGGAAGCTATGTTAGAAGTCGATGCAAATCTAGAAGAATCCAGAAACGGTAACCAAACTTTCGGGAGGCATAACTTTTAAACCGTAGCACCGATTGATGAACCATTTACATTTTCGAAAAGCTCTTGAAGCGCTCTATAGCCCTATGGACAAGCTTCACTTGTCCCCCATTTTTTGGCCCTTTTTGAGGTCATTTAATGCCCCTAACCTAACTTCGAAGCATTCTTAGGGGGTCTCAAAAACTCGAAAAACTGCAATAACTTTCAAACCGTGGGGCCTTTTGACCTGATTCTTTTTTTTGGAATGCTCTAAATCACAATTATATTCATCTAGCCAACTCACACCTTCTAGGTCACCAAAATGATGGCCAAATTGCATGCTCCTATTTTTTTGGGGATTTTCAAACACACTGATAGTGGAACTGTGAGAGTTGGAACCTTTATTTGACCCAACTGGGTATCCAAAAATGTAAAGACATGAAACTGAAACTAAGTCTAAGTACATTTTTTTTGGGTGATACAGGATTGCCCTTATACCTCTGGATGCTCCTGCATCAGACACCCAGGGTAGATTGAAAAGTGACCTTGTCACTTTATGGATGGTAGAGGAAATCCTAAATAGGAAACCTTAGCTGCTAAAATCCAAGTTGAGTCCTCAATCGGTCGTCCTTTCCATTTGACCAAATACTCTTCATACTGCCTGTTTCTGGTACTCCTACCCACATGATGATCTAGAATGTCTTCTATCTCCTCCTTCTTAGAAGCATGAATTGGACATGGCTCTAACACCAGCTCATCATCTGCACCATCATCATGATACTCTATTAAATTTGCAATGTTAAAAATGGGAGAAATGTGAATACCATCTGGTAGCTCCACTTCATATGCATTTCCTGAGTCATGTTTCTTCAAAATTTTGCAAGGGCCAAATTTCTTCATTTTCAGCTTGTTGTAAGTACCAGCTGGAAATCTTTCTTTTCGTAAGTGCACCATGATTAAATCTCCTACTTGGAATTCCTTATGTCTTCTCCTTTGATCATCCCTAGCTTTATACTCTTGATTCATCTTGGTTATGTGTGCCTAAACCTCCTCATGTAGACGCTTGATATGTTCAGCAAATTCCTCAACTTCAACACTTGTCCTCTCCCCTTGTTCTATCTTCCTCAGCTTTGGTGCAGTCCTTGGGCTATTCCCATATACAATTTGGAATGGTGATTTTCCAGTACTCCTATTTATAGAGTTATTATAAGCAAACTCTGCCTGTGGTAGAATTAAATCCCATCCCTTGGGCTTATCCCCAACTAAACATCTCAGCAAATTTCCCAGACTTCTGTTTACCACTTCTGTTTGACCGTCAGTTTGTGGGTGATGCGTGGAACTAAATTTCAAGTCTGTTCTCAACTTTTTCCACAATGTCCTCTAGAAATACCCCAAAAATTTAGTGTCTCTATCAGAAACTATACTCCTTGGAAGACCATGTAGTCTTACCACCTCTTTGAAAAACAAGTCTGCAATATGGACAACATCATGAGTTTTGTGGCATGGAATGAAATATGCCATTTTGGAGAACCTATTAACCACCACGAATATTGAGTCATTACCCCTTTGTGTCCTTGGTAATCCAAGAACAAAATCCATACTTATGTCCTTCCATGGCCTTGATGGAACAGGCAACAGCTGATATAGACTAGTATTGTGACTAAACCCCTTAGCAACTTGACAAACCTGACAACTCTGTACGAACTTCTTCACATCCTGTGAAATTTGAGGCCAAAAATAATGTTCTCTAAGAATGGCAATGGTCTTATCTCAACCAAAATGTCTTTCCATCCCTCCACTATGTTTCTCCTTAATCAGATTTTCCCTCATGGAACTCCTTGGAATGCACAATTGACTACCTTTGAACAACATGCCATCCTGAATCAAATAGTCTAACCACTTGGTTCTATCTATAGCAACAGGTTCTTTACAAGCTTTCCATGCTTCAGCAAAATTAGGATCCTCAGGGTATAAATTCTTGAGTTCATCAAACCCAACTACTTCAACCTGCATTACTGTAACCAGTGACTATCTCCTACTTAGTGCATCTGCAACCCTATTAGATTTTCCACTTCTATGCTTCAACACAAATGTATAACTCTACAAGAATTGTACTCACTTCACATGCCTTTGATTCAATTTACCTTGGCTATTTAGGTACTATAATGCCTGATGATCAGTATACAAAAAAATTCCTTTGGCAATAAATAATGCCTCCATTTCTTTAAGGCCTGAACTATTGCATAGAACTCTTGATCATAAACATAATACTTCTTCTTTGCATCATTCAATTTTTCACTAAAATATGCAATAGGCTTACCTTCTTGGCTTAATACAGCCCCAATAGCACTGCCACTAGCATCACAATCCACCTGGAACACTCTTCTAAAATCTGGAAGTGCCAACACAGGCTGTTCTGTCACCTTCTTCTTTAGCAATTCAAAACTTCTCGTAGCTGCTGCAGTCCATTTGAACTCTTTTCTATCCCCTCTTATTGTATCAGTTAGGGGTGCACATATGCCACTGAAATTCTTAATAAACTTCCTGTAAAAACTAACTAGACCATGAAATGATCTTACCTCAGTAGCAGACCTTGGAGTAGGCCATTCCAAGATGGCTTTTACCTTCTCTGGATCCATTTTGAGACCTTCGGGTGATATAACAAACCCCAAATAGACTAACTCCCTTTTTGCAAAGACACACTTCTTTAGATTAATTAACAGTTTCTCTTCCCTTAGCCTTTCAAGGACACTACGAATATGCAATAAATGTTCTTCCAAAGTCTTGTTGAAAATTAAAATATCATCCAAATAGACAATAACAAATTTTCCCAAGAACTTCTTAAGTACCTCATTCATGAGCCGCATGAAGGTGCTTGGGGCATTCGTCAGTCCAAAGGGCATGACTAACCACTCATAAAGACCCTCCTTGGTCTTGAAGGCTATTTTCCACTCATCTCCTTCTCGAATCCATATCTGGTGATAACCACTCTTCAGATCTATCTTTGTGAAGTACTGAGCTCCACTCAAGTAGTTCATAATATCATCCATCCTTGGGAAAGGAAACCAGTACTTGTGGTGATCCTATTTATAGCTCGAGAATCTGTACACATCCTCCACTCTCCATCCTTCTTTGGTGCAAGTACTACAGGTACTGCACATGGACTTAGGCTCTCTCGAATCAAGCCCTTCCTCAACAACTCCTAAACCTATCTATTTAGCTCCTCTATTTCAGTAGGAGTCATCCTGTGGGCAACCTTGTTAAGCAAACTAGCTCCTAGAATCAGATCTATCTGATGACCGATTTGCCTTAATGGTGGCAATCCATCTGGAACATTATCAGAGATAATATCTCCAAATTCCCCTAGTAAATCTGAAACTTCAAATGGTATTTCACTACTACCTTCTTTATCTTTCCTAGGAATCAAAGCATAGCACATATGCTGATGTTTCATGCCATCTAAAAACTTCCTTCCATCAACAAGACAAATCCTAGCACTGCTACATACCTTTTCACCTTCCTTTTTCATGGGCTTCAATTTGTGGCGAACTCCATCCTTTGTTAGAGAGTATGTGTTTTCATGTCCATCATGTATTGCATGTCTATCAAACTACCATGGTCTACCCAACAATAGATGGCAAACATCCATCAAAATAACATCACAGAGAACTTCATCATGGTAACTTCCAATTTTGAATTTTACTAAACATTGTTCACTTACTAGGACCTTATGATCATCTTTTACCCAAGAAATCTGATAGGGCTGGGGATGTTTCTCCCTCTTGAGCTTCAGCTTAGAGACCATCTCTTCTGATACCAAGTTATCAATGCTACCACCATCAATGATCACGTCACAACGTTTATCCTCACACTTGCATCTGGTACGAAACAAACTCCTCCATTGTCCTAGTTCATTCTCACCACTTAGTAGGACTCTTTCATTTACCAAGGTCTCTCCTCTTTCTACATCCTCTGAATGTGATGATTTTGCATCCTCATCCACATGAGCAACCCTAGCTTGGCCCTCAGCTCTCCTATCTGTCCTTCCTTGTCGTTGAGGGAATTCAAAGGCACGATGACCTTCTTCATTGCAATGGAAACAGGTTCCACGAAAGCCTCCTCTTCCTTGTCCACGTCCTCTACCTCTTCTTCCTTTTTGATTTCCAAAGTCTTGATCATGGGAGCGGTTGAAACCCTCATTCCTCTAGTTTCTGCTAGTACCCACATCTTCATTTTTCTTTTGGGTTTCATTGCGGCCTCCAGATGATCTACCACTTCCCCTTCCTCCTTGACCGCACCCTCTTTGTCTTCCTTCAAACCTTTTATTCAACTTCTCTTCAACTCATAGGGCAAACTGGTATGCCTCTTCAATGCTGGTCATTCTTACCAGACTTAATTCCTCCTGGATGCTAGGTCACAACCCACTGATATAACGAGCAAGCTTCTCCTTATTTTCTTCTGCATGCCTTTCTCTAATCAAGAGTTGATAAAACTCCTCTGTATATTCTTGGACTGATCTTCTTGCTTGCTTTAACCCATGCATCTTCTTAAATAGATCAAGCTCGTAGTCCATAAGAATGAACTGCTTCTTCAATTTGTCCACCATGCGATCCCATCTTGTGATCTTCTCCTTTCCTCTTCTGTTTCTTTCCAATTGAACCTCTTGCCACTAGATTTTGGCATGGCCTTTTAGTTTGGCCTTTGCAAACTTAACCCTATTTGGGTCCCTGATATCCTCATACTCAAAGTATTCTTCCAGTTCATTGATCCAATCGATCAACTAATCTGGTTTCAGATTTCCTAAAAATACACCCACTTCAATTGTAGGTCTTTTCCCAAACTTAGTAATGGCCCTAAAAAGCCTTTCCTCTACAGGATTTAGAACTTCCCCATCAAATTCCTCTTCTTGTCCCATTGCTTCTTCTTCATTTTCATCCTCACTGTTGTCACCTGTAGCAACATTTGCTCCTCTACGAAGCTCCTCTTGCAATGCCTGCACTTGCCTTTGGAGGGCTCTAACCTCCTTAGGATTAATAGCTCTAGCCCTTCCACCACACTCTCTTCATGGAGGCATCTTCTAACTTGAACCCACAACCACACAGTCATGGTGCAAACTGCCTCATAGTCAGTGTTCTGTCTACACACTCAGGAAAACCAGCTCTGATACCACTTGATGGTGACACAACCCAAGAATAGAATGGAACCAACAGAAAGGGAAAATTATATTAACTGAGAAAATAAGCTAGTACAAACAATACAGAGAAAATAAACTTCAAAACATGCCCTAAGGGCTTACAATAGCATAAATCTAGAGATAATTTCTCCTTTTAGGACCTCCTCTCAAACTCCACTCCGAACTACCTTTTACAATGCTAGAAATATCCTTAAATAGACCTTGGAGGGTTAAGGACTAGGAGTACATTCTTGAAAGTGCTAGTAGGCATCCACTGACCAAATAGAAGATTTCGAAAGCTGCATTAGAAGTCAGTGCAAATCTAGAAGAATCCAGAAATGGTAACCGAACTTTCGGGAGGCATAACTTTTGAACCATAGCTCCGATTGACGAACTGTTTACATTTTCGGAAAGCTCTCAAAGTGCTCTATAGCCTTATGGACAAGCTTTTCTTGTCCCCCATTTTTTTGGCCCTTTTCAAGGTCATTTAATGCCCCTAACCTGACTTCGAAGCATTCTTAGGGGGTCTCAAAAACTCAAAAAATTGCAATAACTTTCAAACTGTGGGGCCTTTTGACCTGATTCTTTTTTTGGAATGCTCTAAATCACAATTATATTCATCTGGAAAATTCACACCTTCTAGGTCACCAAAATGATGGCCAAATTGCATGCTCCTATTTTTTTGGGATTTTAAAACACACTGATAGTGGAACTGTGAGAGTTGGAACCTTTATTTGACCCAAATGGGTATCCAAAAATGTAAAGACATGAAACAAAAACTAAGTCTAAGTACATTTTTTTTGGGTGACACAAGATTGCCCTTATACCTCTGGATGCTCCTGCATCAATAACTCCAAAGCCATAAAGAAAAGAACATAATAATACAACATTTTTTTTTCTATATTAACATTAAAATTTACAATAATTAATGTTTACCTCTGCTGAAGGTGTCTGAGATGGTGCATTAATATCACTCTGTGAAAAAAATTAGTAAGTCTTAGAAATCAGCAGAAATTAAAGTAATAGACTTACCAAAAAAAATATTAATAATAAAGTAGATTGTATATGTAAATCATTTGTCTTAAGTTAAAAATTTAGTGTAACTAATGTGTATATCTAAAAAAATATTTGACATTGATCCTACTTGGACATTTCATTGATCATCATGATCTTCATCCATGTCACCATCATCATCATCATCATCATCATCATCATCATCACCATCATTGTACTTTTCACTTTGATCGTTGTCGTCACCAACACCATCTTCATCGCCATCATCATCATCTTCATCACCATCATTATCATGACCATCATCACCATGATCATCACCATCTTCATCACCATGATCATGATCATGATCATCATTAGTATCATCATCATCATTATCACCATTATCGTCAGCATGACCAAAATCATCACCATCTTCTTCTTCTTCATCACTGGATAACTGTCATTCATGATAACTATTTACTTCCTCTTGTGCATCTTCAATATCTTCTTCTTTGATCACATTATACTTTACCGACCTTCCTCTTGGATCATGTCTAACAAAAATTGACCAACCTAGTTTGTGTGAAACACCAAAGTAAAACACTTGCTCACATTGGCTTGGAAGAACATAGGGCTCATCTTCGACTAGCTCAAATGACCTTATATTAATCATAGTAAATCCACTATGATGTTCAATAATAGTCCTATTAGGATCATTTCAATTTAGTTGTAACCTAAACTATTTGATGACAAATAAAACTATTTTGAATGAATTAAAGTCACACTGAAGTATATCATCCAAAATGCCATAGTATCGATTTTCAGATTGTTGAGGATATATGTTAGTTCTAGATGAAATATTGGTGACCACAAAGACAACACTTATCTCAAAATCACACATTTTCTTTGTTTCATCTAGTTTTTTCATGTAGAATTTATAGCCATGGTAGTACATAGCTTTGTGGTGTTTGACCTGGAATTATTCAAAAATTTCAAGATTATTTGCATCGATCTGTGAGTTGATATTAAACTTATGTCTCATGATTAGTAATCTTATGCATACCTTTGTATCTCTTAAGCCATATATTAGATCAAGTACCATTGGCGTAACATTGGAATCTCAATTATGATGAGCTTCTTTAACTAACAATGCAACACCATCTCATGTTAATGAGCGACCACTTTCTTGAAACTGTTCAATCCATATTGTCATCCAACCAAGATTGTTTGAAATATACAAATGTAGTGCATCCCACTCATGACCAATTATACAGAAGAAAATTACACCAGTTAGAAACAACTTATATATATATATATATATATATATATATATATATATATATATATATATATATATATATATATATATATATATATATATATATATATATATATATATATATATATATATATATATATATATATATATTGATGATGGATAAGAATTATTAAACTAAAAAAAAAAAACTTATAATTACCTCTCACCATCCTCAATCTACCTTTCCCCATCAGGTACTCCTTCGAATTTTTCATTAGAGTTGGGATCCCAAATGTGATCTACATGGATATTTGCTACAAAATTAGAAAGATATTCACTAATGTACACCATGGTCTAGTATATCATATATCCCTCTATCATAGAACCCTCAGGACGTGCTCTTTGTTGAACCAAGCCCTTCATAAATTTCAAGTGCCTCTCAACCATCCACATTGATCTAACTTGTACAGGTCCACAAAATTCAATCTCCTCAACTTGATGTATGAGGTAGTGTTCTTGAGCATTGAAAAATGTTGGAGGTAAATACTTTTGCATTTCGCACATAAGCTGTGGAATTTTTCTCTTCCAATATTTTATATCTTTTTTATCAATTTCTTTAGATGATAACCGCCTAAAAGAGATTCAACATTCAAAAAAACATAAACACAATTTCAAATAAAATTATACAATAGATTTTAGATAAAAAGCTACAAATCTAAGGAAAAACACTTCTAACCTCGTGTATTTTCCAAGATCATATATAACTTGTTTAATGCTGTTGTCAAATTTTTGTGGAAGGGATAGAGGTAGGACGAACTGCAATCATTAAAAAATGATCATTTCAATATATTATTAAATAATGCAATGGGTAGTACATTCAATATTAGAAATATAATGTAAATAGAGAACATGACTTACCTTGACAAAGTATGCCAATCATGTGTTTTCAACCCTGGCCCAAAATCACCTTTCTTTGGTAGAAGAGTGCTTATATTTGCAGCAAATCCTGTTGGAAATTTTTCTTTTTTTATGACTTCTTTTAATGCATCACTTTGTTGCTCCATTAATAACCAAGGAAGGACACTTATATTTATGTAGTCTCCATTGTTATTTGATTCAATAAAAGCTTTTAGTCCATGATTGGATTCATGAATGTTAGTACAAATTTTGGCAATTTTTTCTCTATCATGCCTTCCATCGAACATTTTTCATAGTGTCTGTTACATTCTTTCCAATATGCATAGCATCAAACAAATGCATGATTGGGACATCCTTGTATTATAGTAACCTACTAAATTGAGTAGGATAACTTTTCATTCCTCTAAGAAGTTGGTCATTGATGCCTTGAAAACCTTCACAAGCATCAATTATAGCATTAGTAAATATAAGACAATATCAAAATACAAATTTTAAACTTTGGATGACAAATTGGACATTACCTCGATGATTTAGTTGATCGTATTCCAACTTCCATAGATGAGGTGTCATTCTTCATGGACTTGATGATGTCTCTTCTTTCCCATTGAAAATATGTTTTTTAGCAATTCGATACCTATGATTATTGTGAAGAAAGTGTCTAAACTCATCAAACACCTACTTTCCTAAACTTCTCGAATGATGAGATTTCATCTTCGGACCACAAAATGGACATGCAAATTTTCCTTTTGTCTAAAAACCTAAAAGATCACGTATAATTGGATCATGTACAATTATCATGTGCAGATGAAGCATTTGATAGTAATGTGTAAGAACTATAACAGACTAAAAATATGTGATCTTAACAATATAACATATCGTAAAAATGAGTTAGCCTAGGGGCATCATGTATTGTCCATACAAGCATTGCATGGAATTGAAATTGTCGATGTCCTATCAGTCTAGAGATGTCATACATAGTGATGTCATTCCATAACTTCAACAACTCGTCAATTAGGGGCTCAATATACATGTTCATATCTTTAACTTGGTATTTACCTAGTAATTGAATGAACATAAACATTACATATTATTATGACCATTTTCATGCACTATTTATAAATTAATTTAGATAACTATAAAATGAAAAAATACCTGGCACAATCATTGACAACATTATGTGCTCCCTCTTTATGGACATCCAAGGAGGAATGCTATTGTTAATAATAAAAATAGGCCACACTGAGTAAATAGATCTCATATCTCCATATGGTTGACACCATCTGTTGCCAATGAAAGCTTCAGATTACGAGGTTCTTCTTTAAAGTGTGACCATATTTCTTCTATCTCTTTAAATGCAAAACCATCGGTAGGCATTCACATAATGTCATCTTGACTTCTATTTCGTGCATGGTAATCCATAAATTGTGCTAAGCTAGCGCACCTGAATAATTGTTGAAGATGTGGAATAATGAGAATGCGCCAAAGAACCTTGTGAGGCATTTTTTTAATTTTTTGATTTGACCGATATCTACTAATATGACAATTAGGGCATTCTATTGCAAATTCATGTTGTTTATGATATAGAATGTGATCATTGGGACATGCATGTATTGTCTACTACTTCATTCCAATCTAATTCATAATGTTAGATAATTCCTGGTACGAACGAGGAAAAATATTTGGTGGTGGTAAGAAAAACTCACTAATCAACCTACAACAAAAAATATGCATTGTTAATATAATAAATAGTAATTGTATGCTAATATTGAAGATGAAAAAAATGACATACCTTAGCATACATGACATTGCTACATTGGATATACCATTCATAACCTTTAAGTTCACCAAAAACACTATAGTCGAGAGTAGAGTTGTTTGGAAACCTTTGTATAAGGGCTCGTGTGCCTTCTCAAGTAAAGGTATATCAAGACCATCTTCATCATCATTATCAAATTTTCTAGTACCATTATTGTGAGCCTCTTCATCACTTGCCCCAATACCATCTTCTTCAATCATGTCTTTGGGCACATTATCATCTTCTTCCATGGAAGTGTTATCCTTAGCTTGGATATTCACACCTCCATGTTTCTCCAGTAAGAAATACACATTCAGCAATGGATGAAAATTGTGGCCCCCTTCAACATGACCATGTTGCCTACAATGACTCTGGGTTGTTGTGATTAGAATTCTTTGATTCTTTAAGCCCTTACACTTTTTGCAAGGACAATAAAATTTATTAGGTTTTCTTCGGAACTGAGCCCAAAATGCAACCATTGTCTCCTTATTTTGTTCTGGGTTCATATTGTCAGGCATGGTCTTTCTTCATAGGAAAATATATCTGCAAATAAATTGGACATGTTGTAGTTAATGTTTATATCTGCACATATGGAAATTGTTGATTAATGTTTTCAAATGTAACCATTAGTACATTAGGCCCCCATTTTTGACCAAAATTTTTGACCAAAGGCCTATTTGGGTTGTTAAATTCATTTGTTTTGAAAAAATAGGCCCGATATGGTCAAAATTTTGACCAAATTTTGACTATGGTAAAATTGTTTAAATTTTGACCCTCAGAACATAAGAAAAAAGGTCACGATAGTGTTAATTTTGTTTTGGGGCACATTGTTTGCAATGGGCAGGAGTTTGGTGCTGGGTCAATAGGAGAGGAGAAAGGAGGTAAGAATATGGTCATTAGATATCATTCCAAGTTTTTTATCTATCAGAAAGTTGCAGAGGTGGATTCTAAAGGTATTCAATGCTTTTACATTTTATCTTTCTCTTCTACTCATCGCAATTTAAAAAACAGAGCCACTGTTAATTCTTTCAGGTCACAAAGTTGTTTTATAGATGATGTTTAGGTTTAGGGTTAGCATATATTTAAGTGCAAGGATAAAGCTGTGGAAAATTAATATTTTTGATATAATGCACTATTTATTTTTTGTATTTCTTTTGCATGCAGGGAATCTCGAGATGTCTTGGTGTTGGAAAACTCTGAATCAGAAACAAAGAATGTAATATGCCATAGCTGCTCCCATTTGCTTTTTCACTCAAATTAGCAACATTACCTCTGACAGAATTTGATCCAGACCCATTCAGAGGTTTGTGGCCATTTTACTGTAGATTGCTTTGCAAGACATTAAACAAGAAGTCAATCTTTGGGAGAATTGATATATTGTAGAACATCTGTATCTGCATTCCTTTCCTCTTCATTCTAGTAGTTTATTTTCATCTTTCTGTATGGCTTGCATCCACAACATGACCTTGTTGAGTCAGGAGTCTTTTTCACTACTTTATTTAAGCTTAGCTTGCAAGTTTTCAAAAGAACTTCATTGTAGAGTTTGGAGCCCCAACAATGTAAATACTATGAGGAAACTATACGAGATGCATTGTTATAAGTTATATAAGCTTTCTTGGTGCAATCTAGAAGTACCATTTTAAGGAATTATTTCTCCAAAAAAAAAATGTAATGTAGTGATTCTAACAGATGACATGCAGATGGGTATGCTTGTGTGGGAGAAAAAAGAAGAAGAAAAGAAGCAATTTTCTTTATCATCTCTGGCAAAAGATCCAGCTCATACTCTTGAAGCTGTGTTATATTCTCTCATAGATAGTCCTGCTATAAATAATTATTCATTTTTTCCCTCATGCTCGTGCTTTGAATAATTAGGAGTAGCGTGTATCTTGTTGGTGTTTCAAACTGTCGAAACTATCAAGCAACAAAATGCTTAATATCACAGTGAAATGACTCACACAATCTAGGGATTAGCCAATTCCCAATATCAACTATATGAATGAATCACTATAACCCAACTTCAACAAAACCAAATGATGGTTTCCTACTCTTCTGGCTCTGCTAAACCAAGGTGGGTATACCTAGGGATAATTCTGTATGAAATTATCTTAGTTTCATTCTGATTCTCATTTGTTACCTTCACATACATATATAGCTCACTTCAATTCTTCAATCCTCTCAAACTTATACACATCCCTTATCAGCAGATTTGGTCATAATTCTCCTAAAATTTACAAATATTCTTGGAAATAACAACTACCTAAGACTTAGGAATTAGATATAAATGAGTTGAGACCAGCATTTATAATTCTTGAATAGGATTGAAATAATTTTGATTTTATAAGATGACTTGATATGCAACAATAGAATTCATCCTTGTTTACTTCTGATTTATAGGACCAATGCCTTATCCATTGGGCAAGAAATTGACTATTGGTGGGAGATCTAATTAAAATAACTTGTATAAGAATTAATCAACTGTAATCACCCATCTCCATTCTTATGCAATATCCCTTTTATGAACTCATAAACCCTACTGATTTACTTAAGAATTTATATAATTTCTTGAATTAAAAGCAACAATAAAACCAACATACAACCCATCCAGAATGCATTTAGCCAAATAAACCTTATTTAAATGACTTCAAAGTAAACAAACCCATAAATTGGAGATGAAAATTGATGAATTAGGTAGGCTTCAAGATTTAAGTTTCTAGGTATTTATTTGACACCATTTTCCCATAGCCTACTTCCACTCTCCCAACTACACCTAAAAACTACCAATTGCACCCTTTAGGACCCCAACTACACCATGGATGTAATATTCATTGTCTAAGCATAATTGGGGGCATCTTGAGTCATTTTGGTCTTTTGAGGTGTAATCTGCTCTATCAGAGCTCATTTGGTTCACAGAAAGCACCTATTTTGATCAAAATTCACATATAGGGTTTCAATTTCATGTTAGGACCTAGAGTAGATGACTTTTTGTTATTGATGGTCTATTTACAATATGTGGCAATTATTGGGAGAACACATTCATTGAAAAACTACTAATGCTTGTTTGTAGGATGTTATTGAAGACTTGTGTGCTTGTTCAAACTCTATGCATGGTTTTTGTAGATTAGATAACATTTTATTTGGTTCACCAAAATTAACTTTCTATTGTACTTGGTGTTTATGCATTGTTTAGAACCCTAGGAGTTGCATGGCCATATCATCTCCCCTCGTTATTTATAGATCTTGGGTGCAAGAGAAATTTGTGCAATTTCTATAGAGAGGCCTATCTTGGACACAAGACTCATCACTTGGTGAGCCCCAAGGAGCGACCTTGAAGTGGTGATGGGCCAACAATAGGTTTCAACATTCCAACCACTATAATAGACTTGATACAATTAATATCATGTCAATGGTATTGTTGTGTGATAGCTCTCCTCCAGTATCTGTGTGGTGTATAAAACCCTAGTTCTTAGGGCTCAGAGACCTTCTGAGGAAGTTTATCATTCACTTTCCAAATGAAATGACCATACTAAATACCTTGTTTTAGAGACCAAAATCCTTTCTACCCACTAGCTCAAGGGGTCACTAATGCCCACGAAGACATCCCATATTCTCACATCCTTAGTAGAGACAATAGTCCCTAGGGAAGTAATGCCCCTTGGGAACCAAATCTTGGTAGCCCCAAGAAGTGAGTTCACTATAAGGGAGAGCCTATGGTGCCAAGATTCTAAGTTATCCACTCTAGATAAGCATGGATGAACTTCGGTTCAAGTGGGAATTCAATGGAATATACAGTCTTAAATCCTAGGTTGTGATGTAAAACTATTATTGTCTTATTGTGCCTTGTGTGTGTGTAAAAAATTAATCAAGATAAAGAAAAACTTGCAAATTTACACCTTGGATACTATTCAAACTGTCAAAAAATTTCAACATTGGCAAGACATTGTAAACTTTGGTCCAAAACACTTGAGACCTTGAAAATATGGAGACTTGTAGCCTTAGGAGTGCTTAGCATGACTTATATTACAGCTTTGCATAGCATCCACTTACATTTATCATTCTTTTAGCTTCATTCTTGCATCCTGTTAGTAAATAGATTTGTCCTTTGGATAGAAAAATAAAAGAGAACTCAACATGCCCAACTACGAAAGACAAAATACACTAATAGTTGGATCAGTTATCATTGATTGATAACTATCCTCTAAATTAAGAGGTATAGCTCTATCGTTTATATATTTTCAATGAATTTAATGATAAGATATACCTTTAATCCAAAGGTACTAAGGTTTTCTAACATTTATCCATAGACATAGGATGAATATGATTGCTAGATTTATAAATGAATAGGAAGAGAAAACCAAATAAGTAGCCACAGGACTATCCAACCAATGTTTTGTATTATAGTAGAGAGAGAGAGAGATAGATAGAGAGAGAGAGAGAGAGAGAGAGAGAGAGAGAGAGAGAGAGAGAGAGAGAGAGAGAGAGAGAGAGAGAGAGAGAGAGAGAGAGAGAGAGAGAGAGAGCTAAAATTGTTATGTTCTAAAGGCAATTTTTGTATAGTTACTTTTATTTGTTTTTGTTATGTATGATATCATTTTGGGACTTAGAAATTTTTTCCCAAATGTTTCCATCAATTCCAAAGGAGGAGATTATTGGAAATATGGTCAGCTATATCTCTTGATGGTTTTCATTTATGGAAACATACATTGAACATTTCATTTATGCATTTAAAGATAGAAATTGTTTAAGTATTAAATAGTTTGCAACAATTCAGAGAATAGATCTTAAGAGTATGGATGATGCGTTGAAAGTTATCTTATGTGTTTTTGAGGAAAGCTTCATGAAACTATCATGATGATGTGTTCCATTGCATAGATGTGTATGAACAATACAACACAAGTTACAGTAAGATTAAAAGTGTGGGTATTTAATAGTGCAAAACATGGCATAGCAATAAATAAAGTTGTATGACTTAAGGAATTATTTTGGTTACAACATAATTACTAAGTTATGTTGAGCTGAATATGTGGATATTATTCCATAAGTTATTTTATATTACATCAAGCATGTGAAGACATGAAGGTTGCCAGCACAGAGTTTTGTTAATGTGAAAGGTATAAGTAAAGATCTTATCTTGTGTAGAGAAGGAGGAACTTGTGTGATTAGATGTGACATGCAAAATATTATGAGAAATATCTACAGGTTTTATGTGATTTGAAATTTGATGTAAGATCAGAGCAATTTTGAGTTATAGTAGCCAAGAAAGTATTGTATGTATACCTATTTTGTGAAGGAATTGGATTGTATAATTCAATGTTAGGGCAGTGAGATATTCTTGCCTATAATAGTTATACCAACTCCTAACAAGGTTGTAGCAACTCCTAATAGGGTTGAGGCTTCTAACAAGGCCTAGTCCTCTATCAAGGACTTGAAATAATATATGTACTTCATAGACTCCTAATAGGGTCAATACCCTTAATAGGATCCTATTGTTTAGTGAATCATCTAGTGGGTACCATCCCCACCAGGGTTTTCCCTTGGCTAGGGTTTCCCTAGTTAACAAATAATGGTGTTATGAGTTCTCTATGTGCATGTTTATATTTACTATTCAACAATTATGGTTTACTTCCATATGAAAGTTAGAAAGTAATTAACAATATCCCATTGTGTGCAAAAGTTTGTAGAACATTGATTCATCACCCCTGCTCTCAGTATTATCTATTCCTAGCATAATAAAGATCTTTCCAAAAACATAAATAAGAATATATACTTTGAATAGATATGCATATATTCCATTTTCATTAATATATAGAATATATTAAACACAAGATATATATGTTAATATATATACTCCCACACATGACATTAGCAAAAATTTAAATAGAGATAAGGAATGGGAATGATCATTAGCAATAAATTATGCATTTATACCTACCTACCTTTAATGCGTCTAACTTATTTCCTTCTCATGTATGACCACACCACCTAGTTAAACACCTAGTGTACTTTTCTACTAACATATATACACTTAGGTCACTTTTAGAATAGTGTACCTTTTTTTAATTTATATGCCTAAATGCTTATATTCTAGGTGATAAGGACCGGTCAAACATGCAAACTTGAATGATGTACATGATGTGAATATAACACCAAACCCTTAAATGGGTCCAATCCAAGTGCCCTAATGTGCCTTGATTTTCACCATCAATATCAATTATTATAGTTAGAAGGCCTCCCCTTGTCTTTACTAAAAAGATTAATGATGACATGTCACTTATTTTATAACTAGCTAGAGAGTAAAGTGATTCATCCTTATGTGTCTCTCATAATATAGGAGGAACTAATACATCATCTAAATGAGTGATAGGAGTGCATGAAATAAAGATTTTCTGCATCGTATTCAATCAGAGAGCATGATAATCTTTACAGAAAATTTGTAGAGTTTTTAAAGTGATTCTTATTGCTTTCCACTCTATATATTGTTAATCTACATCTGCTACCAGTGTGTGTGATTAGTAGAGAACCATTATATATATATATGTTAATCCCTTATTCATTTCATACCCCATCACGATCATTAGGTGAGAGTCTTTCACTGCAATCCATTTGGTGTCAATCTTCCACTGGGATTCATTTGGTATGAGTATTCATTTGTTTCTAACCCACATTATGATGCATAATGTCAAGTTGCAACACACCAACGCTGCCACAATACTCTTTGTAAATGTTGGAGATAGACCTTTGTGGACCTCAATTGTAGAGATCCAATATCATTCATTAAAAAATATATTAAAGGAACCCTCTTCTTAGAGGAACAAGAAAGTGGTTCATTGTCCATCCATTTACTAGAGCTCTGTATTGAAAAAAATGGGTTTGGTCTTCAAATAGAATATTGCATTGAACATCCTTTAAGGTAGTTTGTAGTGAAGCACTCCTAAGCATCCTTGAGTTCACACACTTGTGAGTTGGATGGGAAGTCTAGAAAGGATGTTTAGAATATTCAAGGTATTCTTTTATTTTCTTGCATTTATAGTCATGTTGAGTAACATGGATCATTTTCTATAAATGTAATAACTTTGCCAATGTTATTAATGATTTAAAAATGTAGATTTGGATCTCATATAAATATGAGAGGAGGAGACATGTCTCTATACTTAATCATCATTATATTAATAATATAAATAACTATATGTATAACTCATCTTTCAGCATATATGTAATATGTTATTATATTATTATCTAATAATATATAATATATATTATATAAAAAATATATTACATTACATATAAAATATATAGGATATTTATCTTAAAGATGCTTTACCATCAAATCAATCTGATAGAAGCTACAACCTTAACAAAATGAATCATCACCTCATCACCAACTTCAAAAACATGATGTCTCTTAGACTTATCAACAAACACTGTATACTTTTGATTACTTTTTTCCAAGTTCAACTTCACTTCTTCATGAAAAGACTTCATAAAATTAGAAAATTCTTCCCCTTTTCTCTTCTCTTCATTAGCAACATCCCTCAAATTTGATATACCTCTAGGTTACATTCTAATAACAATCTCAAAACATGTTTTTTCTATACTCCTATTCACAAAATTATTATATGCAAACTCATCTTGTGCCAATACAATATCCCAATCGCTTGGCTTATCTCCAAATAAACATCTCAAAAAAATTTCCAAGCTTCTATTTACAACCTTTTTCTTTCCATCTATCTATAGATGGAATGTAGAACTAAATCTCAACTCAGTACCCATCTTCTTCCACAAAGTCCTCCAAAAGTAACCAACAAACTTACAGTCTGTATTAGAAATAACACTTTTTGGGAATCCATGCAATCTAACAATATCTTTGAAGAAAATCTTAGCAATATGCACAACATCTCATTTCTTCTTACATGGTATGAAATTTTTCATCTTAGAAAATCTATCCAAAACAACAAATATGGAATTATACCCTCTTGCTATCTTAGGTAATATAAGAACAAAATTCATACTAATGTCACTCCAAGCTTTCTCAAGAAGAAAAATAGGTATATAAAAAATATTATTCTAACTTACTCCTTTTGCAATTTGACAAATTTCACAAATCCTTAAAAAATTCTAAACATCATTATACATATTTTGTTGATATAACTTATCCTTAAGCAAAAGAAAACTCAATGTCTTATCAATTCCAAAATGTCCATCCAAACCACCACAATGTTTTTTGTTAATCAAATTAACTCTCATAGGACTTCTTGGTATACACAACTAATTATCTTTGAACGATATACTTTCTTGAATGAAATACTCATCATACTTACTTATTTGATCTGATAGATTTGGTGCTTCACACTCTCTCCACACCTTAGAAAAATAGGGGTAGTATCAAAAAATTCTTTCATTTCATCAAAACCAATAACTTCAACCTTCATCTTGATCATCAAATAACATCTTATGCTTAATGCATTAGCAACTCAATTAGTAACTCCACTCCTATGCTTGATCACAAATGTAAAAATTTGCAAGTATTCAACCCACTTCAGATGTCTTTGATTCAACTTATATTGACTTCCCAAATACTATAAAGATTTATGATCAATATACAACATAAACTCCTTGGGAATCAAATAATGTCTCCACTTCTTCAAGGCTTTAACAATAGCATACAACTCTTGATCATACACATAATACTTCTTTTTAACACACAGATATAGTGTAAATACCCTATTGTATTATCCTTTTCATATGACTAATACAATAATAAATAGAAAACCAATTGAATGCCCAGAATAGATTTCCATTTCTATCATTTCAATTTGCTTATCAAAAAGTACAATGGAAGCAAACTCAAAACCCCTGCATACTATTGGACTGACTGTATATGTACTCTTCTTGAAAGAAAACAAAAAATTAGACAAGTCTCAGACCATCACAATGCCTTGAAAACTCATTTATATAGATATGAGTTGCAACAAGCAAAGGGAAAATGTGATTGAGAGGTGTCCAAGGAACAAAACATTACACAAAAGAAAAAAAGTCACAACAGAATGCCAGGTGTATCAAATATTTTTTTAGGTAGGCCCGTTCTTGTTACTGTTGTACTTATCAACTTCTGATTTGTCTCTCATTGTTCTCGATCCTTAGAATACATGGCTACTAGGCTAGCCAATGAGGGGTTTTCACTGCTTTCACCTTGAGCAGGCACTATTTCCTTTTCACTTTCTTCTTCGTTCAATTCTGGTGCTGATGTGTCAATGACCTCCACCTCATCTTCCTGTTCCCTATCATTATCTGAACTGCCTTCCTCCAACTGCTGGTCTGAAGGAATATTTTCCATCCATGTGTTAAATTGTATGTCATCCAGCCAGCTGAACTGCAGGATATCATCTTGTTTCTTTGATATATAATCAGCCTCCTTTTCAAAACCAACAAATTCTTGCCTCAAAGAATCAAAAAATAACTAGACTTTAACCAATTCCTCTGTCGTGGTGGCCCACCAGGCATGCCCCTTTGTTGGAAATGATTGAAAAGATCATAAGGAAAGTTGTTGGAATGATATATGGAAATGGTAAAGAATGTTCTCAATCATTATTTTGTCATTGATGTCAAACTTGCTACTTGCAGGAATGACAATTGATTTAGTGATCCAAATACTATCAATTAGTTGATTGTCAAGGAGGAGGCAATCAATAAGATGTAACCAAAACACCTAGAGAAAGGTTGAAATTATGATGTTGTAATAAAGTACAAGGATCAGCTAAGCCATTGATGAAAAAGTGTATTTGATGACATACTATAAGACACAGAGAATGGGCACATTGAAACATATCAAAGACGTAAGATTCTAGCTAAGACATCTGTAAAGCCTAACTAAAGTTCACTAGAGAGAAGGAGCCGAGCAAGCTAGTAAGTGCCGAACAGATTCCTAGTTGAAGTTGAGTAAACTTTAGATGCCAAGTGATATAAAGTGCTGAGTAAACTTCAAGTGCCGAGTAACAAAGAGATGCCGAGCACCAGTAAAACTAATAGTGTCGAGTAACACAGAGATGCCGAGCACCAGTAAAACCAATAGTGCCGAGTAACACAGAGATGTCGAGCACCAATAAAACCAATAGTGCCAAGTAACACAGAGATGCTGAGCACCAATAAATCAATAATGCTGAGTTGCTGCATTATTTTGAAAATCAAAGATTCGCCAAATCTAAGCTGACAAGGTTGTTATCTAGAAGTTTGTGAATTAAATGGAAGATAAGAATAATGAGCTGGTAGCACAGAACACCATGTAGAATGCTTTTAAGGATACAACTGACAAAGTTTCTAGATGAGAACAAGATATGAGGTAGATACAATGTATCCTACCTAATCCATTTTTGAAACCCTAAAATTGAAAAGGGAGAATTGAGTGGCAAAGGCAAATCAAATTTCTATTTAAGGAGTCATAAGTTAATGAAAAAAATATAAGAGAGGCGGTCAAGCATGAAAGCATGAAATGCTGAAGGAGGTACTAAGGAGAAAAGAGAACATAGTTACTCTATTTCTATAAGAAGACCCTAGATATGGATGCATTGGTACAATGAGTAAGAAGACTCAAGGAGACGAAGCTTGAGAGGAAGTCAAGTAGTCAGAGCTGAAGTGATTGAAGCCAAGCATTAGGATTGAACTGAAAGTTTGATCTGAAATCTGCAAAGTATGTTGTAAGTTATATCAGATCAAAAGGCCATTATTGTTACTTTCTAGTAATTGTAACAGTTAGTTTAAATCCTATGGATTTAGGTTGGTTTGATAGCCATGAGATAAATCCTTTAACAGGGTGACATTCCAAGTGAATGTTCTAAAGTCTTTTAACCAGGCCCATTCCTAACAGTTTGGTGAAATCCTCTAGCAAGGTCACATTTAACAGTGTGTTGTAAGCCTTTAACAAGCTAGGCTTTTAACAGGGCATAACTTTAGAAGAGTGAGAATCAAGTAGCATGTTACTGGTGGTTTTTCCCAAATTGGGTTTTCACATAAATCATTGTGTCATGTGTTGATCTTGCATGTTTTATCTTTGCATGTTGATTTACTATAACTTGCTAATATGGTTGATTTAAGTTTGGATGGATGAAAAGTGTATGGATTCATTAGAAGTAGTGAAAAAGTATTAATAGGGCATTTGGACCTTGGATAACTGATTCACCCCCCCCCCCCAGTTATTCTAAAGAATTCTAACAATTGGTATCAGAGCTTGACTGCTGATTCAGTTTAAAGGGACTATAAGTAGAAAAGATCAAAATACCTGAGAGAGAAGTTCCCAAGCTCAACAAAGACAACTTTGTTGCAAGGTAAAGCTTGATGAAGCTACATCTTGGATCCATAAGAGATTATGCCCAAAATTCAATTGTTACTGAATATGTTGATCCTACAGGTACTCTTACTGCAGAAGATATGAAAAACAAGTATGAACACAATTAGACAATGTTGGAAATTGCCTCTGCACTTAACTATGCTAAATTTGATGATATCAAAGGTTGTAACACTGCATTCAAAATGTGGAAAGCCCTATCAGACATCTATGGAGGAGATCACAATGTACAAAGAGCAAAAAGAGAAAGTCTTAGAAGAAAGTTTGATGATATGAAAATGGAGGAAAATGAAAATACTGCTTAGTATGGTGGAAGAATAAAGGAAGTGGTAAGTGCAATAAGATGCTTGAGTGGTCAACTGGATGAAGATACTATTAATAGTAAGTTCTTAAGAACCTTGCTCCCTATCTATGCTATTAGAGTATCAGTAATACAAGAGCTAAGATGTATACTAGGAAACAATCTAAGTTTTGAAGGTATAATAGGTAGACTCACTACATTTGAGTTATCTAATTTTGACAACTACAGACCAGAGAATGTTGAATCTGCCTTTAAGGCCAAGTTATCACAGAAAGATGCTGAATAGGTGAAATCAAAGAAAGGAAGAAAAATGAAGTATGTATCCAGTGACAGTAGCACTGATGAGGAAGATGTGGAACAATTGGAAGCATTTCTTGCTAGAAGATTTCAAAGGGGTAAAGGAAAATTCAATGGTAAAATGCCTATCATTTGTTTCAATTACAATGAAGTAGGTCATATTGCTGCTAGGTGTACATAGAAAAAATATTACAAGGAAGGCAACAAAAACAAAGTCAGAAGAGATGATGACAAGAGAGATAACAAAGAAAAAGGTAAAAAGTGTTACATTGTTGAAAAAAATTCTGATGACAATGATGATGAAGTTGTTTATGTAGCCATGAAAGATCAATTTGATGAAGAAGAGACCACAACACTGGTAACATGTATGAACAAGAATGACAGGTGGATCATAGATAGTGGATGCTCACATCACATGACAGGAGACAAAAGTAAGTTTGTTAACTTTACTCAGTATGATGGAAATAGTGTTAGATTTGGTAATGATGCTCCATGTCAAATCAAAGGAAAAGGTTCCATTAAGCTCACATAACAAATTTCATGTGATAATGCATACTATGTTGAAGGATTAAACTACAATTTGCTAAGTGTCTCACAGTTAGGCAATATAGGATGCAAAGTAGAATTTGGAAACAAGGACAGAGCCAAGATTATCCAAATATGTTAAAAGACATCACCCTGCTGAACAGATAATTGGTGACAAAGATGCTAGACCAATGACAAGGAACAAACTAAGACATGAATCAATTCTGATCAAAAAATTTGAACCCAAGATAGTATACGGTGCATTACAAGATGATGACTGGTATAAAGCTATGGAAGAAGAGATTGATCAAATAAAGAAAAACAAAACCTGGAGTTTGGTTCCCAGACCAGTTGACAAGAATGTGATTGGCACCAAGTGGGTATTCAGAAACAAGCTAGATGAGAATGGTGAGATTACCAAAAAAAAAGCCAGATTAGTATGCAAGGGTTATGCTCAAGAAGAAGGAATAGACTATGGGGAAACATTTACCCCTGTTGCTAGAATGGAAAGAGTAAGAACTTTACTTGCATATGCTGCCTACAAAGATTTTAAAGTCTATCAGATGGATGTAAAATTTTCTTTTTTAAATGGTATACTAGAAGAAGAAGTCTACATTGAACAACCAGAAGGATTTTTGGATGAAAAATGTAGGGATATGGTGTGTAAGCTACATAAAGCACTCTACGGTTTGAAACAAGCACCTAGAGCATGGTATGAGAGACTTCACAAGTATCTAGTGCAAATAGGATTTGAAAGAACTGATGATAACAACAACATGTACATCAAAGCAGAAGAAGGTAAAGACATTATTGTATCTAAAATCTTTGTGGATAACATAGTGTTTGCTGGAAAGGAAATACTTTGCAAAGGCTTTGCTGTCAAAATGAAACATGAATTTGAGATGTCTATGTTTGGAGAAATCATATTTTTTGTTGGAATACAAGTACATCAACTCAAACATGGTATATTTGTGACACAATCAAAGTACATCAAAGAGATTCTTAAAATGTTTGGATTGGAGGAGTCCAAATCGGTCAGCATACCAATGGCAACAAGAAATAAGCTGTCCAAAAATGATGAATCAGTTGAAGTCAATCAAACAATGTACAGATCCATGATTGGAAAATTACAATATGTTGTACATAGTAGACTAGACATAGCATTAGTAGTTGGAATAGTGGCTAGGTTCTCTACTAATCCTAAAGAAAATCATCTCATAGCAGTAAAAAGAATAATGAGATATCTTAAAGGAACTGATAACTTTGGTCTATACTACAAAACACTAGTACAAAAACAACAATATGTGACTAAAAAAACTATTAAAATTTGTATATATGTGACTAAAAATTAGTCACATGACTAATAGTAGTTAATATCCGGTCATTTATAATGCTACTAAATTTACTACTAATTGGTTTTAGTCACTTGTTTGATCACTGATTTTGATCATTGATTTAGTCACACATTTAGTGGTATATTAAGTAGTTTATTTAATCACATATTTAGTCTTGTATTTGATAGTTGATTTAGTCACATATTTAGTGGTATATTTAGTAGCATATTTAATCACATATTTAGTATATTTACTCTCATATTTGGTAGTGTATTTAGTAGCATATTTAATAGTAACATTGGTCACATATTTGGTAGTGTATTTAGTAGCATATTTAATATTATATTTTGTCACATATTTAGTAGCATATTCAATAGCATATTTAGTCACATATTTGGTCATAATAGAGTGCAGTGGAATCGAACCACCATCCTCCTGCTTGTGAAGTAGATGCTCTTCCATTGAGCTAGCACCCTTTAAAGAATACATAATAAATTATTATTTGTTTTATTTCATTCTCATTATAGCACCCCAAAAGGTTATGAACCTGTATTTCTTGATATGGGGGCAACAAGGCAACATCCAATCAAGATGATAGTTTAAAGCCTCCTTTTATTTCAAAAAATAATTCCAATTTGTTAAATTTAAATTAGGCAGGGGAAAAGGGAACTGGATAATGAATTTTAAATTTAGAAATCTATTGTTTAACTTTTATTTATTATTAATTCCTATTTCAAAGTTTCTACATCACATAATCCTAAGCTTGTACTTTGGCTCGTTTTTGTCATCGTGGGTTGTTGGGACAAGACTAGATCATTCCAGAATTATTAGTTGACTGTTTGTCTTTGACAATCATGTTATTCACAAGAAAATCACCTCGATCTATATGAAAGTTCAAGAATCATTTACATAATTAAATTTTAATTCAAGTTTAAAGCATTAATATACATTTTTCTTGTTGCTACTAATATCTCAAATTAGGTTAAACATGTTTGCAGTACACCAAGGCAGTTGTCTAAGTGAAGGTATTCTAATGGTTTTAAGGGTTCCTACAAAGATAATTGCATAAGAGTGAAAAGTTGATAAAATTTTCCTCTAAGGGAGCAAACTCATGCATTGGAAAATTACTTTCCCTAGTAGTCACTATGATAATGTGAAAACTACACCAAAAATTATTTGTAAGCAATGATTTCTACTTGCATGTGGTGTTAGAGGGTGTGAAGAGTTCAACATGATGTAATAAATTAAGTTATTGGGCATGATTTGATTAGCAAAAGATTTGTGACCTTTTTTTCAAACAAAAGCCATTGCAAAAACATTTCTAGTATGGGCATTCATCTAAGAAACCTTGTTGTTTTTGGTAAACTAGTCAAAGTATTAAACAAGCATCCCCTTAAACAAGAAATGCTTAGACTCACATGCAATAGTTAAAATCAATTCAAGTAACTTGAGAATATTTGGACAATACTCTATATATGCAGCCACAAAGAATTGGAAAGCTTAGTTTTTATTCTTTGACAAAGTGTAGAAGGTGAACAGTCATTCATATTGTTCAAACTTCTTAGGAAGGTAAAGAGTCATGTTATGGTATAAAAAAATGTAGTCTCATATTGAGAGAAGTATAGAGTGAAGGGGAGAATTTGTGGAGAAGAGAAACAAAGTGCTTTGTATATAGTTTTGAAATGAAAATTAGTATTTTGGTGTAATATTGCTGCTATATTGGCATCTAGAGTACATTCCTTCTATCCTCTCGTGGAATTCATGGTTACGATGATCTTTAAATTTTCCTATTTATGGTGAAGAGCATAATATTTCCATGGTTGATTGAATATTTGTATGTTATCATTATATTATTACCAAGAATACATTACCTGCTATTTAGATAGTAAATTTTGTAATTTTTCAGAATATGGTGTGATAATGATTGCATATTGTCATTCATGGAGTTACTGGAAGGTATTAATAGTTCCCATGGTTGTTCTAGTTTTCCCTCTTACTAAGTTAACACCTTAACTTGTTCCTTGTAAGGGAGATGCTCGTGAATCATACATTAACAATGAATTAGCAATTTGAAAATAAAGAAAATGTGGCAAAAGTTGGTGTGTGGTCTGCATTCTTGTTGGGAGATTGTTTTTGTTCATAAGACACTAAAGAACCATTTGAAAGAGAAGGAAAGGTGGGATATTGTAGCTTAGAAGCCAACCATAGTAATCATCAATAAAACCCTCATCAATACAAGGGTTTGACAATTTAAAGATCTCCTCAATCATTGGGAGCCCAAACATCAGCAATTTGAAAGACCTCAATGAGGTAATGAAGTATATAAGTTCATTTGGTAGAGTTAATTGATGTTGTTAAGAGTCATAGTTTCAGTGAGGATTGTATGCCTAATAACATAGGCCCGAGTCTTCAAATTATATGCTTGAATAAGCAAGTCAAAATCTTAGATTTTGGAATTGGAAAAAAAGTGCAATAAAAGGTATTAGAATCTACTTTTAGTATTGATAGATGATTTAAGAGATTTGAGTTTTAATCTACATTCCAAGGTAGGCTATGA
Organism: Cupressus sempervirens; assembly: GCA_028749045.1. Classification (NCBI taxonomy): domain Eukaryota; kingdom Viridiplantae; phylum Streptophyta; class Pinopsida; order Cupressales; family Cupressaceae; genus Cupressus; species Cupressus sempervirens. Next base: position 285,335,819 of record CM053793.1, on the reverse strand, counting down.
GATAGAGTAGTTTTTATTGGTGTTTTGAAGCCTCTAAGGTGTCTAGAACCTTATGAATAGTGAAGGTATTGTATTGGAAATGAGTTAATTCCTTTGGAAGCTTATAGATGTATGGTGTTGATAAAGATCTTGGAGGTATGAGGTGATGGAGGTGTTGTGTGGTGAGGTGTGAGAGGCTGTTTTGTGATTTTGTGAAGGTATAGGTAGAGACAACTAGAATAGGTGAAAGTGGCACAAGGAATAGGCCATTCACCTTGTCTCTAACCTTGGAGAATCCAAAGGGATAGCATATGTTATGCTAGGTAGGCTTGGAAGAAGCCTTAAGAAAGAGTTAGTAAGTCAAAACATATTTCCTACCTCCATCCTTGCATCAATACGGTGCTCCGTATGGTCAGAATTTGGTACATTGCAAGACTTTTCATGGCCAAGTCATGTTCCAAAAATTGCATTGCCAATAAAAAAGCATATTGGTGCTTCTACTAGTGCAAAGTCCCCAATTGCAAATCATAAATCCAAATGCAAATCAAGGAGTATGCAGGAACCCAAAATAGTAGATTGATATACAAGAACTTTAATTACCAAGAACACAAAAGATGGATATATAATAAATTACCTTGAGACAAATTGAAGCATCTATTGAGCTTGAGGATGCAAATGGAACCAAAGTCCATGCTAATGGATCTTAATCTAGCTGACCTCAAAGGAGATCATCCTAATTTGACCATGATCAGAGAAATACCATTGGAAGACAATCACACTACTGCCCAAGAGTTGGGATCCTCTGCTTGGAGGGGAAACATATCTCTTTCTTGAGGAAGTAGGTATTTTATTCAATAGAAAACTAGAAATGTGATTAAAATGGGCTATATTTAGACAGTAATAGTATGCAGCTTGGCTATATTTATTGTTTATAGGTAACTCATGAAGATATTAATGAAGAAATTATTCAAGTACAAGTGAAAAAGAAAGCCAGCTTGGTTGGGGTAAAATTATCACAAATGTGCAAAATACACTATATGGAAAGATGCTTAAAAGAAAATAAGATCTGCAGTAAAAAGAGAAAGAAGTAACCATTAACCAGGTTGCCTTCATAATGAAGATGTACATTGTATTGCAATATATCACCCTAAAAGACATTTAATTATGTTCATGTTGTTATATAGGAAGGGTATTTTCCAAAGTGAGAAATATGCTCTGTTAGTTGAAAAAATGAATCTGTTCCAATATTTTCAGAGAACAATTGATATTCTAACTCTATAGCTTCCCAATGTCACTGTGAAGCCCAAGACAATTTATTGTAATTTAAATATAATAGGCTTTAATTATTAATAATACAGAGAAGGAAATGCATTATCAAATGATTTCATCAGTTTTGAAGGTATAGTGCCTTTTGAGCAAAGAAGCTAAAGAATGGTCTGGATGTAGATTGTTTATCATAGGTATAGACATAACTTGTTCTATGGTGGCTACCATTATTTCAACTTCATAGTGTCACAAATATGCTCTTGGTGACTTGAGAATGGCTTGCCTAGATGGAAGATACATAGCTCAGGCAATAATGTCAAGATGAATTATGCCAAAACCATGGTAATCATAAATAATGCAGATTTTGACTATAGGTTGTGATGCCTATGGATGTTAAATTATTTTTATGTGATGTGTGTGCAATTACAAAACATGCATTTTTCATATTGTTTTAGTTTCAACCATATCAACCACTGAAAGTTTGAACCTACTAATTTTACAATAACACAAGAGGAGGATTGGGTGCTAGATGTGATGAAGTAGTTGTAGATTTTGGTCTTATGATACATGCAACAACAAATGGTATCTATGGATATTGCATAGCTTAAACCATCATGCACAAGTGAAATGTAGTAGTTAATGACTGCTTAGTTATGTTTAGTTTGGCCACAAATACATTATTTGTAATTTTGCAATTATTTGTTACATTTGTGACTCTTTGGAACCAGAACAATTAGTTTGTATAACATCAAACAAAAGGAGAATTCTCAAAGATATATTACTATTAGTTCTGAATAATGTAGATCATAGAAAGCTGACATACTTATGTTTGTTAATGTTGAATTTTGATGGAAAGACCTCAGTGTCTATATGATATAATTCTTTACTTTTCTTAAACTATAATATTCAGAAACAAACTGACTGCACAATATAGGTTTAGGAGAAGTATTTTTCACTGCATGAATCTCCAAATTGCTTAAAGATCATTTAGATATTTAATAGTGCTTACAAAGATTCAGAGCATCAATAAACAAGTTTGATATTGCAGCTGCAAATTTAGGAATCAAAGCCTACAGAGGATTGACATGATCTTTTAACAACAATAGTTTAAGCTTGCAAATTAAATAGATCTCATGGGGTTTTCGTCCCAAGTTCCAACATGCAATTTACACAGATCTCTTGGGAATTTTGTCCCATAATCCAATATGCTCAAAGGAAAAAACAAATATCAAGCATAACAAAAAACATGCCAGAGTATCTATAATTACCTATTGGGGAAGCTCATTAACTTGTTATACAAGGCATGTAAGCAATCTGATTTGGCCCCTTTCTAGTAGTTAGAAGATACAAAACAAAATAAAACAAGGCAAAAATCTAATTTTCTGCAAGAAGAAAAAATTGCATAGTTGGTAGCAATTTGATGTTTCTTTCTAGAGACAGGTATCACTACAAGACAAAACTGGGCTTCTTCCAGAAGTTGGTGGTTCTTACTAGAAGATTCAAGACCAAAATATAATTCTTGTCTTCCTACACTAGATAAGACCGCATAGCTAGCAACAATCTATTCCTTGCTTGATTTTTTGGAAGGAGATGAAACTTCACAGTTGGCAGCTAGCATGGTGGCCTCAACTTTATGGGTTCATCACAGTTGAAAACAACAATATAATGGGATAAATTTAATCATTTAGTTTGCAATTAGTATGACATTTGCCTATTAATTTTGGGAAATACTGTGCTCATATTTTTCCACAGAAACATATTTTCCAGCTACTTCCACCTATAAGAACCTTGACTGGGTGAGGAACCCTCCCGCTTTTTAGATTCAAGCTTCTTGTAGCTCTTGGAAAGACTGCCTGGCTGCATGGGTGACACTAATTTTGGAAATCCTAAGAAGATTAAATTAGCTAGAAAGTTTGAAACAATTGTTCCTTACTATAGCCTTGTATTATCAATACATAAAGCTAATTCCATGCAATACAATGCCAAGTCAGTTTGTTTCTTCTAAGTGTCTAGTTTTCTTTTTTTGTACTCGACATCTTGGGATATACAAAGTTCTCCTCCTCCAAGTCAAGATGGATTTCATCAGAACTATCAACCACAAGAAGGGCCTCATTATTATAAAAAATCTTGGTCCAGCATATTAGACAATCTATATCCTAGTGGCAAATAAAAGTTTCAGTAATTAGCACATGGGTTTACTGAAGATCAAATTCCTTTGATCCACCTGCAACTGTGATAGACTTGATGAAGCCTTAATTTGTAGCCTTTTCTTCACCAGGAAAATTTATTGCAGTGAATGGTATGAATCTCTACTACTATATGATGAACCACAATTTCAACATTTGTTCATTTTGATGCCTGAAACCAAGAGTGTATTGACTGGTATGATTCCAAATAGCCGAATTCCTCAATAACTTGCTCACAATCAAAAAATACTTATGGTAAAAAGGAAGAGACTTAGACTACAGATAAAAATCTCTGTAGGTGTCTCTGATAGGAGCCAAATCATAAAATGAGGCATGGTAGCAATATATCATTCCCCAATAATTGTAAGTATTCAACATCTTGGACACTTTGATTACTCATTCAACGATGATCTAAAAGTTAGTCAGGGAGAAAGGCACCTCATGATCTATTTTATCTTTACCAAGTGATATATATTGCACTCATTTGGATGAAGTGTTTTAACTAAGGATTGGAATTAACATTTTCTTGCATTTACTAGACAATCAGTGGTCCATTTTTTTCTCTTTAGTTGTGTTGGAACTGGATTAAATCATTTTTCTTTAGTTGTGCTTGAAGTGGATTAAATCAAAGGGAGCAGTTACATTCAAAATTTCCTTGAGATGTTTTCAAGTGTCTAGTTATTGAGAGAGTTTTGAATCTATCCCTGACTATCACCTGACAATCCTGCTCATTTTCAAAACCTTACAATGCAAATAGGAAACCAATTTAGGACTTCAAGAAGTACTAACACTTTAGCTTCCTTATTTGTCTTGGGACCAAGACAAGAAGAGCTGCTCTTTACAAACCAACCTCAAGAGCAATAAATTATGGCTCTAAGATAAGCCAAGTTCAGATTGCCATTAGAAGCCTCGCTGAAGTTCTACTTTAAAAACCCATCTTTAAATGGTTTCTACAAAGCTTTATTTCTGTTGTTATTACTGATTACCACATTAATGGGGGCCTCATATTCTATAAGATTAATAGGATACTATAGGTTTATATGCACATTACTCTTATAACTATATGTTTCTTTGCTCTTTTATATTTCAAATTTTGAAGTCTTCCTTTCACTCACCTATTCTTTTCTCTTTTTTTGATACTATTTTTCTTGGGTGGAAAATTTTGATCAATTGCTTATAAAGTCTGATTTTGTGGTGTTATTCAATAAGGATTATCAAATTGTTTAGATGTTTGTAGCTCTTGCTTTTAAATTTTGGAAAAAGATGTGCTCTAGTGGAAAATTTAGTTCATTCATTATTTGTCTTGAGATTTGACAACTTAATCAGGTGTGTAAATTTTCTTGTGATCTTTTGTTTTGAGGTCTATGGTATTTATCTTGTGATAAAAAAGTTAACTATTTTATATTTTTGCAGATAGTTGCATAATGGAAGCAAATATAGCATTGATTGAAAATATCCATGTGGCATACATTTCAAGGTGCTTTCTCTGTAAGCTAAGCAGGTATCTATAAGTACAAAAAGGGAGTAGTGGGATAGGTTATTATTTTTGAGGTTTAAATGTCTCAGTTGAACCAATCTGTATTGTACCATATTCATCATTTCTTATGATAGTAGTGTTGCATCCTGAATAAGGAGCTAAAGTACACACAAGGATTGGGAAAAAATGACAATGGAGAGAGAATTGCAATCAAGAGGCAGAGATTTGGGCCAAGAGGGACATATGTTTCTATTGTACACTCGAATTCAACAGGACAAGATGCTAACATGCGAACCTCAGATACTAAGAAATTCAAGAATGTGTCGTGTATGAATTCTACACACAGAGGAGAATGTGATGATGGAAGGAAAACATCCTTAGAAGATTCCAAGGAAAGAAAAAGTCAAGTATGTGGTATTCTCAGTGGAAGTCAAAGTGATGTAGCCAATGATGTAATGCATGCATCTTTAAAAATAGGGGGTTCCCATGGAAGTCATTATGGGTATAAAGATATCTTCCCTGAGCATAATGAGAATCTTTCTAGTACTCTGCTATCATTAAAGGAAACAGACGTTCCTGCACCAAAATGTGAATCATTTCCAAAGACTCATAAAAATCAATCACTACATTCTGATGCTTCTGCGGCATCTAATAATTCCATAGATTTTGAAACACACAATGAAAACTCTTATGCTTACAAAATGCAACAAGTAGAATTAGATCTGCTAGAGAAGTTGAAAAAGTACATAAATGAACATGGTGGGACTATTGGAGAAGGGTGGAAAGTGCAAACTAAAAGGAAAAATAATGTTATATATAAGGCTTATCATTCACTAGATGGAAAAAGATTGCGATCAATGAGAGAAATTGCACAATTTGTTGATGCTCTCCCTAAGAAGAGAAATGCGACAATTACAAAAGGGAACCTAGATGGTAAAAGTTCTAGTGTTTCTCAATTTTTGATTCCCAAAGGCACTCAATTGCAACAAATAACTGAGAATGTAAAGGTTGATCATATTCCTGGGAAAAGTGTAAGCATGGAAAAAAGATCAGTGGGGCAACAAGAAGTTTTAGGGCCTCATATTATGGTGAAAGAAAAAAGAAAAAAGGTGAAAATATGTATTTTGAGGCAAGCTATGACTCTTGGTTATGTGAATTTAAAAAGATAAGTTTAAGCAATTGTTTTCTATCCATCAACCTATATTATTTCGAAGACATTTTTTTGAAATTGATTTTCTCATGCTCTTTTAATTGTTTTGCATTATGTTGGACAACTCTTTTGATCATTGGTTTTTATGAGCATTTTTTAAGATTTTCAATTATGGGTAAAATTTATAATTGAATATGGAAGAAATGTTTCTGGGTTTATTTGGGATGTTTTTTACAAATTCTCAAGGTCACTCCATTCATTTTTTCTATCATTACATACTATTCTTCTAGTAGCCTTTATTATATAGAACTGCATGTCATTATATCCTATTTTGAAGTGGTAGAAAATAGTGAAAAAGGGTTGTCTCTACATGGCTAGCTATACAAATTAAACGTATCTAATCTGACCAAGAAAAGTACAGGGAATCCATGTAGATTTATCGATATTTACATAAATATTGATAGATACACAAACACACTTGTGTGAAAACTTCATGTTGCAACAAAAATTAGTAGAATGCCTCGTAGCAGGTTGGATTAGAAACATTCTTAGTAGTTGCATGGAAGTGGGTACTAGTGTTCTGATTGAGAACAATTAATGTCAGAACAACAATTGTTCTCACATTAAATGCCAAAGAGGGATGATTGCCGAGGTCTTTGGCTTCATGACTAGTTTCAAGGGTCTGAATATTTATCTCCTCTGCCATGATGGGTTCACCCAAATCAAGTAGTGTGTTCTCATAGAGATTCATGGCTTGAATGAGGTCTTTGACCTTGCACTTTGAAGTGATAAATCTTCCCTCAGGTTACAAATTCACAATCATCACTCTATCTTCCAAATTTCTTTCAGTATTATTAACCAACAAGAACACTCTACCCCATATTTGAAAAATCACTAAAGTTATATCTAGCACTAAAAATACTGAGTAGCATATGGATATGCAAGTTGCTAATTTTGGGGAAGAGTGGTTGTGCATCTTCTATGTTTCTTTCAGACATACTCTTCTCTAGGAAGGACACTCGAAATTAGCAAAATGCCGAACCCGCCAGAAACAAGAAACTAAAAATAAATGTTTAGAAAGAGAGGTGGGTGCAGGAGTTGTTGGGAGAAGGGTGGTTGTGCATCTTCTATGTATCTTTCAGATGCATGCTTTTCTAGGAAGGACACTTTTTGCAAAATCGTGAACCCATCAAAAAAAAGGAAGTATGCATATGCAGGTAGGCAGTTTGGGGGAAGGGTGGTGTGCATCTTCTATGTTTCTTTCAGATGTATTCTTGTCAAAGAATGAAACTTGATATTTGTGAAATTGTGAGTCATTCAGAACAAGAAACTAAAAGTAAATGTTTGGAAAGAGAGGTGGGAGTTGGAGGTGAGAGACTAGGGTGCAAGTTAAGTTGTGGGTGGAATTGATTTGTGGTTTGTAAGATGATTGGAAACAAGGCAAAGAATAGAGTTGGATGAAAAAATATTATCTTCATTGTCCACTTTCTTATCTCATCATCAAAAGCCATAAAAGCATTGTATGCAACTTTGGAGCCTCAACCTTCTATTTGAGGGCTTTGGTGCCTCTTCAATTTGTCATTTATGGGCATTAGTCAGTTCCACAAAGGTAGGTCACTTTGGCCTAAAATGTCAATTATCAACTAACCCTAAGCTAAATCCAATCAAATTCTATAACTTGAACTACTAATCAAATGATCATGAGTGATGATTATATATGAATTCTTTGCCTTAGGAATGATCATTGTCATCTACAAGTAGTTGCAAAGCTCAATGTCCAGTGTAACCTCTAAGGAGCCAAATGTATAGAGGAAAATTTTTGGAACACATGTTGAAGATGTTTATGTTGTTTCCCCAACTTCTATTCAGTACCATTGAAAGAATAACCTGAACTTATGCTCAAAGCTATTGGAAGTTAGGCAAATAAACATGAAACACTTGATTGTGTTTCCTCTACACTTTAGGCACCACAGGACCTAAGGGAGTCTCCCTTTATGACACTGTTTGTAAATATGTAGCAAATATATTTTGACCCAGTGCCTGGTAGATCAATTCTCCCACACTTTTCACAAATATCTATGAATTATATCATAAAACATGTAAGCTCCCTTAATAAATTTAATTTGTACATGAGGATACAATTAATTGATGTTAACATGCATAAAAATGGGTTTGAAGTTATCATTTTAAAATCAATTCTGATGTTAGGGGGGAAATGACAACTAATTAGTGTCTATTCATGGTCACATAACACTAAGACGAAATACCTCTTCATTTCATAACACATCAATATACTTTGATGGGCATTTTAGAATTATCACCTTGTAATAATTTGACTTTATGTGTGCCAACAATATGATCCTTCTAAAAAATCCACAATGACATCAATGTGTTTATTATTTTAATTTTTCAATGACAGAGATGCAGTGATACATGAACAAAGACTAAGAATAAAAATATTCATAGGGGCAGAAAATGTGAATTGGTGGACTTTACAATCCTTGATGTTTTTGCCTAAAGAAATATCATTTCACAAATAAGAGATGAAATGCATGGAAGCTTGCATTCATCCATGCCTCTGATCAAAGTATGCAATGCTAATACAAAAGATCTCTATAGATCATGAACAATTATTTCCCACAAAATAGACTTATCTTTTTCCAAAAGAATAATTGGAAATTGTTAGAAATATTTGAACCTACAGAAATTTCAAAATGCTCAGGTTGATAACAAATCTCTTTTTTGAAGACAGAAGATAACCTTGTAGGGTTGTGAGAAGAAGTGCACCAAGAAACGATGTTTTTTAGTGCAACTTCTCATGAAAGCATAGAGTCTATGTTAGAAACAACATGTCACAATTCATTTCTATAATGAAATTGGAGATATCTGTGACACATTCTCATGCAACTGTTATAATCTTTAATGTCACAAAAATGATGCATTACCACTTCAATGAGCAATCAAATGGATATTTTTCAAGTTTAGCAAAAAATCATTGTCATTTATGATATTGCGGAAAATCTATGGTGTAATAGATACTATGAATTATTGGTGTGTAGTGGATATTGTGGAAATAGAAATACAAAGATCTTCCTTAATAGAACTAGAGAAAATTTACTATGAAAACTGTGAAGAGATAACTAAAAAGAAAGCATGACTTGGAATGGCCATTGAAGAGGGTAGGGATACTTGTCTTGGTAAGAGCAGATGGGCTTACAAGAACTAGAAGCTTATCAAGCTCAGTTGGATAAACTGAGAAATTAATGGGAACAATAGGACATCCAAGCTTTCACACTTGCTAGGAAAGAGCTAAGTGCACAAGATGCTTAAGTAGTCGTAGCACAACGGTTTGGGTCACTTGTGATAATTTAATGTGATGTAGAAGTGCATCCTACAAGGGGATTTTATTTACTTGTAAAATTTTCTAGGCTATTCTTTAAGTTAGAATCCTTTGATCAAAAGTTGGCTTCATTTGGGCATGAGTTCTCCAAGAAGAGTTCATCTAATCTTACTTATTTTGAATTAGCTAAAAGATGAGATGCTAGGGAACCAAAATTGAGTATCACATTGGCCATCTACTTGTGGCTCTTGTATTCTATGGTATTAAAACAATTCCACAAAAATCTTCTAGAAAACATCATGATGCATTGGAAACACTAGACAAGTAATTATTTCTAGTTGTAACATAATAAGATATTTTGCATAAATGTGATGGATTGTGACTACTAGATTACTACAAGACTAAGGTATAGTAGTAATCTAATATAATTAATGCATCAATTGCAAGCTGAGATAGTAATAATCTACTCATCAGGAATCTTTATGTTTTTTCAAACCAAGAAATCCTGTATTTCTAGAAATATGATTAGATGCGCATTATGCAAATGAGCAAACATGGCATGAATAAAAAGTGGAACCAAAAAATTCATCACAGGTAGCAGATGAAGAGAAAAGGTTTTCCATACCTTGATCAGTGCCCTCTAGGATCACACAGTCATAGTCCTCTTATCTGTATGCCCTACATATTTTACACAGGAAAATTATTGTAGCTGGTTTTCTTGTATGGGAATGGTTCTCCTTTTCTAATCATCTTAGTCATTTGCAACGACCAAAGAAGTAGATAGGTGTCACAAGTGCATGAAGCAAGAGAAGCCTTAGCCACCAGCTATACATTGAATCATCCTCCAACAACTAACAGCTCAAGACCTTGGAATATGGAAGAATTTTGAAGTACCCCAAGCTCAAGGCCTATGCCTCGATTGTCGCCTCTTCTCTTACCTTGGGTATTGTGAAAGTGGTAAGCTTCTCCTATCGCTACTAACTATCAATCATCTTCAACAAGATTAAAATATTAGTTATTCAAAATGGACATAAAATTAGGAGAATACAACACTGAGACTGGCTCTGCATGGAAGGTTTAATAACTAGTTAATGTAGACCCCTTGGCAATAGTTTCCTGCACAATAGGAACTAATAAAAGAGTTTAAAGGATAAGTACAGGCAGGGTGTTTTATGGCCATGTGACATATTTTTGGTCATCAGTGAGATTTCCTTATTTATTCTTAGTAGGAAATATTTCATTCAGATATTTACCAATCATATTATATTCCCAGTGCACATCATCCATGAATGCATCATACATAACCTTGGAAGGAAATGAAGAGAGACATCTAAAGAGGCAATCATATTTTGGATATTCCAGAGAACCACTAGGAACCAACCATGGAATTAGAGTACAACCCTCAACCTAAATTGAAGCAATTCTTTTGAATTAAGGTCACATTTTCTTAAACAAAAAAATTCATTGAAGATGTTATGGAATTTTCTAAGAAAACCCTTTGCAAGTATACTCCAAGAACTATAATATCTAGGAGAATGTGTACCTACCATGGTTTATGCTACAATGGATTTTTCTAAAGAATTACCATCATCCATCCTAATTATGTTTGGAAATATGGTGACCCCTTTTAATTATTTGAATATCATCTATGTGTTCTTTGTTACAATGATAGCAAGATATTCACAAAAAATATTTATGGAAAATATTTTAAAATTCCAAGAAAATGAAATTGCTAGGTGTAAATCTAGATTCAACAACATTTTCCAACATCCTCCCCATCTGTGATAAAATGGGAAGTTTGGAAAAGGTATGGATATCCACCAATGCATAATGAAGTTGTATTTTTGTCAACAATTATTGACAAAAACAATCTGGTAGATATTATGTGAGACTACATTTCTTTGAGGCATTTCTCTAAAAAAGCCTTAATATTGGGTTTAGATTCACCACTTTTTGTATGAAAAGCTTACAAGACACAACATATCTTTGAGGAATTATGTCAAATATTGTACATGCCTTCTATATGCTTCTATAGTTTTACATAAATGTCTATAGGCATTCTTCACAAGTTCTATTTACTAGTTCTTATTCCTTTGACTGTGATAGGAAATATGATGCACCAGAGGTTTATGGTTTGGTCAAATCATCATTTGTTAATGGATTGAATCCTTGTAAGGCATCTATACATTCTTTGTCATGTAGAGAAATACTTTTGGGTCAAAATTGGGATTAAGAGAACCATGAACACTTTCCAAAAACTTATTTGGCTTTTTACATGATTTAACAATTTTCTATGATGGAACAGTCAAGAATGCATGTGGAATTTTTTTGGTTCAATTCTAATATAGAAGAAAAAGCTCTTTAGAAACTGATCATTTTCTAGAATAGTGCAATCATGAAAATAGGTTGGATTCCTTACCTCTAGGAGAACCTGTAGGCATACTTTATGGCATATCAATTACAAACTCAGCCTATTAAAATATTGTTAACTGCTACTGAAAATGGCATATCACCATTGGATATCCTTAAGGTGATTTTAAATTTTCCTTGTGGTTTATGGATCATGCTTGTCTAGTTAGCAATTTAGTTCTAATAGATTACTTTCCATATGAAACATTGACATTGAAGAGAATGCCAACAAAAAACACTAATGAGGGCATACTCTCTCCTGCAACCAAATATTCATCCAAAATTTTGAGAAAGTGATCAATGTGTGATTCTTCACATGAAAAATTCCTATAGCAATGAAAGACACTATGACGAGTAAGTTGTAATAATTTAAGATCATCTCAAGAAAGTTATTTTGAGACACTTTGTCGAGTGCATTTTTATTGAGTAAGAAGGCTTACTCAATATTGCCACTTTCTTATGTTGAGTGTTTTTAGTTATACTATCTATTGTTAGAATTTCAAGTTGCTTTCATTGAAAATGTATTTTATGTTCATTGTAAGGTTTAAACTTGAGATCAAATAAATTTTTATATGAAGGATATATTGTTATGTCATTGACTCGAATATGAGTGCTGATTCTAGAAGCTATCTACCTTTTCTCTTAGAAATATTGGTAAGTGGATTTTTTATATAAGTTTAGCCAGTGATAAGGTACTTTCATGACAACTTGACATGAGGGGAATTGATAGAATTATTGTTTGTTCTAAATTCAAAATAAGGTTTTTTTTGTTAATTTTATTCCATGATCCATCCATGGGCTATATTCAGATTGTTTGATTATGGTATTGGTTACTATCAATGCCGAGAGAACTAGAATATTTGAGATTTTATTAAATGTTTTGATCATTTGAATCTTGCTATGTATATGGTTATCTGAAAGCATATAAATCAGAAAACATGGACTCAAATAGTTTTTATGCAAATGTTTTTTTGCCTTTCTATAGTAGTCATAGATAAGTCAGGATGTACAAATGTCAAAATGCAGAATATTTAATAATTGGTATTAACTATTCATTTTAGAAACCACAATATGCTAGGTTCCCATAAATATTCAAATCATTTGACTCTTTCTCTACATATGATTGGCTAAAGCACTTAAATTAGAAACAAGTGCACTTTGTCAGTAGTTTTTGTCCAGTGGCCATATATCTTTCAATGGCAATCCACTTGTTTTGGTTTATAATTGAGAGCAATATATGGGCACCATTTATTTTGGTTTATAATTGAGAGCAATATATGGGCACTATAATTTATTGATCTCTAATAAGGGCCTTAAAACATGTTATAAGGCCACATTCTTGATTGTTGAGCTATACTAAATTCAACACAGTGTGTTTCTTTTGGGTTATTAGACGAACTATAATAAAATTGACTCTAATAAGTTAGGGTTGAACTCTATTATGGGGTTAAGATTCCCACAATGTAGTGTAGTTTTACATTATAAAAATGGTGATAAATCTAATGAAGCTATATTTGAAGAACACCCTCTTTCTCTTGAATAGCTTATGGTTAATCTAATGAATCTCTATGTGGATATTGAATTTAATGGATCTTACACTGAGTTCTATGATAAATTCAATATATGATGTCATTTTGCAGAACTTCTAGGGTACTCTTGTCGGGTGCCAAGTCATTGTAATGCATGGAAGTGGATATTCATGGAAAGGGATTGTAGGATCACAGGAAAAGAGAGTGTATTTGAACTTATCAAATTATATCATCAATGATAGTATCTTTCTTCTTGATGAAAGTTTCAATATGATCTCATAACTTAAAAAGATGGAAGATGAAATGAATAATTTGTAGAATGGGAGTAGCAACCACAACAAGAGAGATAGAAAAGAACATGCCATTTTCTCCAAGAAGTGCAATATGAGGATGTTAGCATACACATCTACTAAAATTACATCACCATTTCTGCTTCCAAAAATGGTTAAAAGGGTAGCTAATATGGTCAACTATATCTTGTCACAATTGGTTGGGCCTCAAAAAAAAACTCTTACCCTAAGGGATCTAGAGAAATATGAATTCAGACAATAGAAACTATTGAAACATATTTTTGATTATATAAATCTTGTATTTCACTGGGATCTTATGTTTCTCTACAAACAAAAAATCTCTCGTCTCTCACAATGTGTCAACACTGATCCCCAACTAGTGGCTATTATCCTACCATTGGTAGTAGGAGTGATGAACTTACCAAAATTGCACAAAAACCAGCCAAAGAAGGCATAGACACATTGGGTTTAAGAGTGAGAGAAAAGTGTTGCATCAATACCCTAGGGTCTATTTAATGCTCTACAAGTCAGGTTTACGATGAAAATATGCAAATCAGAAGAGTGTACATTACCTGGTCTTTGCAATGCAAAGTTGTTCAACTCTTCTTTGGCACTCTTTGTTGGTCTTGCTCCTCTGCCTCATCAAAACCTACCTCAAAGTTTTCTCGATGAAGGGCTAGTTTCAATGCCTCTCATGCAGTGAGGATTTTCATTTGTATGTAGCAAGATAATGTCTATGCAGCAGATAGAGATTGACGATCAATGATTGTACAGTTCAGAGAGAAGAATATAGGGAGGAGAAAGGAGAAATGCACACCACAAGAGGTTGAAAAATGGCCTTTCCATGGACAAAAGACATATAATTTAAGTTCCCTCCAATTTTTACAACAAAAATCAATTGGATAAAAAGCTCCCTCCAAATGTATATCACTGGAATTAAGCTTTACATATTTTATTAATAACAATATTAATATTAATATTATTTGATGTTATTAATTATAATTATCAATTTATTAACATAATAATCAGTTTATTAATATAATTACTTTGGTTTTTAAAAAATAATATTATAATTATCAATAATTTAGTTCTAACTTTTCAATTAATAATTTTAACTTTATTATTATATTTTAATATTTATATTCTTTAACTTTTGAATAGTCATTTATCTTTAATTTTCCAATTTCAATATATTTAACATTTGTATATTTTAAGTAGGATTTATTTTCTATAGCAAGTCAAATTATGATATTGTTATCTCGATTCAACAATGTAGTTTTTGAGTCAAACTCATTAGCCCATGTTTCATTCCATGAGTTGTAATTCACAATAACTCATATTTCATGGAAAATGTATATTAACAAATATAAATATAGAAGAGTGACAATAATTAATCAAATATGTTTGAGTGATTAATTATATTATATCAAATATGTTTGGGTGAATGATTATCATTTATTATGATGAGTAATATGTTTCTATGGTTATATTATATGGAATGTGTTTGTAGCACATTATGAGAAAAAATATGAGGTGGTGCATTGGGATCCACTATCCCTCGCCATTCTTTTCTCTCTCCTAATTCACCCTTCTTCCCTTCTCAACAATGAACAATTTCAAATAATCAATTGCCTAAAAATCCACCTCCAAATTATGAAAATGCATACGCACCTTCTCATATTTTATAAATAATAGTATTTACATGTTATTAAATACATTTTTAATTAGTAATAATTAATTGTCAAAAAAATTTACTAGATTGCCAACTATTATTATAAACTAATAATTCTATTAATTATGAATATTGGAATAAATACTTGAGAACCCAAATGAGTAATATAAATAGTATAGAGTGAAATTAAGAACAAAATGATAATCCACTCATTTGTTGATATACCTCTTAAAGGAAAACTAAATGGGTTTATAATATTGATCAATGGTCCCAAAAGGGTGAATAAAGTCTCTCAAGCCAATTAACAAAGCATCTTGTACCTAGGAAGATGCAACGTAAAACCATGACTAGTATGAGAAAGAGAAGGTCCAAGGGTCTTGAATGACTTACAAAAAATTAAATTAACCTAATCCATCAATAAATAAACCTTAGAGAAAATGAACAAAAAAAAGTATAAATGACTAATTATTAGTGACTTATTATTCAGTCACTTATTTAGTCACATGTGTTTATGTGACTAATTATTAGTGACCAATTGTCTAGTCTCTTATTTAATCATCTATTTGGTAGTTTATTTAATCATTTCTATTTGGTTGATCATGTGATTTTACCCCATGATCAAATTAGTCACTTATTTAGTCACTTCTACCTATAAATTGTAAATAAATAGTGGAATGTGATCAGTTTTAGTCGCATGACTAAAAATTTTAGTGGCATGACAATTTTTTAGTCACATAGTCACATATTTGCCAAAATGTACTAGTGAAAAGAATGGAAAATTTGAGCTCAATGCATATACAGATGCAGATTGGGGAGGTGACATTGATGATAGAAAAATCACAAGTGGAGGTGCATTATTTCTAGGCAAAAGGCTAGTTACTTGGACTAACAAGAAACAAACATGCACATCCCAGTCCACTGTAGAGTCAGAATATGTGGCAGCTGCAGTCAATTGCACAAACATTGTGTGGCTCACACATCTATTGAAAGGAATGAAAAAAGAGGTAGCAAAACTTGTGATATTGTATTATGATAATACAAGTGCTATAAACATATCCAAAAATCCAGTGATGCATGCAAAAACCAAGCATATCGCAATCAAGTATCATTATGATAGAGAATTGGTAGAAGACAAACAAGTGAAGTTGGAATACATTCACACAAAGGAACAAACTGTAGATATCTTCACCAAACCATTGCCCAAGGATGCTTATGAATATCTTAGAGGCAAGTTGGGGGTAATACCCCTAACTCAAGCAGTTTAAGGCAACAAGGATGCTGCCCTACATTAAGAGAAACAAATCATTGAGATATCAACAGATTGATGCAGAGGATAATAGCAGGAGCAGAAACTCCAAATCAATCACAAGCATGGTGACAAAGGGAGAAAAAAACAAGAAGTCAAAGCTTATATTTTGCATGATAAAGATGCTACATCTTTGGCATTTATGTCAAAGAGGAAGAAATGTGAAACTTGATCAATACAAAGTAAGAGGGAGATATATATGAAAGATTAAGATATATATGAAAGAGGGAAATATATAAGATGTAGCAGCAAAGAAAAGTAGTAGACAACGTATACAATCTTGGTGGTAACTAAGTTGATCAATTGATCAGTTTGGTTTGCCATCAATGCCAAAGAGGGAGATTGTTGGAAATGATTGAAAATATCATAAGGAAAGTTGTTGGAATGATATATGGAAATGGTAAAGAATGTTCTCAATCATTGTTTTGTTATTGATGTCAAACTTTCTACTTGTAGGAATGACAATTGCTTTAGTGATCCAAATACTATCAATTAGTTGATTGTCAAGGAGGAGGCAATCAATAAGATGTAACTAGAACACCTAGAGAAAGGTTGAAATTATGATGTTGTAATGAAGTACAAGGATCAACTAAGCCATTGATGAGAAAGTGTATATGATGACATACTATAAGACACAGAGAATGGGAAAATTGAAACATATCAAAGATGTAAGGTTTTAGCTAAGACATCTATAAAGCCTAACTAAAGTTCACTAGAGAGAAGGAGCCGAGCAAGCTAGTAAGTGCCGAATAGATTCCTAGTTGAAGCCGAGTAAACTTTAGATGCCGAGTGATATCTAGTACCGAGTAAACTTCAAGTGCTGAGTAACACAGAGATGCTGAGCACCACTAAAACCAATAGTGCCGAGTAACACAAAGATGCCAAGCTCCAGTAAAACCAATAGTGCTGAGTAACACAGAGATGTCGAGCACAAGTAAATCAATAATGCCGAGTTGCTACATTATTTTGAAAATTGAAGATTCTTTAGATCTAAGCCGACAAGGTTGTTATCTAGAATTTTGTGAATTAAATGAAAGATAAGAATAATGAGATGGTGGCACACACCATGTAGAACATTTTTAAGGATACAACTGACGAAGTTTCTAGATGAGAACAAGATATGAGGTAGATACAATGTATCCTACCTAATCCATTTTTGAAACCCTAAAATTGAAAAGGGAGAATTGAGCAGCAAAGGCAAATCAAATTTCTATTTAAGGAGTCATAGGTTAATGAAAAAAATATGAGAGAGGTGGTCAAGCATGAAAGCATGAAATGCTGAAGGAGGTACTAAGGAGAAAAGAGAACACAGTTACTCTTTTTCTATAAGAAGACCCCAGATATGGATGCATTGGTACAATGAGTAAGAAGACTCAAGGAGACGAAGCTTGAGAGGAAGTCAAGTAGTCAGAGCTGAAGTGATTGAAGCCAAGCATTAGGATTGAACTAAAAGTGTGATCTGAAATCTACAAAGTATGTTGTAAGTTATATCAGATCAAAAGGCCATTATTGTTACTTTCTAGCAATTGTAATAGTTAGTTTAAATCCTATGGACTTAGGTTGGTTTGATAGCCATGAGATAAATCCTTTAACAACGTGACATTCCAAGTGAATGTTCTAAATTCCTTTAACCAGGCCCATTCCTAACAGTTTGGTGAAATCCTCTAACAAGGTCACATTTAACAGTGTGTTGTAAGCCTTTAATAGGGCAGGCTTTTAACAAGGCATCACTTCAGAAGAGTGAGAATCAAGTAGCATGTTACTGGTGGTTTTTCCCAAATTGTGTTTCTACATAAATCATTGTTTCATGTGTTGATCTTGCATGTTTTATCTTTGCATGTTGATCCTGCAGGTACTCTTACTGCAGAAGATATGAAAAACAAGCAAGAACATAATCAGACAATGCTGGAAATTGCCTCTACACTCAACTATGCTGAATTTGATGATATCAAAGGTTGTGACATTGCATTCAAAATGTGAAAAGCCCTATTAGACATCTATGGAGGAGATCAAAATGTACAAAGAGCAAAAAGAGAAAGTCTCAGAGGAAAGTTTGATGATATGAAAATGGAGGAAAATGAAAATGCTGCTCAGTATGGTGCAAGAATAAAGGAAATGGTAAGTGAAATAAGATGCTTGAGTGGTCAACTGGATGAAGATACTATTAATAGTAAGTTCTTAAGAACCTTGCTCCCTATCTATGCTATTAGAGTATCAAAAATACAAGAGCTAAGATGTATACCAGGAAACAATCTAAGTTTTGACAGTATAATAGGTAGACTCACTACATTTGAGTTATCTAATTTTGACAACTATAGACTAGAGAATGTTGAATATGCCTTTAAGGCCAAGTTATCACTGAAAGATGCTAAACAAGTGAAATCAAAGAAAGGAAGAAAAAGGAAGTATGTATCTAGTGACAGTAGCACTGATGAGGAAGATGTGGAACAATTGGAAGCATCACTTGCTAGAAGATTTCACAGGGGTAAAGGAAAATTCAAAGGTAAAATGCCTATCATTTGTTTCAATTGCAATGAAGTAAGTCATATTGCTGCCAGGTGTATACAGAAAAAGGATTACAAGGAAGGCAATAAAAACAAATTCAGAAGAGATGATGACAAGAGAGATAACAAAGAAAAAGGTAAGAAGTGTTACATTGTTGAAGAAAATTCTGATGACAATGATGATGAAGTTGTTTATGTAGCCATGAAGGATCAATCTGATGAAGAAGAGCCTACAACACTGGTAACATGTATGAAAAAGAATGACAGGTGGATCATAGACAGTGGATGCTCACATCACATGACAAGAGACAAAAGTAAGTTTGTTAACTTTACTCAGTATGATAGAAATAGTGTTCGATTTGGTAATGATGCTCCATGTCAAATCAAAGGAAAAGGTTCCATTAAGCTCATAGAACACATTTCATGTGATGATGCATACTATGTTGAAGGATTAAACTACAATTTTTTGAGTGTCTCACAGTTAGGCAATATAGGATGCAAAGTAGAATTTGAAAATAGGGACAGAGCCAAGATTATCCAAATATGTCAAAAGACATCACCCTACTGAACAAATAATTGGTGACAAAGATGCTAGACCAATGACAAGGAACAAACTAAGACATGAATCATGTTTGATCAACAAATTTGAACCCAAGACAGTATATGGTGCATTACAAGATGATGACTGGTATAAAGCTATGGAAGAAGAGATTGATCAAATAAAGAAAAAATAAACCTGGAGTTTGGTTCCTAGAGCAGTTGACAAGAATGTGATTGGCACCAAGTAGGTATTCAGAAAAAAGCTAGATGAGAATGGTGAGATTAACAGAAACAAAGCCAGATTAGTATGCAAGGGTTATGCTCAAGAAGAGGGAAACATTTTCCCCTGTTGCTAGAATGGAAGGAGTAAGAACTTTACTTGCATATGCTGCCTACAAAGATTTTAAAATCTATCAGATGGATGTAAAATTTTCTTTTTTAAATGGTATACTAGAAGAAGAAATCTACATTGAACAACCAGAAAGATTTGTGGATAAAAACAATAGGGATATGGTGTGTAAGCTACATAAAGCACTCTACAGTTTGAAACAAGCACCTAGATCATGGTATGAGAGATTTCACAAGTATCTAGTGCAAATAGGATTTGAAAGAACTGATGATAACAACAACATGTACATCAAAGCAGAAGAAGGTAAAGACATTATTGTATCTGAAATCTTTGTGGATGACATAGTGTTTGGTGGAAAGGAAGTACTTTGCAAAGGCTTTGCTGACAAAATGAAACATGAATTTGAGATTTCTATGTTTGGAGAAATCAAATTTTTTGTTGAATTGCAAGGACATCAACTCAAACATGGTATATTTGTGAGACAATCAAAATATTGCAATACAACACCATACAATGATATACAACATTTCATCATATTTTACAAATGATATAATACATTACATATATACCATTCCAATATTTACACTGGCAAGGTCGGCCAAACACAAGTGAACGAAACATTACTGAGTCAGCTAGATAGTAGAAAACTCAGGTTCCTCAAATTGACTTGGTGACCTTCTAATACTTAACATCCACTACAATACACTACATCGTCATGCACTCGGTAAGAGTAGAGGCACGGTCCATACTAATCACTCTAGGTAGCTTGGAACTTGGTAACCATTGGTGACTTGGTGAATATTGTGTCACTCGGTAAAAACTAAATCCATTGATAACCTTCTTCACTTGGTAAACACTGATTCTTTCATTTACCTTGTTCACTCAGTAAACACTAAGTCCTTCATTTACCTTGATCACTCGGTAAACACTAAGTCCTTCATTTACCTTGCTCACTCAATAAACACTGATTTCAACTAATGACTCAGTGAACACTGAGAACTTGGTAAACACTGCTGAACTTCCCATTTGCTCGGTGACCATTGTTCAACATGGTATGAACTGTTTTGCTCGGTAACCACTACTAATCACTCGGTATGAACTGTAGACTGAGTGATGAGCTCGGTAAGCATTCATAATTGAATAAGTGTTGTAACTAATGAAAAATATATCATAATTCCAACACATGTTTGCCCTCCATGAAAACTACTAAAAAGCCCTAGATTTAACAAAACTATCATCAGTCAAAAATTTATGACTTGCTTGCTCTAACGTAGGGTCCAATTCCCTACCACTATAATTTGCTACAGTTAGATCCAAACTTGGGAGGGAAGGTTCTAGAGGGTTACCCTCATCTAATTCTGCTTGAGTAATAAAAATACTTCCCTATGATCCCATCTGTTCAATTTGTTCATCAGTGAGATGTTCTTCTCCAATCCTCAGAGGGGACTGAGTGGGCGAATATTCCTCAACTTGAGGCCTTTCTTTTGTTATTACCTTTTGCCTCTTAGGACTAGGCTCATCAGGTCTCTCCTCTTGGGCTATACTAGTGGATCCTTTTATTTGTTTGCCCTTATCTATAGGAACCCTTTTATTCTAAATTATAGTATACCCAGGCCTCTTTTGTACAATTATTTTACCAGCTCCCACATTTGGGGTGAAAGCCAATCTCCTTATGACCTCTTTGGCCTTACCAGGATAGGAATCAATAAAAAATTGTTTCTTTTCATTCATGACTTCCATTATTTAAGGGAAGATATTCATGAGTTTACTTATTTTGTCAGCCTTTGTAACAACACTATCTAAAGGATCATATTTATTATCAAAACAATGAATGAATTCTAAGACCTAGGAATAAACTCTCCACTTTTCATTCTTAGTTTCTTGCTCCTGCAATGAGAATTCATTCCTTATAATGTCCTCCGAATAATAAGAATCATGCTTGACCAGTCCCAACTTGATTCTATGCCTCAACATCTAATTGAAAATTCCCTCAGATTCACAAAAACGGGGATGAGAGATAGCCATCATATACTGCTCCAAAATTTTATACAAAAAGAGCCATCCCCCTTTTGTAATCAAAAACTGATGGGCCACTATGCAGGTAGGGAAAATTGACCCTAATTGCCTTTTCAACAAAAACATTTCTTCAACTCCCCCTAACTGCCATAAAACTTAAGCCACTCCTACCTTCAAAGGTACTTGGTAAGGCAAAACATGAGGAATCCCTTTAAAACCATATATTCTGAAAATAGTAGAAACAGAGTAAGGGATGATATCTCCCCAATTATGTGAAACTTTCAAGTCATGGGGGTTATCCATAGGCCTAATGAGACTCATTAGTGCTTTAGGGATTCTGGGATTGTCACTCAATATAAGGCACCTCAACTTAGAAGCAAAATATCTTTCAAATCTAACAAAACTAGCATTACTTGCATCCTAGGTCATATCTACACTCCACAATTGGACTGGTAGTATTTCGCTATTCTCCTCTCTATTTAGTTCCATCTCATTACCAAAATATGTCACTCTTTTGAGCAAAAACATATGCATTAATAGAGAGTAGTGATCAAAAGTTTTTTCCACCTTGCCCTTCGCAATCCCAACTAAACCAATATGAATTTCTTCAGCCAAAAAGGAAGCAAAATAAAAAATAAAATCTACATCGAAGGAAGCAATTTGAACCATCATGTACATGAAACCAATGGGCATAAGTTCTTGCTCATCTTCACCAAAAACTTGGCATAAGGTCTTGTATGTCTCTACAGCCTGGGAAGTAAAAAGACTCTTCTTAAAAGGCTCTCTAGAGGCTGTAGTAATTACTGGAAAAGTTCCTATTGTACCAATATGTGCCCTCAGTGCACCTCCCCTGATTACATCCTTCTTTGCTTTATATTCATTCTCTAATTCTAGCAGATTGATTTACACATGGTAATTTCATAATGGTTCTAGGTAAAAAACCTCTCTAATTTCTTTAGGAGTAATCAAGACCAGAGGCACACCATCCTTTCTTCTTACAACCCTAATGGCTTGGTCATAATTCTTAGCAATGGCTTCAAGCAAATCATAATCCATGAAAACACTTGGGACTACTAACTTTCCCAAATCAAAATTCCAGACATTAGCATGCGGGGCAAACAACTTCCTTTCTGAAGACCACTTTTTAAATAGGATAAGACCAATTTGAGTAGTTGTTGCATCCCTTACCCAATTCCCCTTGTCATACAGGCCATCCACAATTTTAAGCCTAGGGTTTAAGGAAATTAATTTTTTAACTTGTGCAGGCTCTACAATAGACTCTGGGAGTAATTCTAATAAATCATCATGGACATTCCTATCCATATAGTTAATTTTCCCAGAAAATGGCTTCTTAGGAGGCATTTTGACAGTATTGAGAGAATTGGAATGCCACAGAGGTTATAGTATGAGTACTTACTTGACTTGCTGAACTTGTTCTTCTCTGAACCTTTGTAATTGATCTCAAACAACTGAGGAATAGTTTTCACATTCTTACCAAGCTTAACACGACAAAATCAATAGGCTCTTGTGCTCAAAAAATTTGCAATCTTTGTTCGTGTGGGACTGGAATTTGAAAATCTCCTATATTATACTCTATTTTTTCCACACGCGAAGCTTTTATTTATCATAAATGCACAGGATAGAAAAATAGAGTGGCATCACATTTCCTTTCTTAAACTTGTACCGTTGATCCATGAAAAATCATACGACCTGGGAATGACAACTAGGCTGACTCAGCTTTCTTCTTAACATATTGGTAGTCAAACCAATGAAATAACTCCATCTATACCTTTCCTTAACACGAACATGTGTCATCAACTCACTAACTCGTTATACATAACTCTCGAGCACCTTTCCGCAGTGAGCTAGTGATAACCACTGATCTTACTTTAATCATGTGGTAGATAATTGAAACAACCTTTAAGAACACAATGGTGGGTCCCTTGCTCGTTAACTCACTATACTTATTTATTGCACATCTCCTCATAGCAAGTTAACGAGCATCATCGATCTAGATTTGATCTTGAGGTCAGTAATTTACGACAACAGTGGTGGGCCACCACTTGCCAACTCACTATACATAACTTCCAAGCACTTCTTCATAGTGAGCTAATGATGGCCTTTGATCATGGCTTGATCTCATGATTAGAAATCTTTGTACTTTATACATGGGAAGTGGGTCCATGATACCGCTGTCGCTGAGCTGGCTCAACATGCTGGCACATATATATATATTTTGAAATCTCTTCATGACATCACATGTCTTGGGCCTCACTGAGTTTATGACTTTCAGGTGGGTCACTATGTTGCTACCAGCAAAAAAAACAACAATCTGGCTGGCGATATGGCGAGCTCTAACAAATCAAAGTTTTTTGGCTCAAAGATATTTCAACAGGATGCCACCATGTAATTTGATCTGCACAACTCAACCTTATCATGTCAGTCATTCGGGGCCCACCTTTGAGGATTTTCCAGTTACATTACCATTTTCTGAGAAATTGCTACATTGCTACTGACATAAAAACCACAAATTCGGCTAGTGATATGGCGAGTTTGGATAAGCACTTTAAAAACAACGCCCAAAAAAAGAAACTACAAAAGACAATAACCTGCAGAGGGACAAAAGTGAAACATGCAACATATCTTCCTCGAGATCCTCAAAATTACTTCTGATCTCAGACTTTGGAAAATTTGGGCATTTTCTATATCGCCACTAGCAAGTTGCAAGTGTTCTCAGTTAGCGACTTGGTGAATTGCTGAATAAAATTAAACTCCAGTGACACCACTTGCAAATATTTCCACGTGCCTTTCTTCTTGAAACTGACTAGTCTGGGACATAGTACATGGTCAATAGATCTTCCCGCCAACACATTTCATGGCACTGGACTCCACTTTTCAGTATCATACATAATTCTCTGATGGTTGCTACCTTGCTATGCGTAACATATGAGCATATTGCCACAGTGAACATGCGACAACCATAGATTCAAATTAGATTAGACAGCAAGATTAAAACCCCTTTCAAAAGACTTAACAACAGCAATCAAGTAGGTGGGAAAAGAATATTCGCTCCTTGTTTATTTTTTCTTTTAAAAAAAAAAAAAATTTTGCGCCATGAAAAACTTAAAAGGACAAACCTAAGGCTTTTTACAGATTTTTCAAAGGTATCAAAATATACTATGCCAAAACCTAAAGCCCTATGACTTATCAGAAACTTCTCATATGATTTTTTTTTATGATCCTAAAAAAATTTGATTCGCAAAAAATCAGACCAACATCTCTGATGTACTCATTAAAAGATACTTTGTCCTCAATTGAGGGATCATTTTTGTACAATTTAATGTGAATAGCACACAAATTGTATTGCACATTTATCTTCTAGATGTTGGGTATGTTGATTTGACATAATAAATTTCTTAGAGAAAATATAAACTTACTGACTGTAAACAACAGGTATGTTCTTAGAAAAAAAACCCATACTCATTGTAAACATCAGGTATGGACTTAATGCATATTTCATGAGTTGTGGTTCATAAAAACCCATACTCATCAGCTTGAATTGTTTGTTTAATACCCAATACATTGAGGTGACACTTACAATTTGAATTCATAACAACTATTTCTCATCAACTTAAATTGTTTGTTTAGTACCCATTGCATTGACGTGACACTTACAAGGTTGAAGTATTGCAACTTCCTAGAAGGTCTGCCTACTCAATTCGACGATGATCCAACTTTCCTTGATCCTTGGGAGAATGATGCAAGAGAATCAAGGTCAAGGTTGAAGGCATGAGAAGACATTAAGGTCTCAAGATAACCAACATGACCATGTTAGAATAGTTGATGTAATAAGACCCTGTGAAAGTCCTTTTTGATATGTTTGTAATCATTTTAGTTACATTTCAAAACATTAATAAACAAAAACCATATGTGTAGATATAAAAATTAATCACAACATGTCCAATTTATTTTTAGGTATATTTTTTTGTGAAGAAAGACTATGCCTAGCAATATGAACCCAGAACAAAATAATGAGACAATGGCTGCATTATGGGCTCAGTTTTGAAGAAAACTTGATAAATGTTATTGTCCTTGCAAAAAGTGTAAGGGCTTAAAGAATTGAAGAATTCTAATCACAAAAACCTAGAGTCATTGTAGGCAATATGGTCATGTTGAAGGGGGCTATGATTTCTATCCATTGCTGAAAGTGGATTTCCTACTGGAGGAACATGGAGGTCTGAATATCCAAGCTGAGGATAACACTCCCATGGAAGAAGATGATAATGTGCCAGAGGACATGATTGAAGAAGATGGTATTGAGGCAAGTGATGAAGAGGCTCACAATGATGGTACTAGTGAATTTGATAATAATGATGAAGATGGTCTTGATATACCTTTACTTGAGAAGGCACATAAGCCCTTATACGATCCCTCCCAAACAACTCTATTGTCGGCTATAGTGTTGTTGGTGAACTTAAAGGTTATGAATAGTATATCCAATGTAGCAATGTCACGTATGCTAATGTATGTCATTTTTGTCATCTTAAATGTTAGCATACAATTACTATTCATTATATTAACAATGCATATTTGTTGTTGTAGGTTGATTAGTGGGTTTTTGTTACCACCATCAAACATTTTGCCTCGTTTGTACCGAGAATTATTTAACATTATGGATCAGATTGGAATGAAGTATCAGACAATACATGCATGTCCCAATGATCACATTCTATATCATAAACAACATGAATTTGCAACATAATGACCTAATTGTCATGTTAGTAGATATCAGTCAGATCAAATAACAAAAAAAGTGCCTCACAAGGTTCTTCAGTACATTCCCATTATTCCACATCTTGAATGGTTATTCAGGTGCACTAGCTTGGCACAATTTATAGATTACTATGCATGCAATAGAAGTCAAGATGACATTATGTGAATGCCTGCCGATGGTTCTACATTTAAAGAGATAGAAGAAACATGGTCACACTTTAAAGAAGAACCTTGTAATTTGAAACTTTCATTGGTGGTGGACGGTGTCAATCCATATGGAGATATGAGATCTGTTTACTCAGTATGGCCTATTTTTGTTATTAACAATAACATTCCTCCTTGGATGTCCATAAAGAGGGAGCACATAATGTTGTCAATGATTGTGCCAGGTATTTTTTTATTTTATAGTTATCTAAATTAATTTATAAATAGTGCAAGAAAATGGTTATAATAATTACGTAATGTTTATGTTCATTCAATTGCTAGGTAAATACCAAGTTAAAGATATGAATGTGTATATTGAGCCCCTAATTGACGAGTTGTTGAAGTTATGGAATGCCATCACTATGAATGACATCTCTAGACTGATAGGACATCAACAATTTCAATTCCATACAATGCTTGTATGGACAATACATGATGCCCCTAGGCTAACTCATTTTTGCAGTATGCTATATTGTTAAGATTACATATTTTTGGTATGTTATAGTGGTTACACACTACTATCAAATGCTTAAGTTTCGCATGATCATTGTACATGATCCAATTATACATGATCTTTTAGGTCTTCAGACAAAAAGAAAATTTGCATGTCTAGTTTGTGGTTCGAAGATGAAATGTCATCATTCGAGAAGTTTAGGAAAGTAGGTGTTTGATGAGTTTAGACACTTTATCCACCATAATCATAAGTATCAAATTGCCGAAAAATATCTTTTCAATGAAAAAGAAGAGACATCATCAAGGCCACAAAGAATGACACCTCATTTATGGAAGTTGGAATACGATGGACTAAATCATCGAGGTAATGTCCAATTGGTCATCCGAAGTTTACAATTTGTATTTCAATATTGTCTTATATTTACTAATGTTGTAACTAATGCTCATGAAGGTCATCAAGGCATCAATGACCAACTTTCTAAAGGAATGAAAAGTTATCCTACTCAATTTAGTAGGTTACCATACTACAAGGATCTCCCAATCGCGCATTTGTTTGATGCTATGCATATTGGAAAGAATGTAACAGAGACACTATGGAAAATGTTGGATGGAAGGCATGATAGAGAACAAATTGCTAAAATTTGTACTAACATTCATGAATCTAATCATGCACTAAAATTTTTCATTGAATCAAATAGGAATGGAGACCGCATAAATACAAGTTCCCTTCCTTGGTTATTAACAGAGCAACAAAGTGATGCATTAAAAGAAGTCATAAAAAAATAAAATTTCCAATAGGATTTGCTGCAAATATAAGCACTCTTCTATCAAAGAAAGGTGATTTTGGGCCAGGGTTGAAGACACATAATTGGCATACCTTCCTCAAGGTAAGTCATGTTTTTTATTTATAGTATATTTGTAAGATTGAATGTAGTACTAGTTGCATTATTTAATAATAAATTTAAATGATCATTTTTTAATGATTGCAGTTTGTCCTACCTCTATCCCTTCCACAACAGTTTGACAACAAGTATTAAACAAGTTATATATGATCTTGAAAAATACATGAGGTTATAAGAGTGTTTTTTCTTAGATTTGTAGCTTTTTATTTGAAATCTATTGTATAATTTTGTTTTAAATCTCCTCTATGTGTTTTTGCGTGTTGAATCTCTTTTAGGTGGTTATCATCTAAAGAAATTGATAAAAAAGATATAAAATATTAGAAGAGAAAAATTCCATAGCTTATGTGTGAAATGAAAAAGTGTTTACCTCCAACATTTTTCAATGCTCAAGAACACTACCTCATTCATCAAGTTGAGGAGATTGAATTGTGTGGACCTATACAAGCTAGATCAATGTGAATGGTTGAGAGGCACTTGAAATTTATGAAGGGCATGGTTCAACAAAGAGCACATCTTGAGGGTTCTATGATAGAGGGATATATGATATACCAGACCATGGTGTATATCAGTGAATATCTTTCAAAATTTGCAGCATGTATCCATGTAGATCACATTTGGGATCCTAACTTTAATGACAAATTAAAAGGGGAGTACCTGACAGGGAAAGGTAGATTGAGGAGGGTGATAGGTAATTATAAGTTTTTTTTTGTAATTTAACAATTCTTATCCATCATCAATATATATAACTTGTTTCTAACTGGTGTAATTGTCTTCTTTAGAGTTGGTCGTGAGTGGGATGCACTACACTTGTACATTGCAAACAATCTTGATTGGATGATAGTGTGTATTGAACAGTCTCAAGAAAATGGTCACTCATTAAGATGGGATGGCTTTGCATCATTGGTTAAAGAAGCTCATCATAATGGAGATCCCAATGTTACACCAGTGGTACTTGATCTAATATATGACTTAAGAGATACAAAGTTATGCATAAGATTACTAATCATGAGACATAAGTTTAATATCAACTCACAGATCAATGAGAAGATTCTTGACATGTTTGAATAATTTTAGGTCAAACACCACAAAGCTATGTACTACCATGGCTATAAATTCTGCACAAAAAGTTAGATGAAATGAAGAAAATGTGTGATTCTGGGATAAGTATTATCTTCGTGATCACCAATATTTCATCTAGAACTGACATACATCCTCAACAATCTGAAAATTGATACGATGGAATTTTGGATGATATACTTGAGTGCGACTTTGATTCATTCAAAATAGTTTTATTTTTCGTCAAATGGTTTAGGTTATGACTGGATCAAAATGATCTTGATAGGACTGTTATTGAACACAATAGTGGATTTACTATGATTACTACAAGGTCATTTGAGCCATTTGGAGATGAGCTCTATGTTCTTCCAAGTCAATGCGAGCAAGTGTTTTACTTTGGTGTTCCAGAAAAACCAGGTTGGTCATTTATTGTTAGACATGACCCAAGAGGAAGGCTAGTAAAGTATAATGTGATTGAAGAAGAAGATATTGAAGAAGCCTAAGAGGAAGTAAATGATTATTAGGAAAGACAATTACCTAGTGATGAAGAAGAAGAAGATGGTGATGATTTTGGTCATGCTAATGATAATGACAATAATGATGATGATGATTTTGATGATGATCATGATCATGGTGATGAAGATGGTGATGATCATGGAAATGATGGTCATGATGATGATAGTGATCAAGAGGATGATGATGGTGATGAAGATGGTGGTGGTGATGACGATGATCAAAGTGACAAGTTCAATGATGATGATCATGATGACATGGATGAAGATCATGATAATCAATGAAATCTTCAGATATGATCAATGTCAACTATGATAGGGTCTTGTATGACCAAATATTTCTTTCCAAACCATATGTGCACATATAAACATTAAGTAGAACATGTCAAATATTTTTTTAGATATAAAAATTAGTTACACTAAATTTTTAACTTAAGACAAATGATTTACATATACAATCTACTTTATTATTAATATTTTTTTGGGTAAGTCTATTACTTTAAATTCATTGCTGATTTCTAAGACTTACTAATTTTTTTCATAGGGCGATATAGATGCACCATCTCAGACACCTTCAATAGAGGTAAATATTAATTATTGTAAATTTTAATGTTAATATAGAAACAAATGTCCTATTATTATGTTCTTTTCTTTATGGCTTTGGAGTTACTTTGATGAAAGTATATGAATATTTGATGTCACAAATGATAGGAAAAAGCTACAATGATCGCTGATCAAATGCAATCTGAAATACATGCATCATATCTACATGACATTGGCCTTAGTATTGACCCCTTATTCATCAACCAACAAATTACGCAGAGATACATTGATGAGCTTGTTAGAATTATCATCAAGGGTGATAGAAGTGAGGAGAAAGAGGCACTGAGAATAGAATTGGACCGCAGAATCCAATCTTTGAAAGTAAGCAGTAATAGAAGTTCAATAGATATTAATCTTTTATAGCATCTTATGAATCATGATCTCTAATTTTATGTGTTCTTATATAGACATATGTGCCAATTATGAGGTCACATGGTGAATATGGTCAGGATTGTTGCGCAGTACCTTTGTGTAAGTAACACTTTGTTTATTTTGATCAACATTATAACACTTACCTTTTTTTTGTGGATGTTTCTCGCTAGTATCCTATTTGATATTTATCCATTGAAAATATCTTTACTAACAATATTCTATTCTTCAACTCATGATGAAGTGCAGACTCCTTCTTCAGTTGGCAGTCCACTATTGTTTGCTGCATTGTCTACAACAAGGACCATGCAAACATCATCGTTTATGCCCAGTAGAACTGGTAAAACCTTGTTTTTCTATATTTTGTAATGTGTTATATTTTGTAATGCCTTTCTACAAGTTGATGAACAACAAAGTAGCATATTAGTGCTTAAATTATGTCTACAGAAGCTTGCATATACATAAACACATGCATACACACACCATACATACATACATACATACATACATACATACATACATACATACATACATACATACATACATACATACATACATACATACATATATATATATATATATATATATATATATATATATATATATATAGCCACACATAGAGAGACATGGACATAGGCAGGGAGGTAGACCAATAGAGGGCAGTACTAAAGTTGTCATTTAATTGTATGATATTTTAGTTGATAGAGGAATAGAGAGTAGTACTACTGAAGCTGTTCCATTTCCTGGAGCAGTTCGTGTGATTAGTACTAGTTCGTATGGAGAGATATTGTTGCTGAATAAGAAAACTATATTTCCATTAAGAGAACGAAAGATTTTAGGTGCTTTAAAATTGATATTATTTAAAGTGTAAATTTAGTTTACTTTTACATTACTCATTTTGGACTGATAAATCCTTTATGTTTTTGTAGGTAATAATGCCTTCTTTGAACATCTTTTTCATATGACATTGAGACTATTTGGACCCACCATACGTAAAAGGTATGCAATTTCATATCATTGCTACATAATTTTTGTTTTCTTCTATTTATTGTAATATATTAAAGTTATTAATCCAACAATCTATTTGTTTTTAAAAAGGTGGAATTTACAAGTTGTGGAATTAAAAAATCAACTAATTGCATCCATTGAGGAGAAATTTGGGAAAAAGATTTTTGACACTGGCCTACTTCTGAAAAGAGCAGCAAAGCATATAAAGACTATGAGGGATCAATATAGAAGGGCTCTTAAGGATAACCCAAAGTACGACTGTCCTCCTATGATTCCACTCATGGAGTGAAATGAAATAATAGAAGATGCAAAGGAGAAAAGGCTATGTGAAGATAGAGATAATGAATTAGCATAGGGCAAAAAGAGTTATGTCATTATAGTGTTAAGTACATTGTAATCATGCACTAATTATTGATATTTGTAAATATATAATCTAAGATTATTGAAATTGTTCATAGATTGTAGGACACACCCGTGGCTACAAAAGCAAGAATAGAAAGGGTTGGCCAACACAAACTTGGCTCTGGTGGCTATATGAATCTGCAGTCTCGAGTTGTAAGTAGAGCAATAAATTTTTTAATTTTTTTTAATGAAACCATACATGGAAGACTGATGTTATCAAGAAAAAAACACAAGGCATAGATTTCAATGTGGAGGTCACAGATGAAGATAGAAAAATTTCCTTGAAGGAAGGATATAAAGTTGCGGTTGCACACCTACGTGAAGAATCTGTAAGCCTTGCCCAACAATCTAGTGCACCAAATGATATCTCACAGGTAAATTGGTCAGATGAAAAGTAAATGAAATTAAATAGTTGAGAAGATTCTTTTTTGTATTAGTTTTAAATGTAAATTGACTACATAACAATGTGCATAACATTTTACTACAACCTTCATATCCTACCATAGAACCTGCTCCTGATGAAGGCCATAATGTGCATTATAGTGGTGGAGGTATTAATTTACTATTGGAAATTAATTATGCAATTATGAATATAATTTAACATCTTCAATTGGAATTTGATGTGTATCCTTTTTTTTAATATTTCAGAGCATGTTGAACATCATGCTGAAGTAGTGGACCATGTTCCAAGTGTTCAACATGTTGATGCGGTGGTAGATCAAAATGTTAATGTAGATGATGTGGCATTGTTAGGTAAGAAAAATGCATTTTATGTTGTACTCATACTTAATTACAAACTTGTAACAGTTAGAAAAAGAAAAAGATTATGCCAATTTATCACATTCACTTGTTCTTGCAACAGAGCCCCCTTTAGTGTAGCAAACTCCTACTCCTCCAAAAAGAAGCAGCCATCGTAGAGGAGAATGGAGCAGATATGGATGCTCCTATGAGTTCTTTTCTTAAGAGAGCTCAGAAAAACGAAAAAAAGAAATGATGTTTTAAAAATCTTCTTTGATAAACCTTGTTGGATAATGAAAGAACTTTGTTTTAAGTAATTTTGTATGAATGATGCTTATTAATAGCAATTTTTAGTTTATGTTAATGAATATTGTTATATGTTAATGAAGTTTTGATTAGTATTGTGTATTAATGAATTTTATATCATATTAATGAATGTTATGTGATTGTATTGATTGAAAGTTATAGTTCATAAATGGATGAATGAATGAATGAAGTATGTAATTAAATGATAATGGGTACTTTAGATTGGTGTTAGGGGGAGGGGGGTGAGGCTAGATGAGCTTCCACCTTCATGTGGTTGGCCTTGTTAAGTAGAGAATATTATAGTATTCTTGAAACCAAGTGAAGCTCAAATTTGTTAAGTCTTCAAACACACATCCCAATTCTCTTTAACAAGACTGAAGTTTTTTCACTTCTAATAGTATCATTGCAGTCATCTTTTGGTTCCTTGAAAATATAGTTCTTACTTAGTTTAAATTCCAATTATTAGATATTTATCCACATTGGAGCTAGTTTGGAATATAAACTTGCATATTTTATTATATATATTTAGTCAACTGAAAGCAATGTAGAAAGCATTCACATAGTTGATGTCTAACAAAAGAAGACAAGATGCATATACTATTTAGCATGGAAATCCTTGTAGGTGAATTGTGTGTGTATGTACACACACACACACACACACATATATGTATGTATGTATATAACTTCAAAAAAATGTGTAGACTCAATTAGCAAGAGACACCAACCTCAAATCCTGCAATGCAGAAGGAACTGACCTTTGAAATGTATAGTGTTTATAATGTAGGTAGATTTTCCTTAGATCTCCTTCAAGGTCTTCAAAAAATCTACCTTGTACTTATGAATAATCCACCAAGATTTGAAATAGTGCTTTTCAATAAATCCTCTAAACTTGGAATATAACTCCATAAAAATTCTACCTTGGATCTGCCCATCATATTCAAAATAAGCCTTCACATGTTTGTTCACTTAGGTCTGATTTACGTCTTCCACAAATTTGGCTTACAATTATGCTCTTGAATCTCTTAAAATCTTCTTTTTATTCAAATGATATTTAATGAATTGATTGATACAAATTTCCTCATACTTGAATCCAAATATCATTATCATTGTCAAACATAACACAGACATAAAATCATTTTGGTTATTCGCTTGTTATACAAGTTAGTCTTATCTTTTTGGTTTTCACAAGTTATGCACTTATGCATCTTTGGGATATCCACAAGCTATTAGAGATGTTTGGATGGTTCATGTCCTTATTTTTTTAATGTTTTTTGTAGGGTTTTTTCCGTGAAGTCTAAGGACATACATGTTGGATGTTTGTGATAGACACGTCCACCTATAAGAAAAGTATCAAATGTTGAAAAAATGCAAAGAAAAGCTTGTAAGGGTTTTAGGTGTCTTTAGGCCTAGTACAACTTGTAAGTGTTTTAGGTGTCTTTGGAAGGGTTAGTGAAGTTATAAAACCTTTGAAAAGGTTAGTGAAATATATTAAAGGCATATATGATTGTAAGTTGTCGAAGTTGACACTTTGTGTCAAATTAGACAATAAATTTTAGTTTATAACTAACTGGTAATAGTCAGATAGTTAGACAACAGTGGTTGTTTATTGTTGTTTGGTTATTTAGAAGGGATTTGTCAAGTGTTTGGGGGAGAAGTAGAGTTGGGGTGGTGAGACAAGGCATCGTGAAAATTTTTTAATCAATAAAATAATCATGTTCTTTGCAATTTAGTATCTGTCCCATGGAATAGTGAGTTCCTATGATGTATCAAATGCATTTTGACTAATATTTAATGTGAGAAAATTTTATTATTTTTGTTATCTTTTCCATGCATTCTTTTAATTTTCATTGTGGTTTGAGTAAGGAATAATAGACTGGTGCATTCAAACTAGTTACTGGTTAGGCACAGTCAACTGTACTTATTTTGAAGTTTCCAATGTAGATTCTCTCCTACCACCTGTAGTCACTGTTATTGGTGGGAGACAATGAGGTTGTGATAATTTATTTGTACTATATTAACCAAATTTAGGAGAGTGGGAAAACTTGGTGTAAGTGTAGTGTTGGATGGTAATTGCTAATGGAGGTTTAGCCTGGATTAGACACCAGTCTAATAGACAGTGGATCGTTTCATGTTTGAAGATGTTTGGGGGGTGAATCCTTCATGTTTGGGGGGTGTCTTTGTTACCAAAAATGAGACAGTAGAGCACTACTAGTGTTATGATGGGAAAAATATGTCTTTCATTGTGATATACTATTTCTAAGTCATCTGTGTTGTTTCTTGCTATTGTCAAGCAGTCTTTGTTTTCCTTGAGACCATGAACAAAATTATCTACCATTTTTGCTAATGATAAACTTTTGACTTGAACAATGATAAATTTTAGTATTAATCATTATAGTGGAACAAATTTTGACTTATTCAAAAATTTTAGGTTAAGGTGTTGGAATTGATAGTGAACCCCAAGCTCCTAGAAATCACTTGGAATCAAAATGCATGTTACATCTGTGTCTGAGAGAGAATATGATCCAAACAACATGCCTACTTTGGTGATTTGGCTATTATAGCAGCACTACAAAGTGTCTTATAGTGTTTCTCATTTTCTTAAATAATAGGCAATTAGTTCATGATTTCATCATATCTTATAGTGGAACAACTCCAAGAATCTTGGGTAAATTGCTTGCTATAAGACTTTCTTGTATAAGACATTCAATAATGTGGGCTAAGTGGTGGGCACAAAGAGGAACAAGAAAGGATATCTACAAGTGCATGGTGCAGTAGAATTCAAAAATGAAATTGAAGTGCTCTCATATATTCATTATAAGAATCTAGTCAGGCAAATTGGCTTTCATCTCCATTCATGATGGAACTTACAATGATGCATATCCACAACAATCTTTAACTTCCAGTAAACAAGTTAAACCTAAAGATAAGCTGTTTGAAGACCTGGTTGACTTTGCCAAGGCAAAAAGTAAAGCTTCACCCAGTAAAAATGAAAGTTTTTAAAAATTAGAGGTTGTTCTCTGGGATGGTTTGTACTACATATCTTCAGGTAGCTTGCTACAAGTGATGGTTTAGGTGTAGCATCAATTTTATTGAAGCCACTGTATAGTCTTTTGTTCAATTGAGGTTTAGTATTCATTATGTGTTATATTATTCCTAGTGCACTACAATTTAATTTATTTCTTGTTACTTTTTTTTTTTTCTGATATGAAATCCTTTTGAAGATTTGTATATTGAAACAAACTTATATTCTTACCTAGAAGGTAAACGAGTTTAGTAACAGTGCCAAAAGATCCATATATATATATATTGTAATGTATTGTTGAAGCTTCTTCTATTTCAGATCTCAAGTAGTGTGTGAGCTGTTGGTGTTTCAAACTCCTGAAACTATCAAGCAACAAAATGCTTAATATCACAGTGAAATGACTCACACAATCTAGGGATTAGCCAATTCCCAATATCAACTATATGAATGAATCACTATAACCCAACTTCAACAAAACCGAATCATGGTTTCCTACTCTTTTGGCTCTGGTAAACCAAGGCGGGTATACCTAGGGATAATTCTAATGAAACTGTGTATGAAATTATCTTAGTTTCATTCTGATTCTCATCTGTTATCCTCACACACATAAATAGCTCACTTTAGTTCTTCAATGCTCTAAAACTTATACACATCCCTTATCAACAGATCTGGTCATAATTCTCCTAAAATTTACAAATATTCCTGGAAATAGCAGCTACCTAAGACTCATGAATTAGATATAAATGAGTTGAGACCAGCATTTATAAGTCTTGAACAGAATTGAAAATAATTTTTATTTTGTAAGATGATTTTAAATGTAGCAGCGGAATTCATCCTTGTTTACTTCTAATTTATAGGACCAGTGCCTTATCCATTGGGCAAGAAATTGACTATTGGTGAGAGATCTAATTCAAATAACTTGTATAAGAATTAATCAACTGCAATCACCTATCTCCATTCTTATGCAATATCCCTTTTATGAACTCATAAACCCTACTGATTTACTGGAGCATTTATATAATTGCTTGAATTAAAAGCAACAATAAAACCAGCATACAACCCATCCAGACTGCATTCAGCGAAATAAACCTTATTTAAATGACTTCAAAGTAAACAAACCCATAAACTAGAGATAAAAATTGATGACACAGATATAGTGCAAATACCCCTTTGTATTATCCTTTTCAAATGACTAATACAATAACTGATAGAAAACTAATTGAATGCCTAGAATAGATTGCCATTTCTATCATTTCAATTTGCTTATCAGAAAGTACAATGGAAGAAAACTCAAAACCTTTGCATACTATTGGATTGACTGAATATGTACTCTTCTTGAAAGAAACAAAAAATTGCACAAGTCTCAAACCATCACAATGCCTTGAAATTTCATTTATATAGCATGAGTTGCAACAAGCAAAGGGCAATTGTGATCTGACAAGTGTCCAAGGAACAAAGCATCATACAAAAGAAAAAAACAATCACAACAAAATGCTAGGCATATCAAATATTCCTTCAGGTAGGCCCATTCCAGTTTTTGTTGTGAATCATCAACTTCTAATTTGTCTCTCATTATTTTGGCTCCTCAGAATACGTGGCTACCAAGCTGGCCAAAGAAGGATGATCTTGTGATACCTCAAAATCAGTTTTCTCCTATGGGTTCTCATTGCTTTCACCCTGAGCAAGCATTATTACCTTTTCCCCTTCTTTTTTCAGTTTTGGTGCAGAGGTGTCAATAACCTACACCTTGCCTTCTTGTTTCTCATCATCATCTGAACTATCCTCCTCTAACTGCTGGTCCAATAGAAGATCTGCCATCCAAGTGTCAAATTGTATATCATCTAGCCAGCTGAATTGTAGGATATCATTTTGCTTTTTTAAAATATAACTAGCCTCTTTTTCAAAATCAACAAATTCTTGCTTCAAAGAATAAAAAAATAATTGGACTTTAACCATTTCCTCTATCGTGGTGGCCCACCAGGCATGCCCTTTTTCATCAATAACTTTATTTATCCTTGTGCAGAAAAGGTCATCCAATTCTTTACTCCACTATTCCTTATTTTTCAATTTCTTCTTTCTATCCAAGGCACAAGGAAATAGATCAATTTTTTTATTCTTGTACTTATTCAAATAAGAAACAATTTTTAGTTGCAGAGCAACTCTCTTGTTATCAAAATCTAACAGGTCATTAGCAATATCATACAATTTTTCAACATGGTCATTGGAAGACTTTATAACTAAATAACATAGAAGGGTGATTTCCTTTTCCCTTCTTCCCCATTTATTAACAATAGGCTTCAGGGTATCATCATGAGTTTTCAATTCTTCCCATATATCTATTACTTTTACCAACTGATCAAAGAATAAGGGCCACTCAATTTTTTCCACTAAATACATTAGAGCCTTTCTAAGCTTATCCTAATATTGCATATTTAACTCTACATGTAAGGCCCATAGTTTGCTCTTCTCTTCTTCAAATTCCCCAGCTGTATAATATTCAGGCCTTTGAGGCGTGTCTGGTATCTCTATAAGGGGGGTGGATTTAAAAGGTTCCACTGGAGGACGGGGTATGTTATTCTTGGCCTTGTGGATTTCCCCATTGCCTCGTTTTCAAGTTCAATTCTCCTTTTTACCTCCCTATTATAGGCCTCAAGAAGTGTTTCATATTTATTCTGTAACTCAGACATAACCTATTCCTCCTTCTTAGAAGTGGCCAACACAAACTTAGAAGAATCCACATTCTAATATGCTGCTTGTACATGTGAAGTGTCAGCAACCCTTCTTACAAGTATATTTCCCATCAACCCAGACTCATCTGATTGTGATGGTGTGGCTCTAGATCCCTTTCTCAATGACCAACTGACCAATGTAGCTTGATCTTCAATGAATGAAGTGCCTTGGAAGTCTCTTCTATTTGGGTCTTGCAACTCCAATCTACTTGAAATAGAATTGAAAATTAATGCATCTGCAATATCCCAATTGGGCAATAATAAAATGTTAGATGCCTTTATCATTTTCCTCCCCTCCTTAGGGCTTATATTTTGCAATTCCTTCATCATTTCTTCTTTAATTTGGTTTTGCATGGAAGTTTCATCCATTTTTGGATGCTCTATTTTCATCTTTTTACATTTCTCCTCAAAAATTTTCATGTTTGTCCTCCATGCAAATTGTTGAAAAGCCCTTGATTTCACAAAACTGTCATCAGTAAAAAATTGATGACTTGCCTTCTCTAATATAGAGTCCAACTCTCTACCTCTATAATTAGCTATTGTTAGATCCAAACTTGGGAGAGGAAGTTCTGGAGGGTTACCCTCATCTAATTCTACTTGAGTAATAAAAATATCTCCCTGTGATCCCATTTGTTCAACCTATTCACCAGTGAGCTGCTCTTCTCCAATCCTCAAAGGGGACTGGATGGGTGAATATTCCTCATCTTGAGGCCTTTCTTCTATCATTACCTTTTGCCTCTTAGGACTAGGCTCTTTAGGTCTCTCCTCTTGGGCTATACTGGTAGATCCTATTATTTGTTTGCCCTTGTCTATAGGAACCCTTTTATTCTAAATTATAGTATATCCGAGCCTCTTTTGTACAATTATTTTATCAGTTCTCACATTTGGAGTGAAAGCCAATCTCCTCATGACCTCTCTGGCCTTATTAGGATATGAATCAATAAAAAAATATTTCTTTTCATTCATGACCTCCATTATTTCAGGGAAGGTATTCATGAGCTTACTTATTTTGTCAGCCTCTGTAATAGCATTATCCAAAGGATCATATTTATTATCAAAACAATGAATGAATTCTAAGACCTAGGAATAAACTCTCCATTTTTCTTTTTTAGTTTCCTACTTCTGCAATGAGAATTCATTCCTTATAATATCCTCTGCATAATAAGAATCGTGCTTGATGGGTCCCAACTTGATTCTATGCCTCAACATCTGATTGAAAAATCCCTTAGAACCACAAAAACAGGGATGAGAGACAACCATCATATACTGCTCCAAAATTTTATGCAAAAATATCCATCCCCCTTTTGTAATCACAAACTGATGGGCCACTATGTAGGTAGGGAAAATTGACCCTAATTTCCTTTTCAACAAAAAAGCATTTCTTCCACTCCCCCTAACTGCCATAAAACTTCAGCCATTACCAACTTCAAAGGAACTTGGTAAGGCAAAACATGAAGGTTCCCCTTGAAATCATAGATTCTAAAAATAGTAGAAACAGGGTAGGGGATGATATCTCCCCAATTATGTGAAACTTTCAAGTCATGGAGGTTATCCATAGGCCTGATGAGACTCATTAGTACCCTAGGGATTTTGGGATTGTCACTCAATATGAGGCATCTCAATTTAGCAGCAAAATATCTATCAAATCTGACAAAACTAGCATTACTTGCATCCCAGGTCATATCTGTACTCCACAACTAGACTGACAGTATTTCCCCATTCTCCTCTCTGTTTAGTTCCATCTCATTACTAAAATATGTCACTCCTTTGAACAAAAACATATGCATTAATAGAGAGTAGTGACCAAAATTTTTTTCCACCTTACCCTTCGCTATCCCAACTAAACCAATGTGAATTTCTTCAGCCAAAAAGGAAGAAAAATCAAAAATAACATCTACACCAAAGGAAGAAATTTGAACCATCATGTACATGAAACCAATGGGCATAAATTCTTGCTCATCTTCACCAAAAACTCGGCATAAGGTTCTATATATCTCTATAGCCTGGGAAGTGAAAAGACTCTTCTTAAAAGGCTCTCTAGAGGCTATAGTAATTACTGGCAAAGTTCCTATTGTACCAATATGTGCCCTTAGTGCACCTCCTTTGATTACATCCTTCTTTTCTTTATATTCATTCTCTAATTCTAGCAGATTGATTTGCACATGGTAGTCTGATAATGGTTCCAGGTGAAAAAACTCTCTAATTTCTTCAGGAGTAATCGAGACCAGAGGCACACCATCTTTTCTTCTTACAACCCTAATGGCTTGGTCATAATTCTTAGCAATGGCTTCAAGAAAATCATAATCCATGAAAACACTTGGGACTACT
Organism: Cupressus sempervirens; assembly: GCA_028749045.1. Taxonomy (NCBI): domain Eukaryota; kingdom Viridiplantae; phylum Streptophyta; class Pinopsida; order Cupressales; family Cupressaceae; genus Cupressus; species Cupressus sempervirens. The sequence continues at coordinate 285,294,401 of CM053793.1, read as the reverse complement.
AACTTTCCCAAATCAAAATTCTAGACATTAGCATGTGGGGCAAACACCTTTCTTTCTAAAAACCAGTTTTTAAACAAGATAAGGCTAGTTTGAGTAGTTGTTGCATCCCTAACCCAGTTTCCCTTGTCATATAGGACATCACCAATTTTAAGCCTAGGGTTTAAGGAAATTAACTTTTTAACTTGTGCAGGCTGTGCAGTAGATTCTAGGAGTAATTCTAATAAATCATTGTGGACATTCCTATCCATATAATTAATTTTCCCAGAGAATGGTTTCTTAGGAGGCATTTTGACAATATTGAGAGAATTGTAATGCCATAGAGGTTATAATATGAGTACTTACTTGACTTGCTGAACTTGTTCTTCTCTAAACTTCTAAAATTTCTCTCAAATGACAGAAGAATAGTTTCATGTCTTTACCAGGCTTAACACGACACAATCAATCAGGCTCTTGTGCTCAGAAAATTTGCAATCTCTATTCACGTGGGACTAGAATTAATGAAAATCTTTGTGTTATACTATATTTCTACCACACGTGAAGCTTTTACTTATCATAAATGTGTCAAACAAAAAAATAGAGTGGTGTCGCATTTCCTTTTTTAAACTTGCGATGTTGATCCATGAAAAATCCTACGATTTGGGAATGACAACTAAGCTGACTCAGCTTTCTTCTTAACACATTGGTAGTCAAGCCAATAAAAAATCTCCACCTTTACCTTTCCTTCAAGGTTGGTGCTTCAAACTAGGCCCATGGATGACTACAGACACATGTCATCAACTCACTAACTTGTTATACATAATTCTCGAGCACCTTTCCACAGTGAGCTAGCGATGATCACTGATCTTACTTTAATTGTTTGGTAGACAATTGAAACAACCTTTAAGAACACGATGGTGGGTCCATTGATCATTAACTTGCTATACCTAATTTTTGCACATCTCTTTATAGCGAGTCAACGAGCATCATCGATCTAGACTTGATCGTGTGGACAACAATTTTACTTCAACAGTGGTGGGCCACACTCGCTAACTTGCTATACTTAACTTTTGAGCACTTCTTCATAGTGAGTCAATGCCACCCTTTGATCCCAACTCGATCTCATGATAAAAAATCTTCGTACCTAGTACACGGGAAGTGGGTCCATGATATATCTATCACTAAGCTAGCTCAACACGCTGGCACATATATATATTTTCTAATCTCTACATGAAATCACATGTCTTGGGCCTTACTGTGTTTGTGACTTTTAGGTGGGTCGCTATATCACTACCAACATAAAAACCAACAATTCGGTTAGCGATATGGTGAGTTCCAACTAATCAAAATAAGTGTGCAAATTTGTGCATTAATTTAGTCCATTCTCTTTGTAATGTTTCATATTTTAGTATCATTTTTTTTTATAAATTATAATAAATATTTAGCATCTAAGATAAAATTAATTCAATTAAATAATGAGAATATGCAATAATTAGTATTGTAATGATAAAAATAATTTTTAATTTATCTTTATATTAATTTGAGCTACTCATTTTTTATTATGTGAATCGTTATAAATGCTATAATTTGTGTGTTTTATTTTTTTGTAAATTGATTAATTATATATATTTATTATATATATAAACATGCATGTTATCTTAGTTTAATTTATTTTCTTATATTATTTGAATATTAAATCAATTAAAATAATCTCTATTAGTAATCTGATATACGGTTCCTTACTCCTAACATTTTCTACTAACCATTCCTAAACTATACTATAACTATCCCTTACATCTTGCTTTACTTCCTACCACCCCTTATCTAATTTTACCACTAATTCCCTATCCACTAGCCATTAACCCTTATATCCTTTAAAAAATAACAATATTTAAGCCAAATCTTTTATTTTCTACATTTTACTTTACTTATACATCTCCCCATACAAATAACATTAATCCACTTAACATCCCTATAATCCCAACCTGATGCCAACCTTCCTAGAATTGATCTGACATGGGGTCAAGTGAATCATTACTTTTTTTGTTTTGTGTTTGATGAAATTGACTTACTGTAGGGAGGTTTGTCAATAAATATATGATAATATTAAGTCCCATAAAATACTTGAAAACTTCATCCTTAAAATCATTCACTACACATCCATCTCACAATCTATGCATGTAAAATAAAATACCAAATTAAGCATAACTATTCATAGCTTGAAAGTAAATAAAAATTCACACATATGAAACAAGATATGATTACCCAAAAACTCTCTAATGAGAAGGTAAAACTGGGGTGGGGATGACACCCATACATCTTCACTACTACATTTATAAAGTATATCTAATGAATGTTACAATGTTTGATCATGAAATATGATCTACCCTATTAAAGGTATGCCCTGTTAAAGGCTTAAAAAGCCTATTACATCTTACCCTATTAAAGGATTTCATGACCCTATTAGAAGTGTGCCTAGTAAGAGGACTTCAACTTACAATGAAGTAAGCACCCTATTCAAGGATTTATCTCAGCATGTTAGGACTACTTTGTTAAGAGATTTAAATGATTCACCTATTAAAATGTCTCAACAATGATCCTTTGTTAGCACTCTACTACTTGATGTTAGATCACCTCTTTTCATGTATTCTTGATCCTTCTTTGATTAGATGTATCTCTTCTATCCTCTAACTCCTTTACTATGTTCTCCTCTAACATATTCTATAATTCATGTCTCTAGATCACAATTCCTTAGTCACACCTTGATTCTCTTTTTGCATGCACAAAATTTTGTCTCTACTCATCTCCTTACTTACATTATATATTAGGGTTCACCCTCCTTATGAAGATCTTGGTGACTTAAGGTTAGGTATGAATCAATGATTGTGATTCACCTATTGCTTAATCCTTCTCTTTTTTCTAATTGGTTGCGTGTGTTGCATTGGGATAATCAATCAAGATTCATTGTTATCATCTAGGATCTAAAAATATATCCTTAATTTGGTTCCAAAATAATTTACATAGGAGTTTGTGCCATTACAAACAACTATGTCAAAACTGTATAAGTCGACACTAGAAGTCCTTGATGCTCAACATCAACTACAACTTCAATGCCATAACTCAACATCTGAATAACTCAACATCCTTTGATTACTCAGCTCTTGAATCACTCGACATCATCTATCTACTCGACACTTGAGTGGATTGGCACCAATTGTTTACTCAACATACACTAAGAATCTCACTTGATATGCACTATTTGACATGTTATGCTCCAAATGTATTACTTGTTTGACATGAACTAATCTTGTAAATGACTTAAGTGTATAAACAGTCATATGTCAAAACCAATTTGAGATTAACAATCTCCCCCTTTGACATGAGTAGAAAAAACACTTGGTCATGCATGAATATCTTTAACTTATAAGCATAACTTAGATAATCACCATCTTTACTCAGTATAATACAAAATTTCAAAATTTCAAAATTTTGCAAAACTTGACTTTACTATCATACCTCAAAATATTATAAATCCCCTTGAGTTGATTATTATATCTTGAATCTTGAATCAATACTATTGCTAAGTAAATATGCATATGTTATACTTTGTTTATGTCTTTGACTCCCCCTTTATTTTGTCTCCCCCAAAACTATATCTATTCATCACTTGGAGTCAATGTCACTAAAAGACTTATTATGCTCCCCCTTTCTTATTTCTCCTCCTATATTATTACTCCCCCCTTTTGACACTTATGTCAAAGGGTTATACCTGAATAGTGTGTTTATCCAAAAAAGATTTATGGATCTCAAGTATTAGTTTCAAAGCTACATCCCAATTATCACAACCTACCTCCAATGATTTGATTTGGATGGCCAAATTGGCAACAAGATAAACTAAGCCTTTTAGTATAGAAAGATGGGGATCTTTTTGCATTAGTGTCTCTACAAAGGCTAGCTCCTTGTGAAGTATTTCCATGTGTGGGGTCAACATGGATTGGATGCTAATCAGTGTGGCCCAAATATTTTCTTCTTGAGCATGCACTAGGTCAATCAATTGACCTTGGGAATTCATCAAATTATTGAAGTGCTTCTAACTCTAAGCTAGAGAATTGGGTAGAGTAATACCTGTTAGCTTCATTTTTGCCTCCAAATTGTCAATATGGCACTGTACTTCTTGTGTGGACAAATTTGTATTACACAAATTGGTGTAAAGTAAGAAAATATTCTCTAAGATTTTATTTACACTTTTAGTCATGGTTGCTAACTCAACCAAGACTAAAAGTGTAATAGAACTTGATACCTTGTCATTTACCTTTCCTCAAAATTTTCTCTTAGACCATTCAAGTAGTTTGACATTTGAATCTAGGTCTAAATCATTGATGTGTTCTACAATGAATACCAAATGTTCCATGATAGGCTTGTCTTCTTCAGGTGCTGGCAGGCTGAATGCATCAATAAATATATTCTTGATGTCTTGTAATGCTTGCTTCTACCTATGCTCCCTTCTAAGTAGCTCTTGATGTTTTTTCCTTGCAAGTGCATCTTGTAGTATGCCCATTTGTTCAATTGTGATTGTTGCAAGGTCAATCTTTCATAGGAAAATCACTTCATCCAAGTTGACATCAATAAATGATGTAACCTTACCTACCTTGGATGTACTAGACCTTGGTGATTATAATGGTGTCACTTCTATACTCGACCTTTGAAGTGCTTGACTTGGAAGAGTAGTAGTTGATGGTAAGGTAACCGGTGTTTTTATTGACAATTTCTCCTGAGGCTTATTAGAAACAATAGTCCACCAAGATAACTGGCGGGGGGGGAGGGGGGGTTGGGGGGGGGGGGGGGGTGCATGGATTAGTTATCCAATAATTAAAACACTTATCTTCTTTAAACAAACTTAACCATTCAACCAAAGTAAATAGCAACAATAAAAAGATTCACATAAACAAATACACTAGATATGTTGACTAGAGAAACCCTTGATTAGAGGGAAAACCCTAGTGGGAATGATGCCCGCAAGATGATGTACTAATATAAATATTCCTTGTTAGAGTATAGACCCTGTTAGGAGTCTATTACAACATTTATTAAAATCAGTCCCTGTTAGGAGACTTTGAATCCTTGTTAGGAGATTCCAACCCTGTTAGGAGTCGTGCTAACCCTATTAGTGTAATACCACAAAATTGGCTCATTGCCATGATACCAATTCTAGTCTATTTCTCACCAATCCTAAAGTCCTATCCCATTAGGCAAATTCTTATTAGGCTACTCGCTACTTGACTTAATTGTCAAATGCAAAAAACCCTAATCTGCATTCATCATGCTTATTATTTAATTCTTATAGTATTTACTCATATTAGTCACATTAAACCTATTGATTAATATTTAATTTAATTATTAAGTATTTATACTTTAATTAAATTAAATTATATCCTAAGGCTAATGCACTATGGAATTAAATTTATTTAATTTAATAAATGTGCCTATTTTAATTAATTAAATGAAATTATTTAATTAAATGGAGAACTTACTTCTAATTAATTAAGCAAAGTCATTTAATTAAATGGGAAGCCATTCTTAATTAATTAAATGAAGTTATTTAATTAAATAATAAAAGTCTCTCTAATTAATTAAATAGAATTATTTAATTCAATTGAAAAGGTAATTATGAGAGCATATCTCATTTTATTAAATTAAATATCTCACCAAAATCTCTCTTCAGTTCAAAAATGGAAATTTTCAGTTCACTGTTGATCAAAAAGGAATTAAATTAGTTAACTCCTTATTCTATTCAAATTAAATCAGTTAACTCCCTATTCTACTCAAAAGAAATCAATTAACTTCCTCTAATTTGGGAATCTTCCTTTATGACTGAACTTCACCTTTAATCCTGACCGTTGATTGAAATCGATCTCAACCGTTGATGGATTCCAGAAAAGTCTATATAAGAGACCCTCCTCTCTTCATTTCAAGGAGAGGTTGAATGAGAATTTGCATCAAATTGCTGCTAGATTGTGCATTCATTTGAGCTCATTACTTTCATAAGATATTCATTTTCTAGTTTAATCTCATTTAGCATAATATGCATACGTTTTAGCATAATCTTCTTTTACATGTTATTAGATTAAATGTGCACACTCCATTCTAGATTAATCTACATTTTCATATAGATTAGTTGCATTTTCTTTTAAATCCTTTGTTTGTAGAGGGTCTAGTTGCTTAACACCTCAAATTTGAGGATATCTAACAAGCAATTCCCTTTAGATAGAAGGCAAAAGGTCACCTTGTCGGCTGATTTTTGGATGAACAATCCAATGTTCATTTCGAGATGAATCTGCAAATAAGGACCATGTTGAAGTGTGTGTGTTAGCATAGGCCACATTTTCACATATATAGTTAGGAGTTGTGGTACAATGTATGCAAGAAGATCCCATTGCCAAAACATGCACTTTCAATTACGAGAAGAGCTCATTGCTCAAACAAGTAATTTACTATTATTTATCTTCCCTGCTTGTTTTTTCCTCTATCCTATCAACAAGACCAATTACTATTAGACCTTGTAGACCAGGTCATAAACCTCAAATCCAAATACCAAGCCTTTGATCACTCAAAAAAACCTTGGCAATGAAGTTTCCTTTACTTCAGCACTGCTTTGCTCAACTTCACATTCGATACTCTCTGCTACTTTCCAAATATTCATAATTCACATATATCCATGCCATGATAAAAGAAAATATCCTTCCTTTATACCAAGTCCATTAAAAAATTCCTTGAGTTGGTTGTTAATCCTTCTCAATTAATTATTATAGGACCACATTAAGAGCATGTTACACTTAGCGATAACACAAATCTTCCACCTTGCAACTTGAATAAATTTTTGTACATATAATATTATTACAAGTGACCTTAGCCATGCCATACTTAACATGTCTTCTCCAAGTCCTCAACCTTGATCCTCAATATATCAAATCTGCTAAGAGATATAACAAGTTTACCCAAACATGCCTCTATAAACTCTATCTTAGAACAAACATTACCAAAACTTACATAACTTCTTCTAGACTTAGCCTTTCTACTTCTGATGTTAATGAATATGCTAGATACTCAAATGTATCTCTCATAACCGTGAGTGGTTGTTATGTTCAACTAGTCAAGCATATCAAATTGATCTTTCCATTGTTCTTTTGTCAGATACCACATCAATGACAAACTCAGTCATGAGTGTTACATTGTAATGCCCCGCCAAGGGATCCAAAGAATTAACCTAAAATTCTACTAAGTTTGGTATCATTTTTTTAATATTTTTTACATGAAAGTAAATACCACATATAACTTATACGCAATAATGGAAGCCATAGCAATGTCCATCTAAAAATAAACATAACATAGATAACATATTACATTCTTTAAGATCCCTTAACATTGGATTACATCTAAAAACATCCACATGAAATGATAATGATAAGTCCAATGTTTATACATTACATTTCAAATGCTTATTCATCCTCTGTACATGTCATAGGGTATGACAAGCTCAAAAAAATATACATACGTGAATTATGGTACATCATCCTATTCTAATCCATGATACATCAAAGTAAAGATAATCACATGATACACATGATACATCATCATAGAAGACATATACATCCATCATAAAGATCAAACATAATAACTAAGTGCATGGTTCCTCCCAACCATTAATAGCATCATTAGACCATCGTGGATCCTAGCCATCCCTCTGTGCGTAACATTCCAAATCACTGAAGAGATCATCGGTATTAACATAGTAGGAATGTCACTCCTAACATATAAAATATCATATGTAGAAAGTAATCTAACATGAAAATATAAGCATAAGATAACATCATTTAACATATGCTAATCATCAATGAAAGGATACATATCCACCATCATGAAGGACACATCAGCCACGATGTCTCAATGAATCTCAAATGATAAGAGTGGAAAATACACTACCACCCGACCGTGTGGTACCTAAGTGCTCCACTCCCACCATGCTGAGGAGATAATCTCAAGTCCCAAACAGGCTAACAAAATCACATAGCACAAATCTCTATAAGTTTAGGAATCCTAAAAGTAAACTAACTCAAAGGTTCCAAACACAAAATTGACATCTAATCCCAGAGGCACACAATGACATGTAGGAACCTTCTATGCAAGCAGGAAAGTGTCATTGCATTTATCACGTACAAGTTACCCTGGTAGTTAACTAAACTCCATGGGTCCATACTGATCTCATGCGGCCACTAGTATCCTCTCATACTGACGAGGCATACTATAGAATGCAAGGTCGCAACCATGCATTCACTCTACTCCCATCTTAGCCTGTACAAGCACTCAAGGCATGGGCGAGAAAAAAAATCTTATTTTTTTAGGTTCATTCAGTTAGTATTAGGTGTGAATGTTATCACTTATTAATCCAACTTACAATGAGTTACCCTGGCAGCCTCTTAGGGCCCCGACCCCCATTGCAAGCCACTTCCCATTACTACATGCAAATATCCTACCCTAAGCTCATGGAATCATAAATCTCAAAATCACAAAAGATAATCCATAATAAAATCATCAAATATGCATAAAATCATCAAATCTCCATGAGAAAGCATCCATAGAAAATCATGAACACAACAGCTCTCTATTGGCAATTGAAGTATCACTGATAATCAAAGTATCCAATGGTTCTCAATAACCAAAATATATCTCAATCATACTGATCGAAGAATCCAACAATGGTTGAGTCAAACATGTCACAACATGACATCATTAAGAACAAATCCACATTTCAGTCCCATCATGGTGACTAGAAAATAACCAAGGATAACCGATCGATGACCAAAAATAACGGTTAAGTCAAGTGTCTCATACATAAGAATCTCAACTATAACAATCAGTAATCACATCCAATACATAGAGCATTCCATCACATAACTATGGTTGGGTTTATAAAGATCGAGATTAAAACATCATCATGTCATCGCAATCACATAACTCCCAAGCCTTTGGTAGATGTCCTATAACTGGTCAACACTAGTTAACCCAAAACCCAAAACAATAGCATAAAGAATACACAATGCAAACACATGTTTTGGTTTTGCTAAGTTTACAACTTAAATTTAAATGCAAAAGTCTTAGTTTATGTTTCCAAGTTTAGAGAAAGAATTTGGAGGAACATTTATACATTTTGAATGAATACAAATATTCTTTAAAATCCATTCTTCAATTATAATTTTAATTCAAAACATCCCCCACCAATCTAACAATTAAATTTCATATAAAACAATTAATTTAAACCATGAACCTTTGATATAAATCATTTATCAGTTATACAATTATAAAACAAATTATTAATAATCATATTTAGATATTATATACATACTTATTTATATATATATATATATATATTTATATTTAAATATATATATATATATATATAAATACATATATGAATATATAAATTATTTTCACATTAAACAAAATCGAATTAACAAATTTGATTAATACCAAAATTTTTAATAACAATTAAAATTGACTTCATACATATGACAAATGTTTTAATCACATATATATAACATAACTGCCGGTATGCAGGACCCTGTAGTCGCAGGGCCTGCTACGTCAGTGGTACTGCATACCACTGCCATCGTAGTACCTGCGATGGCGGTACACTGCGACCACAGTGGGGGTGTGGGTCTCGTCCCCCCCAACTTAATGCATAGTATGAATATGAATTTTTTTAAAAATCGCTTACGCAATTCCCATTTGCAATTTGGTTTTAAAACGTTTCTTAAAATGTTTTCGCCCATGAGTATGTTATCCAGTTTTTTAACAAATATATATTATATATACATATGTATATATATATATATGTCTAAGAAAATTAACATTATATAAATATAAACTTCATTTTTCAGAATTTCTCCATAGACCTTTGATCTCCAAAATTTCCAATAATTAATCTAATGGGTTTGACTATGAATCTCAACCCTAGCCCCATGTTCTTTTCAGATCTATGCATATAAAATTCTCAAATAAATTAAACTACCCATATTGAGAATGCATACAATAAAAATATGAAAATCCTCATAAGACATATGGAAGACACGAAGAAGACAGGGAATGCATGATGCGGAAATAGTATAAGTAAAATCACAAGAATCTACCCAGATTCTGATGCTAAATTGCTCTTCCTCAGAAAACCCGCAAAGCAAGCTCCTTCCTTCTATAGAGTTCTCGAGTCCTCCAATGCTCCAATTGCACTCCAAACGCTATGTCTAAGCTCCTAGGAATGCCTGAATATAAAGAGCTCTTAGGAAACATCTAAAATGCTTCTAGAAACAGCTAGAAGGTGTCACCAACTAAGCATGGGTCTTTTCCAACCTTCTAGATGAGCCATAGGGTTGTAGACACCATGTGCTTAATTGATGCACTAACCTCCATGTTGTTGACACAAGAGAAATAGAAAAGTGCATTAACTCCCATGCAAGCTTATAACTCCAATTCACTTTTAATATAATTTCTATTTAAATATTTATAACTTTCATTTTAAATTTTTATAACTTTTATTATTATTATTTATTTATTACTTTATTATTATTTATAATTATTATTAATTTTAATTTCTAATTTTTTTTTATTTAATTCTTTTTCCTCAATTAATTCTCATTTAATTAACTATAATCAAAATATCAAAAATCATGATATCTTATATTAATTTTTCTCAAATAATTAATTTATTAATTAAATCTATTTATTAAGACTTAATTAATAGAAAATTCACCATAGACCTCCAAGATAACATATGAAAACTCGTCATAGAGAAAATCACACAAAATCAGTCTAAAGGGTTATAAATCATGAATTATGTCATCTAACACATTTGGTGGGTAGAATGTCCAGATACTTGTCCTACCTCACTAGGACAATTGGCTTAAAGGTTTGGGATTTGGACTTGAGAATTTATCTCCCTTCTCTTATCATTGAGTTAGTATAATAGGGTACACTCATCTTGGCAATTCAAGGAATTCGATACCTAGTACCTGCAACTTGCAGAAAAACCATGCATGTACATACAATATATATAATGCTAAGCTAAACAGACAATGGCAGGAAGTGGTGTATCATGTAGATCCCGATTAAGCAAGTGACACAACTCCCTTCCTTAACCACATCAGAAACGCCATATAATAAGAAAACACGTACACCATACATATGCAAGTATAGGGTAAGTATCCATAATAAAACACATAAGATAATAAACCATCTAACTAATCATCAATAACTAAACACAATATAATGATCATCATGTATGCATGAAATGTAAAGTCTAAATGATCTCATCACATAACCACTGAATCCATAACATAATGTCTAATAGTGTCAAAACAATACCACTAATCCATCAACATAAAACTATTCCATCATAGTTTGATAATAATAGCAACAATATGTTTAGAAAAGATGTAAATGAGGGTAGGTACTACATACATATTATCATCAAACCAATATTCCAAAAATCTCTCCAATCTTCCAACAAGGCTATGTAGTCAAGTTTGAATCTTCCATCTTTCCTCTTCTTTCTTTTCAATTTCAATTGCATCTTGAACTTGTGTTGTAGGTAGATGAGTATCTACCTGTCTTGTTTGAACTTGTGTTCCATCCCGTGCTTGAGTAGAAACTTTTGGTACTAATAAATTTTGCACCAATTTGTTGATGTTAGCCTTGGTGGTTGTTTCTTTCCTTTGATACACTACAATGGGTAATGTAGGTTGCATCATAGTAAATTAAGGGGTTTTTGATGTCTCAAGTTTCCACCTCTATAAATGTCTTCTCTTCCTCCTTAAGTTCATCTACACTCACCAATATAGGGTGACTACATAAGTTTTCCTTGGTGGTGGTGTCTAGTAGTATCTTCTTCATGTCCTCCTCTATTAGTGAATTAATGTATTGAGTCATAGCGTCAGAAACATCCTTGATCTATATGATTTTAGTGTCTACTTTTGGCACATGTAGTGTATTGGCACTCAACATTTTTATAGCTGGTATACTCTATTCTAGTTGCTACTCATCTTTAGTTATTGCCTATTTTTGTTCCCATTCTTTAGTGCCTTCCATATGTTCATCCTTCTCAGTATCAACTTTAGTAACCTCAATTAATTCTTGCTCATCTTTATCTTCACCTACCTTAAAAGGTTTCTCCTCAATTACCTTAGATGTTGTCAGCCCATAAATTACCTTCCAGATTTGGGTACTTTTTTGAACAACATCTTCAATTTTAGTTTAGAGAATATTAAATGCATGATACTTAGGAGAAAATCTCCCTACATACTTCTTTATGGCTTTAGTCATCTTAGCTTTACCTAAATCTGGCATTACTCTTACAAGTGTAGTCTCTCTAATATTCCTTTCTATTGTAAGACTATATTTCCATCTTTTCTCAACTCTATCATATAAAGTATTTGGTAGAGAGTTCAAAATCTCAATTAGAGTAATCTTAAATGTTACCATCATGGCATATACTGACTCTTCTACTTTATCCATTTCTAGCTTTCCAACTCTATCAAATCCAATATGTGAAAATCCACTCAAATCTACATTATTCTTTATATTTTCACATAGATAATCTAAATCAGAAGGGCTGTGACTTACCACTTTAAATTGGCTATTATCATCAAATTATATCCTCTCTTCATATGATTTAGTTGGAGCAATGTAATTTCTCCTTTGTCTCTTCTCAGACACATCAACTTTTATAGCTTTCCTAGCTTTTTTTTATTTTTGCTTGGCTACTTCTTGAGCTTTCTTAGTAGTAGGTCTTGTGCTAGTTTGTGTGGCTAGAACTGCAGGCTTAGGTTTTAAAATATTCTTTAATTTTTGACTACTAAGGCTTTATCTTTTCTTTTCTTCTCTATGGCTATAGGTTCTTCACTAACTTCTTCTTCTTTGACACCTTCTTCAAGCTCGACTTTCTCTTCTCCTTGATCTTCTCCTTGACCTTGTGTTAGGGCCAATGGTGCTTGGGTTGGTACATCTTCTTCTTCATCATCATTATCATCTTCATCATCTTCCTTTTCCCCTTCACCATATTTTTCTTTCAATTTCATGACAATATTGTTCTTCTTTCTTATCACTAATGTTGTCTTTAGATCCATAGTTATCTTTGATTTGGCAACATCACAATTTACAAAGTTAGTAGTCTTATTATCTACTTCTTCTTCTGGAAGAAAGGATGCAATTACTATAGATGCCTCATCCACATTGACTTCATATCCTAGTGATCTCAACCATTAATCCTTGGAGCTACAACTTGTACATTTGTGAAATCTGTATCAACTAGAAAGAAAACCTCATTGAAATGTTTCTCAACTAGTGACACTGGTATCTTGTGTCTTTGTTTCATTGACTACTTAAAGTCCTCAAAATAGATAGTCATAATAGACTCAAAGTTCTCTCCCATTTTCTCAATGAATTCTCCTATTTGTACTACAATGGATTTGTTTGTCTTCCATGAAACTTTTCCAAAGGAAGGAAATGTGTTCTACACATAGAAAAATATACATACAAGTATTGATCCAAACTTGCATTGTGCACTCTTGGTTTTCATCATAGCTCAGTATCAACTAGATTTCACTCGACAACTTAAATGAAAATTTTCATGCTTGACAGTAAAATGAAAATTGAAAAACTAAAAGATTTCTTCAAGATTCTAAACAAAACTTTGCATCTTTCTTCATGAAAATATAATCTTTTCAAAACTAAGTCCTTGGAAATAATTATGATATATTATTTAAATATCAGTCCCACACACACCTCTTGATTTCTTAGTTGGATGTGGTGTCATCAATTGACCCATTGGGTAAAGAGATCCCATCAGAACTTGATGTGCTACAATCTTCCTTTCTCTTCCATGTAATTTTCATTTCATCTTTGACATTCTCAATATTTTCCTTTTCTTTACCTTTGTTGAATCACTGCTTGGCACTTTTGACCTTGTTGGGTAATTCTTACTTATGTGACCAATCTTCAACCAACTAAAACATGTAGTTGACTCAACCATTTTTTGTAGTCACTTCTAAAGTGTGTTCTTATGCAATTCTTAGGAACATGTCCATACTCTTGATAGTAGTGACAACTATACCTAGTATTTTAATCCTAATTATAAGATTTTCCATTGTGATTTACCTTTGTCTATTTGTTTGATGACCACTTAGGCTTGGATCTGCACTCATATGCTCTATCTCCATACTTCTGATAGTTATAGGAGTATCCTTCAAATCTTTGTGTGCTCAAGGTCTTGGTTTTGCATTCATGTGCTTGATGTCCTTGTTTGTTGCATTTGTGGTAGTGACCCATGAACTTATGCTTAGGATTCTAATTTGCAGTCTTGCTCTTGCAAACATTAGTAGTAAACTTGTAATAAATTAAATTTTAAATTGGAAATTAGGATATTTGGCAATAATTTTAGTATTATGAGTTGTTAATGAGTAGTATCAGATTTTAGATAGGGAAGTTTATTATATAAATTTATTTTTACAATAATTAAAAATAATTAAATTTAATAATTAGAGTATAAAATAAGTTTATTAAAGTTTCAACTAAATATTATAACATTTTTTATTAAAAACATTTTTTATTAAAAAAACCATTCACATAGATTTAGCATAGTAGTTCTCCAAGAGTTTATATCAATTAAATTTTAGAAAATTTATTTCAAAAATTTCCTATTTAAAATTTAATTTATTACAAGTTTACAACTTCACTATATAAATTATTAGTTTTTTTTGATAAAATTTAATTGAAAATAAGAATTAATAATATTTATATAATTGTCAAAATATATTATAAAGGTAAATAGATAAGTAAATTTATTATTGTGTAAGAAGAGATAATTATATGTTGAATTTGGTCTATAAGATACAATCCTAAAAAATAAATTAACAATGATACTATTTAATAATAATAACACAACTATGCTTTTAAAGCAATTATATTTGATTCCACTAAAAAAATATATATACTAATTAACATCATTTAAACTAACACTTTATTTAATACAAAACAAACAACTCTATTGCCAAATATCCTAATTTAAAAAGATACTAAAAACCTAAATTTTTAAAAAACTATCTAAAATCTGATACTACTCATTAACAACTCATAATACTAAAATTAATAAAAAGTAAAAATAAAAATTAAGACATTAACACTACTAACTTAACTTTCAAACAATAAAATTTCAATGTTTTAAAACATTTAAATTAAACTACCTAACAATTAAAATCTAAATTTTAAACTTATTTTAAATAACTAATCTATCTTTAAACTAAAACTAAATTAATTATCGCAAACAATAAATTTAGTTAAGAAGTAAAAACTAAATTAAATTTATACTAACTTAAAATTAAACTAATCTAATACTAATTTAAATTTAAAACTAATCTTAATTTAATATTAATTTAAATAATTTTAAATAAAAACAAACTAACTTAATTCTAAACTAATTTTTAAAAGACACATATTAATTAAATTATATATATATATAAATAAAAACATAATCAAAACTAACAATATATATATATATATATATATATATATAAACTAACTTATACTAAAACTAGAACTTACACTATAACCCCAAACCCCTAACACTAACAGCCCATGACCACAAACTTCCAACTTCCAACCATGTGGGCTCAAGGCCCCATAAATATTTTTCCCCACCCTCACACTACCCCAGGCCTATTTAAAAGGACATAGCCCAAAATTGTGTAGGGCAGTACATTTTGTAGGAGCAAATGGAATTAAGGGAGGTAATGACATAGGCTATTTATCCAGTATCCAAGCATTCGCTATATCGCCACCAAAAAATTACAAGTATTTCCCGTTAGCGACTTGGCGAATCATCAGATATTTTTGAACTCTGGTGACATCACTTGCAAGTTTTTTCCCACATGCATTCCTTCTTGAAACTGACAGGTCTGGGACGTATCACATGGTCATAAGATCATCTCCTGAACACATTTTACGGCATTAGATTCCACTTTTCAGTATCATAGGTGATTTTCCATTGATCACTATCTCGCTATGCGTAACATATGAGCATCTTGCCATAGCAAGTATGCAACAACCGTGGATTCAAATCAGATCGAATGGTAGGACTAAAACCCTTTTTCATGAGACTCAACCACAACGTCCAAACAGGTGGGAGAAGAATATCCGTTCTTCGCCCCTTTTTTCAAAAAGAATTCATGCCAGGGTAAATTGTAAAAGCCAAACCTACAGTTTTTCATAGACTTTCAAAGGTATCAAAATACACTAGACAAAAACTTAAAACCCTATAACTTACCAGAGGATTCTCATCTGATTTTAATGCAAGTGTCCATTTCTGATGGCCATACAAGGTTGGAGCACCCAAATATTGTGCAAGTGACCTGTAGTGGTGAATATAAGTTGTGTGTCTTTGTCCTAGTCTCTGTCCTACAAAAGCATCCATCTTGAATGCTAGTGCTCCATTTGATTCTCTAGAATATCCTTGTTCTTGTGTTTTTATTCCCTTTTCTTCTGTCTACTACTACCTACAATATACAGTTGTATAAGCTTATAGTTTTATGAAAGTACTTCCTTGGAGGTTTTTTGATATTTATATGCTAATGGTCCCTTGGACATTATTGAATGTTTTCTTTCATTTAGTTTATTTATGACAAGCATTTACACACTGCTTGCATGCGAATGGTCATAGCCACCTTCATTTTTAGCCACACTCATTCAAGTTATGCATGTATTGATTTTTTTATGGTATTTGTATGTTGTTTAGGATTCTAATAGTTGTCTCTTCCTTCCTCTTCTTTAGGCTACGGTAGCTCAAGGGGATCTTGAAGCAGAGCTTCCTATCGAGGAAGTTCCTTTACTCCTGGTAATTTTATAGAGTTTTTTTATCATCAGTTAAAATGTTACACATATCAATGAAATTCATTTTTTGAATTCTGTGTTTGCAACCATTCTTATTGAATTCCATGTTTACTACCTAAGATTAGGCTAACATTTCAAATCACACTAGGTATGATGCAGTTTTCCATGCTAACACAAGCAGTGTTAACTTGGAAGGGCTTTCTATGCTTCCCTTATCACAAGGTGCACCTTCTGCTGCCATGGAATTCCAACTAGATGCTCTTGGGCTTGGAATTCAATTAAGCTTCTTGACATTATTCATCTTACTTTTTAATTATTTGCAGGCCAAAAAAGAAAAGATGGAGGCCAGTTTCAATATGCCCTCTAATTTGTCATCTTGCTTGGTTTTTTAAGAACATTTTTATCCTTCATTGTACTCATAATGCAATTTCCTAAATAGAATTTAGTTTTCACTTGCTTGATTCGATAGAAGAGAAGAATTGGGTCTAGAAGAATAGAATTTAGTGTTAAATTGTTAATTCAACCAACTGAAGAGAACTACATATTACTTAGCAATCAGGTTTGGAAGCCTATCATTAGATCCATGATGTAACCTGCAAGAGTGAATGGCGGATTTAGCATTTAGACTTTGATCTATATTTTAATTTAGTTTTTATAATTTCTAAAATGAAAACTACTTTTATCTATTTAGTATGTAAATTTTTGATATTTTTTCATAGCAAGTTAAATTATGATACTTCTAGAACTAGAATTTAATTGTGTATTTTTTCAGTTAAATTTGTTGGTCTATTTTTCATAAATAATTAGTGATAAGAACCCACTTAACTGATCCATAATAACTTGTCCATTTATTGCCTTCCTCTTTATTTGTCTTTTTATTGCATCTATCTACTACCATCATTCTCATGAGAGAGATTCTTGTATACAACTACTCATGAGAAATGTGTTCATAAATTCAACTAAAAAGTCATAGATTTTTATATACAGCTGATCATTTAGTCATGTAAATAAATCAATAGATTGGATTCAAAAATTATATAATTGAATCATAATAATTGTCTTATAGTTGGAATATATTTATACATAAGTAGAAAACATTAGTCCGTAGTAAATTGGTACATATGAAACTGAGTTTAACTATGAAAAGCTTTGTGATGTACAATTTGTTTGTTAAATTAATATGTACTGAGAATTGCTCTTTTTATTTCTTACCAAGCCAGTCTTTGCTTGAGAGCGACAGGGCAGGTGGAGGAAAAGGTCATGGAGAACATCAATAAGCTAAAGGCAGAAATGGTGAAATTGGAGGAAGCGGGACACATGGCAAGACTAAGAGATTATAGAAACATATGTGTGAGGATGAAGATTGTATACTATGATGCCTTCAAAGAAGTGATTTTCAAGGAAGAAAAAGAGAAGCTAGATTTTCATGCCAACCTTAGCAGGCTTAACCTTGTTTCCTTTTATGATAAGTTAGAAGATATGGTGGAAACCCATGATCAAATGGGGATTATGAGTTAGACCAATGGGGATAAATATGATGGGCAATGGCTTGATGGGTTGAAGCATGGCCATGGAGTCTACATATGGGTAGATGGGAATTGTTATATGGGAACCTGGAGTAAGAGGCTCAAAGATGGGAAAGATACATTTTATCCTACATGTGGCAATCAAAATAGGCTATGCCACCTTTTGGAATCCTCCCCTTCCAATGTGGATCAGCATGACGATATCTCTATTGATGAGAAATCTTGTTGGAAGGAGAGAAGCTCTTCTATGTCTGATTTTGAGATTTATTTGAATACTTCTTATGCCCCTAGCTCTGAAACAACATCCTCAAAAACCCTTGAATCCAGAATAGTAAGAACCTTTTCCTTTGATGGGATAAGAAGCTCAAGTAGTGAGGAATTTGATGATAATGATGAGGGTGTCAGAACTTGTGATCCTGAAATTTTTCCTGTGCAATCTGCTATCAAGAGAGAATATGTTCAAGGAGTTTTGATTCATGAGGTATCCAGAATAAATGTGCCTTCCAAGGTTGTGAAAAGAGGGCATAAATGGCAGCCAAATGAAAGTAAGAAACCAAGTGAAATTATCTATAAAGGGCACATAAATTATGACTTAATGCTCAATCTGCAATTGGGAATTAGGTTTGCATATTTATTTGCATATTCACGCATATGACTAGCGACTTGCTCAATATTTTACATTTATATGGATATGCCTTGTAATGTTTATTGATTTTGCTAACAAGAAATTCAGAGTCAGACTAACAAGAGTATGAAAAATCTATATGTGTAATATTTGAATGATGAAAATAATATGATTTTAAAATGTGTATTTATTTTTAGTCAATGTCTTGTTATTGAAGAAGGCTGTATTGAAATATACTGTTGAGTTTGTCTGTTTGTCCCTAGACATATTGGATTCACAAAATTTTGAATTTGCCACACTTGGTTTTGGGTGTACAAGAGATTTAGATTTTAAACACCATGCATACTAGTTTAGTCTCATCTATGAAATTTTTGCAATTAGTTGAAGAAAGTTGGAGTTATTGTTCTTAGTTTATTTGGCAATTTTTTTCAGCATCCTTGGAAATTGATGCATCTTTGTATCTTAAGATGCTAGCTGTAACTAAACGAGTCCTCTAAGCTATACATTTAGGTGTGGTAGCCGACTAATGCTAGTTGTAAGGTACACAAATTTTATATTGTGGGATTCCTTAGTTTGCCTTAATGTTCCACAGGGTTTCAACATCCTATTGTTTTTCTTTTCTTCATTGTTTACCAGTGTGACCATTTTACAAGTACTTCTTCGTATGTTGCCAAATTACTATAATCATGTTCATACTTATGAAAGCACATTGATCACTAAATTTTTTGGTCTACATAGTATCAAAGTAGTAGGAGGACAAAAGGTATTTTCTATACCTTCTTACTCTGTTTTCCATTTAATTGTTGACATAATATGTCAATTTTTGGTAACTAGACATTATTTTCAAAATTAAACATGGTGAGTGGGCTTAAAGTGGCAACTTGGTGGTGCAAGTTGGCGAGCTAACTTAACAAGGCCACTTAGAGACACGACATGGTGAGCTGACTTGGTGAGCAAGCTCGATGAGAAGACCTCAAGACTGACCTTGATGAGGCACTTTGGTGGGGTGACTTGATGACTGAACTCAAAGAGTCAACTTGGCGAGCATACTTATATACACCCCACAGGAAGTATGTATGTGTTTCATAGCAGACCGGTAGTGTAGGGAAAATGTGGAGTACTTGTCAAGGTGCAAATCTTTAGTTATTTAGCCAATTAAAGTCATTTATCTCAACATATGGCTACTGAAGCTATTCATCTGGACAACATGATGAAGATGAGTGGTTAGTATGTTCTTCAAGTTCCTTTCTAAATTTTTTACTATCAATTTGTTCCAGTTGCAATACAGTAGTTTTACAAACATATTTCCATGGATACTACATGGATCCTCAAACTTGAGTTTATAGAAGTCTTAGAAAGTGCATCTTTTAAGCTAAATTTCTCTCATGGATCATATGTTACAGCTATCAAATTATATATCAGATTTGTGTGATCTCCATTAGGAAATTTACGGCAGGTCTTGCCTGGATTAATCACAACTGCACACATTTGTTGGAACTGTTGGAAAAAAGATAATAGGAAATGACTAACACCATGTTGCTAAAAAACTACATATGTTGGGTTGTTTATTATTTGTTTCTTTTTGTTCATAAGTAAAAATGGGTCTGTCATGTAACTGTACACCTCTAGCATAGTTATTTTATTATTTCTTTTTACTGCATAATATTTTGTGGAGTTTGATATATTTATAAATATTGTATGTTGTCAACATATTTATTCAATGGCTATAAATAGTAACACTACCTATGTTTATGAGATTCATACTTGCCTTATAGGTTTTATGAGATTGGTGGTGCAGCTGCTCTATATGTAAATGTTGGATATTCTCAGTCTAATATATTTATCGCTTTGGCTCACCTAGGATGTAGTTCAGTAGGCCTTTTTAATCATTGAATATTTTGGTGGAAATGATTCTTTGGATCCTCACCCCTTAGGATTAGGTCCTCATGTACCACTTCCTGAATACATTGAGAACATTAAGAGAATGAAAACCTATCTCCAAGTACAATTTTCATCAGTATTCTGTGTTTAGATTTCTTCAATTTCATTTGAAAGATACAGATATTTCAATTTTTATGATGACAATTATCTAATTTGAGTTTGGGGTAAACAAATCAGGACCTCTGAGAGTTGACATGCTTGATTTTTTTAAGCTGCCCACCTGTTAATGGAGATTTGATTAGTAGTGCTTCAAGGTACTATTCTTCTTGTGTGTGTAATGGTTCACAATTTCATGATTCTGTAATCTACCTGTTTGGCCTAACTTTTTTGGATTCTATAGTAGTATTTTTGCTCCAATAGTATGGACAAATGAATTGTGTCATTAGTATTTTGAAGCCTGTGTGCAAGTCTACAAAGA
Source organism: Cupressus sempervirens (assembly GCA_028749045.1). NCBI lineage: Eukaryota > Viridiplantae > Streptophyta > Pinopsida > Cupressales > Cupressaceae > Cupressus > Cupressus sempervirens. The sequence continues at coordinate 285,272,986 of CM053793.1, read as the reverse complement.
AATGGGTGTCAAGGTTATAGATTCATTACTACACTTAAGAATGGGATCATCTTCAATCTTCAAAAGATTGAATATGAGCCCATTCTAGATTGTAGTAATGAACCTCAAAGCTCCTTCAGCATGAGCATATCATGTCCTCCGGATGATCTTTCTAAAGCTGCTCTAACATTGTATCCTTTAGACTTTAGTTTATATCTGCCAACAACAAGACTACTTTGTGTCATTAGAATCATAAATAAGGAATGCAGAGGTAAGCTTTTCTGGGTTTTTGCTGAGAAAATGTTGATATTAAAGTAGTGGAGTTGCTTGGCATTTTGTGCAAATTTGTTATGCACAAATAGGAATAAGTTGAGTTTGAAATGATATATATCAATTGTTATCTCATTAGAAAATGTGGTTAGCTTTAGGAATTCTTTTATAAGATTTTATATGAAATGATTGCTAGCTAACACCTGCCAAGGAAACATAACTTGCTTCTTCCCATAGTGAATTCTGCTCAAGGTTTTGGCATTGTGAAGTGTAGCCCAGTTCTTTATGTGCCAATGGCAATACTAAGAATGCTAAGAGATGGCATGGTTACTCTCGTTGATGTTATTTCTTTGGTGCATTATATGAGATTCATTACTACACTTAGGAATGGGCTCGTCTTTAGTCTTTAGAAGATTGAAGATGAGCCCATTCCGAGTGTAGTAATGAATCTCAAAGCTCCTTCAGCCTAAGCATATGATGTCTTTTAGACGATCTTTCTGAAGCTGCATCAACATTGTATCCTTCAGGTGTTTGATTCTTCATCTTTATTCTTTATTATTCTATAGAACAATTCTTATGGTTTAAGTTTTTTAGCATCAATTTGTAATTTCAGTCGAAAATCTCTATATATCTTTTCTTGCCAGACAGGGTTGCTTAGTTTTTATGTAAATGTCTTTGCTTTTGCAGCTTGGACTTGAATTCACCACCAATGTTCTTTATGCTCAACCAATAATATATTTGTACCAAGTATAGTGCATTGTAATGGTATTGTTCATACAATGTTGATTCTTACTCAAGAATACTATTTTTATTTAGTTTTATTTGCCAAGTTTCCTTTTCAGTTTGATTTTGAGCTGGTGATGCTTGAGACTCAAATGCCTACAAATACTTCATGTAGTGTCCAGTCTCAAGCCTTGATCACTAGGCAAGCTCCTAACTCTTATTACAGTTTGCTTACATCCAGTTTGCATGTGATTCTATTGACCTAAAGGATCCTTAACCACAAACAATAGTAGTCTCCTCTGCCCAAGATAATACAACTTTGTTTGGATTTAAATAAGAAAATTGCAGCAACATTATTAGTGAGGATTTGTGTCTTCTCAGAAACTTCTTATCTAAGAAAGCTTCTTGAGGGTTGTAAGCTTGTGTACTTCTCCTTTACATCAAAGGTTTAATGCGAGCATGTTGCTAAGACCCTGCCCAAGGTTACAAATGTAAAGTGAACTAGTTTTTAATGCTTCTCACTAGCAATAAAGCATGTTTTATTAGCCCATTATCTAGTTGGTTCACCTTTATTTCAAATTTAATGTAGGGACAAGGAGCTTCTTGCTCAGGGTCTTGCATTGAATGATGAATTAGATCATGTGCTAGGGAAACACAACTCCATTACTACAGGGTCTCCTGTTACATGAAAAATAACAAAAGAGAGTAAACTAGAATAAATTTGGTAACTTTCCACATTTCAAATGTGGATTATACCTTTGAACTATTGCATAGAGAGAGAGAGGGGGGTAGGGTGTTGCAGAACTATTGCATAGCCAAGGAGACAACAAAGGAGCCTCCTTGTCTCCCCTGCCCCCACATGTGAGAGAGAACACTATTGCATAGAAAGGTACATAGACAACAAAGCAAGAACATGCACTAGAGTTTTCCCTAAACTGGGTGTTCCCAAAGGTAAATAGAGGCCGTTCCACTTGTTTATTTTCATATTTCCCATTTGAATGTATGCATTAGAATCTATTATCAATAACTCGGCATAATATTTTTGTTGGTGACTTTGTCCATTGGAATTGGAATGTGGAAGAAAAGTATGTGCCAACATTTTATTCTATTTGAGAGCACATGCTTTTCCCTCTTGTTTTATGGTCTATGGCAATCCAAATGATTGTTAAAAAAACCAATCTCAAAGTTTAGAATGGTAGAATGATAATATCTTCATGAGTTGATTTATAATCTTGTGTCGTTTACATTGAAATATAAGTATAATAGGTTAAATTGTAGGTTCAATTCAGGGAGGGGTTAGGGTACATCTTGTTTGTGAATTCTTGTAATTTTTAAATGTAAAGAATTAGTTTATGGGTAGATTGTTATTCATGATCTTTGCCTTTCCACTAGTCTATTCGTAGTTGCTTTGATAACATGGTGCTTCAGTGCTTGATATACACAAAACCTCTTGCAGCCTATCTACTCCATGGATCGCATTCTCAAAAATGTATGTTATCATTTCTCAGTAGATTTATCCTTATACACAGGCATTGCAATATTAGTTGTGGCTTGCAAAAATAATAACCTATACTATTTGTTGGGTCTGCTTAGGTCAGAAGAAAGACTGGCGCTTCATGTGTGAGCTTGAGTTTCTTGTCTCGAGGGTGAGAGGAGGAGATGGTTCCTTATCACCAATTAGAATACTTTCTATAATTAAAAACATTGGAAATCACCTTGGATATGGAAAACAGGAAGATGCTCATGAGTTTTTGAGGTAACATGAATTGCAAAGTGCTTAGAGCCTTTCAATTTTTAAATCATACCGACATATATCAAGATAGAAATTCTCATAGAAAGGAGTATTTAAGGATATGTTAAAAATTATGTGCACACAAAAATTAATCTCCATTGATGTGCTTAAACATACTTACATGGCACACGCATGCATGCTGGCATGTGCGCGCACACACACAGATTGATATCTTGTTTTTCTTTTACCTTTTAGATTTGCAGTTGATACTATGTAGTCAATATGCCTTGATGAAGCTGGTAGAGAGGAAGCCATTCATCCAATAGCACATGTGACTATGTTCATTCAACAAACATTTGGTGGTTATCTTCAGTCAAAGGTGGTGCTAGTATTAACTTTAAAATGCAAAAATGTCAATGAACAAATACATGTGATTTGTAGATTTTGATTATAAAATTTATTTCTATATAAGGAGTCTAGATTAAGGGAGTTGGCCTGGTGAGCTAACATGGTGAGTTGACTTAAAGTGGTGAGTTGGTGGGGCAAGTGGGGGTGACTTGGTGAGCTGACTTGGAGAGTTGGCTTAGGGGGTGGACTTCGTGAGTGAACTTAGAGAGTTGACTTGGTGAGTGTACTTCAATTGTCAGCTTGGAGAGCTAACTTGGGGAGCTGGCCTGGCAATCTAACATGGTGAGTGGGCTTAAAGTGGAAACTTGGTGGGGCAAGTTAGTGAGCCAACTTAACGAGGCCACTTAGAGATGTGACATGACAAGCTGACTTGGTAAGAAAGCTCGATGAGCAGACCTAACAACTAACCTTAATGAGGCACTTTGGTGGAGTGACTTCATGACTATACTCAAAGAGTCAACTTGGCGAGCATACTTGCACTAGTACATTTGGGTTCATTTTTTGACCTTTATTGGTTGAATTTTTGACCCAATTTTGACCAAATTCGACCAACCCATTGGTCAAAATTTTTTTGGTTGAAATTTTGACCAAATCACTATTACATGATTTGTCTCAATCATATAACTAATTATATATTCTTCGTATTAGTTACTTTCAGTGTTTTTTAGGCATTCTATAAAATAGTTCACATGCCTTGTGTATGATATGACATTTTGCATGCATCCTGCACTCTCTTTCATCCAACTAATGATGGATTACACAGAGTCCTCTAAAACCATGATGCTAAAAAACACACAATCAAATCCAAAATGAACTTGCACTACAAATGGATTGTGGAAATTTGATATTGGTAAAATTGCATGCATGTCTACTAGGACAATCACAACTTAAACATACATTTGTCCTAGTAGACATGCATGCAAAATTAACAATATTAGATTTTCACAATCCATTTGTAGTGCAAGTTCATTTTGGATTTGATTGTGTATTTTTTAGAATCATGGTTTCAGATCACTTTGCATAATCCATCATCAGTTGGATGAGAGAGTGTAGGATGCATGTAAAATGTCATATCATAAGCAAGACATGTGAATTGTTTTATAGAATGCCTGAAAAAAATTTACTCCTAGCTGTTGGTGGAAATTTCCACCAACTCCTGTGCTTTTTCTACCTTTGTTGGTGGAAATTTCCACCAACACTTAAATTTTTTTCTACCTTTGTTGATCGAAATTTCCACCTTCATTGGTTGAAATTTCCACCAATGCCCAAATTTTTTTCTACCTTTGTTGGTCGAAATTTCCACCTTCATTGGTTGAAATTTCCACCAACGTCTAAATTTTTTTTCCACCTTTCTTGGTCAAAATTTCCACCTTCATTGGTTAAAATTTTCACCAACGTCTAAATTTTCTTTCCACCTTTGCTGGTCAAAATTTCCACCAATAACTAAATTTTTTTTCCACCTTTGTTGGTTAAAATTTCCACCAACGTGCAAATTTTTTTCTACCTTTTTTGGTCAAAATTTTGACCAATTCCTGTTTGAACTTGCACAATGGCTTAGGCAAGTTTTCAACCAATAGATTGGTCAAAATTTTGACTAGCCAGTGAGATGGTCAAAATTTCAAACAGAAAAATATTGACCAACGGGTTCGTAGAAGTTGGCCAAAAGTTGGTCAAAAATTGGGTTGAAAATTTGACCACTAAAGGTCAAAAAATGAACCCAAATGTACTAGTGAACTAAAATGATCCTATAATTTCTAGAAGGCCTAGATGTTTGCAAAATGTGGAGTTATAGACAATGTATCTTAATTATTTGCAAAATGCCTCAAAGAGATGTCACAAGGTGAAAGTTACTTTGGTGCTATCAGAAGCATGCCTTGACTAATCCTGATAGCAATGGCTAATGTGATTAATGCATCAACTAATGAAGATGACTAAAAGATCGTAACATATTAGATAGCAATGTTTTCTTCGAGGAAAGATTATTCTAAAAATCAAACAAGGAAACACTTCAAGACCTTAGAAGTGGCAATATGATGAATTTACCATGGCTATTGAAGGGGATCTTATAGTGGAGGATTCAAAAAGTTGTACAACCAATAAAGGGCATCTATTCAAATACAAATTCAAAAACCAGTCCCATATAAGGATGCTCATTGAAAATACACGAGCCAAATCAAACAAATTTTCTTGGCATACTCTAGACAAGAACAAAGGCTAGCATTAAAATTTCAATCCAGGTAGCAATCCTATAGCAGAATTAATAAATAGGCCTCTCTTCTATGCTCATGAACAACATCAAAATTAATGGTTCTGATTATGGTTCAATAACTCTACCAAAAGCTTCTGGGGTTGGGTTGATCCACACACAAACATTTAAAATCACAAATTTATTCAAATTTGCAACAGACATTAAGTTCAAAATATCACATAAGTACTAATTAAACTCAAAATACCACACAACATCTTAAAATTAACTAAACTACCATAAATATTTAAAATACTATAATGCAAATCATTTAAATGTCATGAAAAATGTCCCAATGAGCTCTGCAATGTCAATTTAAAGACTCTCCAATAGCAAGAGGGAAATGTTCTAACTTCATTATTAAAATTAAAAATAATAATGTCAATAAGCACCCAAAAAGCCTCAAAATCACATGTCTTCAAAAATATCATCATCATCATCAATACTATGTTATGTTCTTTCTCCCTATTGGATTTTTCTTTCTTTCTATTGGATTTTTCCTTCTTTATCTCTATCTTTGGTTAAAGCTAAACCCAAAGAAGGGGTCCCTTTATAGAAATTTTTTAGTTATTTGTTTATACAATTCCTATTTGAGTCTCACTCTTAATCAAGTCTGAACCCCTTACTGGCGATCACCTAGTGAAGCATAACACTTCCTCTGTATCCAAAAACAATTTAGCTGCTAAAGCATAAGAGTAGAAGTATCTACTAGCATCTGATAACCATTTCATTACCTAATAAAAGTGAGTGGAGCAAGGTTTATTACAAAAGAAAAATGTATGAATGAATGCATAAATCCAATCTCTAAAAAGGCTTAGTTTCATCATTATTTATTGTTTCTTGTATGGATGAATCAAATCAAGATCAATATGAATCCTGAAATGAAGAGAATGTTAGATTAGGAGAATTAAATAGGAAAAATTATTTGGGGAATATAGAAGGAGACGTTTCAACTTTCAAATATTGAGATATCTAAGAAAAAATCTACTACAAATTTGGAAATGTCTGTTATACCCTAGGGCCTAAAATCAACTTTTTGAGCTTCATCCTTTTAGATTTACAACAAACACTAGGATTGAGGTATAAGACCAAGGTTGAGGTATAAGACTATCCAATAAAGTATAAAGTGAAGACCTAAAGAAAGAATACTATACTATTCTGTCTATAATAATCTTCATATGAAGATAGCTATGAAGGAAGAAAATCAATATAAACAGGTATAATCCAATGGCTATAGATCCCCTTGGGAAAGGTCCAAATATCCATGCTTTAGTAATTTTAACGCCTCATAGATACAAAAGTAACTCTAGCTAATTAGACTATTTGTTACTTCTGTAGATAATTAAATAACCCTGTAATCAAGCCTCAGATTTTATCTCTAGTAAAAAGATTTTAAGATCCTAATCTTTATAGAAATAACACTAACCCCTTTTAAATCTAAATCTCTTTTCACCAACAAATTTTAGAATCCTAGTTTCAACCAAAAAATCTTAGAGGCAGAGTAGATATAGATTAATAATTACAACATTTATAATAAACTCACATTCAACAAATGGGGACTTAATTGTTAAGTGCAATAAACACACTGCTAAGAACAAATATTCCTGTCACAAGCAACCATCGAATAATGATCAACCAGCCATAAACAGTAAATCTTATCAAGGTGGAAAAAAATAAAAATGAACTAAAAAAACTACTTTTCATGAAGCATATTAAAATCTTGAAGAAACGAAAATAAGGCTTACCGACATATAATATGCTTGAAGCCAAGAATAGTCAATACTGTCAGTCAGTCACCCTCAAAAGCATCAGTATAGATATGATATATTTTACCTATAGCAGAATAGAGGAACCAATAACAAAAACACTAGAGTCTAGAACCACTAAAGCTGGAACATTTTGTTTTAATGTTTGTAGGAAATGATGCATAGAGAGAGAGAGAGAGGTACATGCAGAAACCAAGGTGGGAGATTAAGAATTTGACAGACCAAAGATGAATCCATACAACCCCTGTGCAAAGTGTGATGTATGCATGTTTTCTCATTTATATGTTTGCAAAAGCAATCTGAAGGCCTTTTGAGATACCTGAAAGGGTAAGTAGTGTGTGGATTACTTGAGTAGCAAGTGCATGAAGTGGTAGAGTACTGAAGCTACAAAGAAACTGCCCCACAAAGTTGTTCATCAAAATAATAGACGTAAGCTATGTCCAAAGGACCCTAAGAAAATCTTAGAAATTATTGATAAAATAGTCAATTTCGTACCCCAAAATTAGATGTACATAGACAAGCATCTGATTCTTAAGATAACAAGAATTATATCCAAATTGCCACTGTATTGATTAAAGACATTAAAAATAAAAAAGTGATTACAAAGATATCTTAAAATAATTTTACAATAGATAATGTAGAAAACTTTCTAGTAATATATAATAAAAAACTAGGAGCTCCTATAGATATGTGTATTCTAATCCATACCCAAAACCAAAAGAATGAAGCCAGCTCAAATGCATTTTGCAAAATCACACACCAAAGAGAACACATTGTTATCCCAACCCAATTCAATGTCATAGGAACTAAGAGTAAACACAAAAGCAATTTGTAGTATTTTATACCTAGAAAAGTATGAAATGGATTAGAGAAAGAAGCAACTCTGGCTTGTGAAACCAAAATAATTCATCCTGTGGCTTGATCTTTGAATTAGATAAACATCCACTTCCTGTCACATTCTCTAGTGTAAGTGTTGCAATAACATGTTGCAGCTTTGTCCCCATAACAAGAACAAGCTACAATAGACACATAATATGTAGGAAAAGAATTAATTCCCTCAAGAAGCAATATTTAAAAACCTACTTCCTTGTACTTATTAAAGTTATGTTGTATTTGATATGCAACAAAATTTCTCATTTAATGGTACCATTCCAGCTATTGATATTTAGATATAAATTTTCCATTAGTATATTCTTCATTAGAGATATAACAATCAAATCAAAACACTTTTTCAGGTTGAAATTTATTAGTGAATTCCTCCTTGTTGATTCAAAACAGTATGGATTTAAAAGAGTATGCAATAGATCTTATTACTAACTCATTATTAATCTTCACTTTTTGGTACATGGGGAAAGATTGGCTTGGCTTGGATTTATTTATACTCAACATTATTAAGATTTTCTCTTTTCACTTTTTGAATAACTCCAATCCCACATATATGTGTCTTCCTTCTAGTAGTCCATAAGGAGATATTTAATCCTACTGATTTAAGAACTAACAGGATGGTACATTTTCATCATTTCTATTACCCTCAACTTGTGCTAGCTATCATTTTTTTGTTAAGAAGTCACCATTTTTCCAATGCTTATACATGAACAATAAACCACTAAAACACAATGCAAGCAAGATCTGAGGATCTTCCTGCTGTGAAAACTCCAGAGGATTACCACTAATAGTATATCTAAAATACACATGCAAATGTAGTTACACCCCTTTTCTTTCGAAGGAGGAAGAAAATAAGTAAATGCCCTTAAGGGTTAATCACCCAAAAGGTTTTCATCATCATCTTGCACCATTTTTAGTCCAACATTTCTTGTTATATGGGAAAATAGAAAGAAGAATGAACTAAAATTTAAAACTTCATCACACTGAATGGTGGTTCACATTACTAAGAATCCTTAGTGGACCTTACAAATCAAAATTATAGGCCATTGGAAATATTTAACTTTTGAGTCCTTTATTGTAGATTTTATCAATGGGTATGTGTGTTATAATACAATGTTAAAACATTATCAACCAAGTTCATACCATTATAGTTTTGGAACAAAGATATAGCTAGGCCATATATTACATCAGTTATGATACTTATAAGGAACTACTATAAATACATAGGTTCTTGAATTGATTTCACAACTTGGTGGGAAACCAAAACCTTCTTTCAAGTAATGAAAATAGTCTATTTTTATATAGAAGCACCATTGATTAAATTCAAGCAGTCATAGTATTTTCTTCTTGATATAGCATTAATGAAATGTTTTAAGTCTACTTCAATAGATGCATTGATCAACATTTTCTTTGCCAAGTTTGGTGACTATACCCTAGTGTTTTTTTTTTTTTTTTTTCAGTTTAAAAATATAATAAAATATGAGAGGTTGTTTAAGTGCATTGGCAATTATAATACAACATTAAAGCATTATCAACCAAGTTCATACCATTATAGTTTTGGAATAGAGATATAGCTAGCCATATATTACATCAGTTATGATACTTATAAGGAACTAGTATAAATACAATGGATTCTAGAACTGATTTCACAACTTGTTGGGAAACCAAAGCCTTCTTTCAAGTAATGAAAATAGTCTTTTATGTAGTAAGCACCATTGATTAAATTCAAGCAGTCATAGTATTTTCTTCTTGATATACCATTAATGAAATGTTTTAAGTCTACTTCAATAGATATATTTATCTCACATGAATTCACCTGTAGATTGCATATCATAACCAACAACATGTTTACTCAGGAATTAGATAAGGAGAGAAATCATTAGTGAAAATAAGAAATAAATTTAATCTCCTTTTATCATCTCTTCCTTTGCTATTATGAAGATAAGTCTTTCTAGTTCCTTCCTCATCCTCACAGACAATGAATGGAGGGTGTGGGAGATAGAGGGGACAAAGGGCAGGCATAGATGGATAAACAAAAAATTGAATTTTGGGATCCAATATAATTGAACCAACTATAATTTATGAAATTAGATCATTGCTATAGTTCAATAGATGGAAGAACTACACTGAACAATTAGTTAATCAAATGCATGAGCTATTCTTTTGTGAAATTTATCATTGAAGGATGAGAAACGATGATGAAGACACAACCCAAGTACAGAATGGACACAACAAGAAAGGGAAAACTTTATTAACTATGAAAATATGCCAATACACTTAGTGCAAAGTAAAAAGACTCCAAAACATGCCCTATGGGCTTACAATAGTATAAATCTAGAGAAAATTTCTTCTCCCAATACCTCCTCTCAAACTCCACTCCGAACTGCCTTTTACAATGCCAGAAATGCTCTTAAATAGACCCCAAAGGGTTAAGGATTAGGAATACATTCTAGAAAGTGCTAGTTGGCATCCATTTCCAAAATGGAAGGCTCCAGAAGTCACTTTAGAAGTCGGTGCAAAATTAGAAGAATCCATAAACAATAGTCGAACTTCTGGGAGGCATAACTTTTGAACCATAGCTTCGATTGACGAACCGTTTACATTTTCGAAAAGCTCTCAGAGTTCTCTATACCCCTATGGACTAGCTTTTCTTGTCTACCATGTTTAAGGCATGTACGATGTCATTTAGTGCCTCGAACCTGACTTTGAAGCATTCTTAGGAGGTCTCTAGAAATCAAAAAATTGTGATAACTTTCAAACCGTGCAGCCTTTTGACCTGATTCTTTTTTTGGAATATTTTAAATTATAATTTTAATCATCTCTCCAATTTAAACCTCCTAACTCAACATAATTATGGCTCAATTACATAGTCATATTTTTTTGGCATTTACACATATCCCAAGGTGCTTAAAAGCTCTAACTTAGAACAATGATAGCGGAACTGTGAGAGTTGGAACCTTTATTTGACCCAAATGGGTATCTAGAAATGAAAACAAATGAAATAAAAATTATGTCTAGGTATATTTTTTTTTGGGTGACACAAGATTGCCCTTATACCTCTAGATGCTCCTACATCAAAGGATTACCTTGATCCTTTCTCATGACTTAGTAATTATGGTGTCTATTATTGCCATAAGTTCATTATTTGGAGTAGGATGATTATTATTTTTAAGTCTTGCTCTTTGACAGTTGGAATTGGTCATAGGAATACATGTCTCAGCTTCGTTTTCCTTTGTGTTTGCTTTCCATATCAAATTCTTGCCATTGTTTCTACCTTGTCATTCCACTCACCATAAAGATAGAAACATCTTTATTTTCTCCATATCTTGATTCCTACCTTACTGTGGCATTGACATTAACTTGTCATAAATTTTCAACCTTGAATCTCCTCCAATATGTTGAACATAATTATTTTAATTAAAATTCATTACAAGTTCTAGCTCCAAGGTGGACATGTAAAGAGGTCGGCCTATTTCCAGTACCACAATCCTCAACTTTAACACCTATATTTATATTGGAGGTGGGAAATGGTAGTGTTGGGTCTCACACAACTTTACACAACTCCAGTTCTGACAAGGATGAAAAAAAGTAGATGGTGGAACTGAAGAGACACAAGATGGAAATATAAAAGAATCACAAAAGTAATAATGTAAGGTGTTGCATCTAAATTGGGCTAAGAGAAACTTGTTTATGTAATACAAGATTACAATCAAAGAAATAAAGATTTAGTTGTTATAGCTTTGATTTTCCTATATTGACTAAACTTCGATGTCAAGTATATGTTTTTGTTGTTTCCTATAGTTTTTTAACCTCAATGAACACTCTTTTTACTAATATATTTGTCCTCAAGTGAGAGTTATGAAAATCCTACCATCATTGAATGCATAGTCTTATTTATAGTTTCCTTAATCAATGCAATCAACTTCAAGATAGTTCTTTGGCAATTTCTCCAAAATGTGGATAGTCTCAAACCATTTTTAGTAGTAACTAACATCATGATGTTTCATTTTTCAGGTCAAACATATGTTTCAAATTCTTGTAATTAAATACCAACCATAATGTAAAGGTGAAGTCAACAACCCAAGGCATAATGAGCATAACTAAAGCAATTGAAAGTTAGACTAGGCAGTCCATTATTCAAATTGGCTAAGTCCAATCTACTCTGGTTGCATGTGGTCCAAGTGTTTGTATGCAAGTAAGTGACATTTGAAGTAGTAATAAATAAATTGAGCTATCTTTCACAAGATAAGAAGCCAAAAGATTGGAACATAAGAACAAAAATAGAATTAGTTGCTAAAAAGGAGTTGAACCTTGCATCACACAGCCAACTCACAGATCATAAAGCAAGGTGTAAAATTCCAGTAGTTAGCTGGATGAAAGCTTTCATCTAAAAGCAACAGATGTTAAACTAGTCAAACATGGACATTGGAGAAAGCTCATTGTTTCTCCATGTTTGAAATAACTTCCAAACAATTTATGATGAGGCGAATCATTAATGACTTTAGGGCAACAGGGACCAAAATTTTGCTTCTTTAAAACAATCATCCAAGAATGATTGAAAGGAAATTGACCCTGTTCTATATACCTAGATCAAAAAAGAGCGAAACACAAATTTAAGATGTCAACTTGAGGGAAAAATTTCCAAATAAAAATTAGCTAAAAATAATCTTGGAAAAATCAAGATACTAGATTATTTTCATCAATGCCAACACCGATCAATAGTAATTCTAAATTTAAATCAATCTTGGAGAAACACTATTCCTAGCCCATTTTCATCAACAAAAAACATAGATCCATAAAAAATCTGAATTTCTTGAACTGAGTGGCATCAAAAGACATTAGAATGAACCAAGGCATGTGTTATGATCATAAATTTAAACTTGCAGCAAGTTTACCAGAAAGTCACAGTTGTATTTCCATAAGACTACTGAACTAACTATGTATATGTAGACTGCAAACTAGAAGAGAGACGAAACACTAGTACATATCTAGTGACTTAGATTGGGTGGTCATAGAATCTAATTTAACTCATAATTCCAGAACCTAACTTTCCATATAGTGGTTAGCCAATATCCTAGAAATTTCAACATAAATTCATAATTAGGTGGAGCAAAAACCTAAGCTTTCCTAATGCCATCAAATTCAACACATTCTATCAATATACAAAAAATTTCACAACTACTTGTACCATAAAAAGTATTGAAAAGAAATCAATAATATGATTGATGAAACTGAAAACAAAAGCTAGAGCGGCATAAATAAGAGCAACCAAAACTCTCAATTCAGTAAAATTAAGCAACCCATATATCTTTCTAGTCTAAAAGAAACTCAGTCAGAATAGTAGATACCTTAGTTTTTTGTGAGCTTTAACATATTAGTTAGTCTATTTCTTCTCATCCGTACCATGGTTCCACTAAATTCTAAAGGTATGAAAAGATGAGCTTGATTTTAATGTCCCTATCTAAGGGTTACAAGTAAGAATTGTGCTAAAAACACTACACATTATGTGTTAGGGTTATAAGTATGCAGAAGGCATGGCACAAAAATAAAAACACAGGATATTGGTAGCTACAGTAAGCACACTATATAGTCATCTTTTACTTTGCAAGCTCTACCTTAAAAAACTTATGAATGGTTACAACAATTTTATAAATCTAAAGCCCTCAAAATAAAATAAACCCTAAAATGGGATTAAACATGGGATGCCTAAAAATTATCAAAAGACTTTGACCCTAATCCAAACCCTATGTCAAATCTCCATTTACAAAATAACACTCGTCCTCCTCACCAGGCATTCACTAAGAACTGATACTAAGTATTTTCTCGTGTGTCCCTTCTAGCTCATACAAATAGCTTAGGAAATCTAAAATATGAGTTGTGTGCCATGAGGGCAGCTATGTTATGAGACTACTACAGAGACTATCACTCACACAAGATGAATGAAACAAGATGTGAATCCTTGTGGTCACGAGTCTTCAACCACTCTCAACACTCGACAACATAAACAAGATGTGAATACTTGTGGTCACAAGTCTTCAACCACTCTCAGCACTCAACAATAGGCATCCATGAACCATGGGTTTGAGAGAAAGAGTCATATAATTGAGTGTGCACATATTCACAATAATGAGGTCTTTATTCAACATGGGGCTGAGGACATTGTAAACCATAAACCACTAAGAATACATTTACTCGACTTAAGAGAGAGACCGAGTACATTAATTAGGCCGTGTAAACATTATATGAAAATTACTAGATAATAGAAGTATTTATCACACACTTTGTCAAGTACCTTGATTTTTTCTTGGTTTTGGTTAATTGTGTTGTCTTTGTTTGAATTAAAAAATTAGGATGAATTGAATCTAAAATATAAACAAATATTACAAAAATTATATGAAAGTGTCATAAATATTTGAAAAATATATTTTTATTAAAAAAAATTCAATTAAGAGCGATTATAAGTATTTATCTAAATGAATTCAACTTTAGTTTAGTTAAAAATATAGATTTCTAAAAACGAGGTGTTTGAAGGGTAACCAAGCATATGTTTTTTCAATTAGTAAATTAATTTTTATAATGATTACAGTTTTTATTAGTTTTGAAAATAATATTACTTTTTATAAATTTTTAATTTATATTTATAAATTTTTATAATAAAAAGTTATTTATTTAAAAATTGATTAGGTTTAATAAATTGTATTATTAAAAGTTTTTTTTTGTTTTTTTGAAATGACTATATTTTTTAATGTGTTGAAAATATTTACTATGTCCTTCTCTTCTTTTTTTAAAACTTTGGACTTGAGGTAGTATAAAGGAGACCATAATAGTAATTAAATTTCTTAATTTATCTAATAATATTTAATAATTCTTTAAAATATTAAATTTAGTAATAATATATGAAAAATCAACTCTAATATAAACATTTTTGGTAAACATTATAAATATCAAATAAATATCTCTTATTTTTCTTTTAACAAGTTTTTATTAAATATTATTATTGTTTTTGCATACTTTTGTAATTTTAACTCTTTTAAATAAATCCTACAAACATAATAGTATATAACTTTATTATTAAATTTAAATTTAAATTCTTAAATTATAAATACTTTTGCAATTATTTTTTATTATTTAATAATTTTGTTTCTATGTATTATGATTTATGATATTATTGACAATAAAAATTAAAAAATAACAACGCTTTAAATTTTTAAAATTTTTTTTTATTAGGACAATATATAAATAATTGTAATTTTTTAGATAAGAATTTATCAAAATTTAATACATAAGTATTTGTACTATTTTTAAATCATATTTAAATAATAGGAAATGATTTTCTACTTGAAGTCTATTGTATTGATATAAATTATTTTTTAATTGCTAAGCATGATAGTACATATATATTTATTTTTATAATATTACTCATTCATGTCACAAAGTATTAGGAGTGAAACTTTGAAAGAAGGACTCCTATAAGACTACCAATTCTAAAATTTTCACATATATCATATGCAAAAGTTAACTATAGATACATTGGTTAATCAATTTAACAAGTTTTCTCATGTTTATTCCAAATTTCAATGAAAAATATCTAGATAAAAGTGTTCGTATGTAAGAAAAGAAATTGGTCTACGTTAAACAATAATGGTATAATACTGCCAATGTACTTGTTTCTCTTATTAAAGATGGTTTCCAATGTAAATAGTCCACACATTACATCCTAAGATGATAGTGCATGGTTCAGAGGTGGTAAGAGTAATTATGTAATTAAGGTCTCAAATAATGTGCGTAAAATTGAATGAAGCCGGTGTTGGTCAAAATTTTGACTAACACGAGCATGGATATAAAAAAAAACATATTTTTCATTGCATATTTCGACCAATTTGACCCC